>CM059200.1:63085963-63332559 GCA_030323885.1 Branchipolynoe longqiensis | reverse complement strand
TCTGCCGAACCTCTCTGTAGAATTATATCCATGAAGGGGTGGGGGCAATAGCCGTGAGCACTCCCACTATCCCCTTGGATGCTGTCAGAAGCGAGCTCTCGTCTGTGAAAGTACAACGTCTGAAAACTTTGACTTCTGGATACTGAATGGTTTATTCACGGCCCAGGGCTCACTGAACCCGCCAGCTAAACTTTCCATGACGTCATCTCATTTACATAATCCTTTGTCCAAACCTTTGCATCTCATTACCATATATTAGCCACACGCCTATACGTCTATTAAGCATATCACATCGCCCTCCCTTCTGCCCTCAGCAAAACGGATCTCTTCATTGAGAGCTTGAATTTGTGCATCAGGCATGTCAACTAACCCTGTATATTGACGGGAAATCTCTCTGATCGTTTTTAGTGGCTTGGGACCTCCTTCATTGGGCCCTTCGTAATAGTAGTCTGGGATCCACAACCAGAAAAATAATTTTGATGTGACACCCCTGCTATAAAATTTTTGGCAATTGGATTATGTCTATAGGGGTCTTGGACATCTGAAAAGTGAATTTGGACACTTTGAATGTATCGCGCAAATTCGGTAGACACCGTTTTTTTACGATAGGTTGTGACGACACCAGCCGCCTAATTCCGGGGTAGGGGAAGCTAAATCTAGTATATCATCACAACGCAAGGGTCTACTGCAACAAATTACCACTCATTCTTTTCGTATGGATGTAGGCTAAAACAATAAGCAGAGTAGATTCTGATTGGATGAACCTCAAGGTCACTAGAGGTCAAAAGGTCACAAAGGTTGTGGTATGCCAGAAATCCTGGACTTTCATCAAAGAAGTGCCTATTAATATACCGTATCATAAGTTTTTTCACTAACATACTGTTTCAGTCAACTCCTTAGATCCCCCTGATGATTTTAGAAAAGGGATGTGAGGATTGGCAAAGAACTAATGGCCCCCTCTACATCTTTTACTAAGCGATATTTCAGAAAAAAGCCAAATTCAGTGAATTTTCCTTCATACATTTTATTGATATAACTCTCATTATCCAATAGTTTTTTGTTATTATTTGTGAAACTATCAGTAGAAAACGTCTGAACTATCTGGAGATAAGAAAAAAAACTTAATAAGCAGTATGTTGTCATCCCAAGTTCATCATTCTAACAATAACATATAATGTTCCGATTACAACTACACCTAGTAGAAAATATACTTTGTTCTTGGTTACCTAGTCCTCATCACTTTCGTTGTCTTCAGTCAGTCGCCCACATTTGTTTGGGTCCCCATTGCAGGTGCATGCAATAATGCATGCCGATCCGGCCTTTGCACATGAACAGTTCCTTAAACAGCCCTTCTTTCACTTGCAGTACGTCAGTTTTGCCACTGCAGGTTTGTTTGGCTTGCTCTTCATGACAGGAACTAATCTTCCTTTGTCCATATATCTGCCGTACTGTTCAGGTGGGAGAAGAGTTGGATTGCTTAGATGGGCCTGTTTGTAGAGGCTAATGTTGCAAAGACTCCTGAGAATGTGGAAATGAAATGCATCTTCAGTGGGAGGTAGAGAGCGGAGGTCCCGTTTGCTTGACGCAAATAAATGGGCTCGTAACCTATCTAAAGATGAATATCCTGCCCTTCCGTACAAATCACATAAGAAATCACGTGCTTCTTTGTACAACGTATCATCTAGGCACACAGTGTCGTGAGCGAAATTTGTCAATGCTGGCATTGAACCGACATGCTGCATTGCTACAATTGCTGCCCTTTTCTTTCCTCTTCTGTATGGATAACTCACTGAGTCACACCCGGACATGACATACAAAGTGAGTAATGTGGCTGTTAGTTCCATTTCATTTTTTCCCACCACTTTCGCCAATTCCACAACCAAGTCATGAATGGGCAGGAAGAGTTCATTCTTTTCCACCCATAGGTTTACAATGTGTGGAAGCTGAGGATAATGGTACATAGCAAGCATGATGATATCTGTGTCGGTTGCGTGGATAACAAATATGCTCCTGTCTTGGCAGCTAGCAAGATGTCCGATGATTCTCGTGTCGGCTTCCTCATGTGTTTGGCAGCACAGCTCCTCCATCACATTGGTGCCGCTGTTGGTCACACATATTCCCTCTGTGTTAACTCCTATTATAAGGGTAAACCCATCTGGCAGGGATACAGACTGCGACCAAGAAGATGACAGGTATGAGAGCAGGTTTGCCTTGTTTTTAGGGTTCGAAAGGAATGTTTTCCACACAGGTATTTTCATGTTATGAGCAGGAATATACTCCGGTGAGTTTGCTCCCATTTCCCGTCTATGGCGCTCATCACTCTTTAGGCTCATTGAACCAAAGTCATATCTATCGCCGACAAAATGCACTTCTGAACAATGTTTGGGTTTCATACTTAGAATCTTGTTTTTGTACCTCTCCTGAAGTTCGCCAAAATCACTTGCCCCAAGGGTATCAAAACGTTGCACGAATGCCATGGCATCAATAACATACACCGGTTCCGATTCGGAGGGAGGCAACACTTTCATTGGTGCCCATGAATCCTTAACCTTGTTTTGAAGAGTTCCTATAAAGTCAGATTTAGTTCCTTTGCGCATGGTAAATCCCCCAGTCTTTTCTGGCTCAAATAACGATGGTGGATAGTCACTCCATTCGTAACTGAAGGCTTCAATTCTTGCCTCGTCACTCAACTCATGTGTAAAGCAAAGGGCCCTAGTAACCGAGCTTTCCTCAGAAATTAATTGTTTAACAGAGTCCTGCTTTTTTTTGCCTTGCTTCTGTTGTGTGGCAAAAGTCATTATCCTAGGGGTGATAATTTGGTCAGCATCAGTTTTGCTGGCAGCCGTCATTGCCTCTAACCCAAGTTTTTTGGCATCCACGAGTAGTGTTGAAACAAGCATTTCTCCCGTTGCAATGTTAACTAACTTATCATCTGCGAGGGAAGCAGCAAATGGATTTCTCATTTTCTCTGCCACAGTGTCTCTGATTTTCAATACCTTTACCATATCATCTTTATTCATTTTCTCATGATGATCTGATTGAGAAGACTCCATATGTACCATCTGCTTCACACTCTCAGAGATCACTGTTAGGAATGGCACGGTTTTTATGTATTTCTCTCTTGTTAATTCTGCCTGGGTAATGCCCTTGAATAGGCTTGTCTTCCCTTCCTTGTTGTAAGTTTGTTCCAATGCAAGGTCTGTCCATACTCCATTAAAGTCTCCATCCATCTTGTGCACTGCAAAATTACCCGCTTCAAATTCCTTGTGTACTTCAGGCGCAGTGTTAGGGAGGTAATTCATTTCACTTAGATAAATTGGCAGACAGGACATGTACTTGCTATGTCCAGAACAGACCGTGTACGGTAGCATGTTTTGTGCCTCAAGCAGATGTTGTTTCCAAATGCCAACTCGTTCAGCATGGATATAACGTTTCAAAATGACCATCATTTCAATATACATTCCCCATAACCGAGCTGTTATACCCAATGTATTCTCAAAGTTCTTCCAGTGAGATTGAACTAATCTTAGACTTGTCGTGATATCACCAACAAGTTTTGTAAAACTGTGTTTGACCTTCATTTGAAAGGCTGCCCTGAGACATTCCAACACAGATGACAAAGATGAGAGTAAGTCAAGTTCATCTTCTTGCAACAACCATTGCTCAAAGGCTTCCCACTTGAGCATAAAGAATGCCTCACTGAGCAAGGAATGGTAACGAACCATTTTATAATAGTCCTTCCCTGCCATCACTTTATTAGCTGTTCCTCTACCACATATGTCACTTGCAACTAGTACGTCTTCAATGCCGCTTTCTTTCATGAAGAAACCAATGGACCCCAAAAAGTTCTGTGCAATATGGAATCCACCCAATCGTACTATACCATCTTTATATCTGGCAGGCTCCTTTTTCACCAAGCCTTTTATGATATCATATATTGCCTGGTCACATGTTACCACAGTCTTTGACAAGCCCAATTTCAGATTCAGTGTAACAAAGTAGTCAAGAGAGGTTTTGACAACATCTGGATTTGTAGGAGTTTGAGGATACATTGGACCATAGCCAATTTTGTTTTCTGTGTCTGTTTTGTGGAATAAAATTCAAAGAATGCGTTCCAATTTGGTGTACAACAAACACTTTCATCTTCACCTATCATCATCTGGGTTGGGAACATCCGAAGTAGAAACCAGACAATGTCCTCATCAACCAAATCATCACTGCTTATATTGCTGCCACAGCTAATCTCTGTACCACGTAATGATCTAGCCTCTTTTCGGTCCTTCAGTGATAGATTACTTACAACTGCTTCAAATTTAACAGCTTCCTTAATTGTTACTTGTCTTGTTTTCTGAAGAGGAACTTTTCCAGTCCGAACATTGTTCTCTTTATCATTTGTATACTGATAGATAATATTTGTAGTTGCATCAAGACTACCACCATCCTCGGTTTCTGAATGAAAGTTCAGGTTATCAAAAGCATACTGCGCAAATTGACCATAAACAACATTGGACGGAATAAAAATACCTTCTCTTTCTTCCCGTTCAGTAACCTCATTAGCTATGGTTGTCAGGTAACGTTGGGCACTAGCATAGCTAATGCTATTACCAAATCGGTTTAACATTGTTACAATATTTTTACTACGCGTTTCTTTGAGAATATGCAGAGCAACTCCTACGTGTTTAGGTATAACCTGTGTACCAAGATACCCAATAATGTCCTGGGCTAGGTTCAACACATTCTCTTTGTCATTTTCCGGAAGATGAACTTTTCCATCATCGCCGAGGCTATCATCATTGTCAGTAATTAGCCATGCTATTAGATTGTACAAATCTACTGGAACCTGGCGAGAGGCTGTTTCATGAGATATCTCTATTTCTCTATCTTCAGCAGCATGCATTCATTTTGCAATTGTTTTGACCTCTGTTCGCAAGTACTTTGCCAAAGGATATGATGTACTCGAAATGTTTTTGAGGAGATTAAAATCAACATCATCCCCCTCACAATATAGCTGGTATTCATCTAATTCATTTTGCAGGTCAACTATCTGGTCACACAATTCTTTCACGGTCAGAGAAGATGCACAAACTAAATTACCGGTACCCTTTAACGCAACAAACTGAATATCAATACCAAAATGGTTTAACAGTCGTTTCATTAATCTCTCTGTTCTATAGGTTCTTTTTGTAGCTATGTCATGTTGAGACAGTAGTTCATTATATCTCTTTCAAAGTTAGCCCAAGGAGTACACATTTTTCTCATTCATGAGTCTTTGCGATATCTCTAAGACAAGTTCCAAAAATGCAGTATCATACTCAGTCAAGTTTGCTGTTTTGAGACCTTCCTCTTTGCTACTTGCACATGTGTTCATAAACCTATTCATGCACCTAATGTGATAACGAAAATCATCAGCTGGCAGGTCTAAGCAGTTATCCCCGTGACCCATAATTTTTAAAAGCACATCTTTATCCTGGAGTTCCTTTGCTTTATTGTGAATTGATTTCTGTCTTTCAAATGATGTAACAGGAATCAGCACCCTGTCACCTTTTCCATCCCGGCCATTTTCACACAAGAAAGACAAAGATTTAAAGCCAATTGTTGCTCTTCTACTTGTTCGATCAGCTGCGGTAGATGTTGTTCCTGCCGAATCATTTTCATTTAGTGACCGTTTTGCCTCCAAATTCTTTTTGTGTGTATAATCGCTCCGACAGCTTTTGTGAATTTTACGTCTTGCATGTCTTTCCACAGTCTATCATAAACATTGTATTTTCTTGTTTCTACTGCACTTTTAAATGTACCGAAGAACCGTGATATTAAGTTGAACAAAGGTCCACACTCAACAGTTGTGGTTTGGCAAATCAAACATTTTGAATAATCTGTTTCAATTGGAAGAGAGCTGGCCCGTTTCTGTTGTGCCGATAGTAAAGTCCATTCTGATCTGAGGAGGGATTCACCCGCTGAAAGTAATTGAAAGAAAAATTAGTGTAAATTTATTTGTGCGCTTTAAAGTGAAGTCGGGTATTCGCTGATTTTGATTCACTGCCAAATGTATTAGGCCTGCTCATTATATAAGATAGGCCTTTGCAAATAGATGTGGGGGGGGGTTGGACGTAATCAAATGAACAGGAGGGTATAGACTAAACAATCATTATTTGGACTCATAATCAGATAAGTCACTGTTACATTTGTTATTACTTTACATAACGTCTAGGGCAACTCAAGAATGCACACCAACTTCAAAGAGCCTCACACCAACGTCATGTCGAAGCAGCCATGTGCCAGTGATGACTCTGCCTGATTCATCACTGGCTATTAGATTTCGCTGCTCGATTTTCGCATCTATGTGCGTTCTTGAGTTGCCCTAGGCATAAGAGGCACTGAACGCACATGTATAAATGTGCATTCTGCATGGTATATTTTTCCATGTGTTGATGGGTGTCGTGGCCTATTCAATGCTGGGGGTTGTATTCAAGCACTTATTGGTAGCTCGAACTAGAACTAAAATGTTATTACTAGTACTTACCAATTTAAAAACTGTGGCACTGGCTATATATCATTCTTGAAAATTATTTCTTTTTAGGAGAATTTGCAACCCCCATTTAGACCTGTCCTAGTATGCTATATTAGTTAATGGCTGAAATAAATGGATTATTACGCACATTTTATTTGACTTAAATGGATCGTCAAAAACTAATGTTTTTAGATATTTTTCCAAAACATAACTTAGAAATATGTCTACAGGACGCCATTTATTCTATATGAGCCCTGACAGCCCTTTCCTAAAAACATCACAGGGATCTAAGGAGTTGATTGAAACAGTATTTTAGTGACAAAATTTTGATACGGTATATTAATAGGCACTTCTTCAATGAAAGTCCAGGATTTCTGGCATACCACAGCCTTCGTGACCTTTTGACCTCTAGTGACCTTGAGGTTATACCAATCAGAATCTACTCTGCTTATTGTTTTAGCCTACATCCATACCAAAAGAATGAGTCGGTGTAATTTGTTTCAGATGGCAGTAGATCCCTTAGCGTGTGATGACGAGATACTAGATTATTTCCCCTACCCCGGAATTAGGCTGGCTGGTTGGGGCGTGTGTCGTCACAACCTATCTTCAAAAAACGGGTCTTACCGAGATGGCGCGATAGCATTCAAAGTGTCAAATTCACTTGTTTCAGTGTGTCCACAGACCGCCTATAGGCACATAATCTATGTAGGTCAAGAAGAGATTATGAGCAGGAGGAGTCTGACATGACAAAACCCTTAATTTGCACATTTTCTGGTTGTGGATCCCAGACTATAGTGGTGAATTACACCTGCCATACTCTTAATGATAGTGACATTCGGTGCAACTGGCTTCTTCAATTTTTTATACACCTCTTTGATCTCTGTCATACCCCATGCACAGGGGAGACAGCGTTCGCCTCCAACCTCCTTACGGCCATAAGGACGCCAACACCCCAACGTCACACTCGATACATTGATTCAAATACATGGTCGGTGCCTGGGCGGTGCCAGGTCAGCGCCAGATCGGTGCCGCTCTGGGGTAGCTATCACCGGCTAGCACCGGGTTGGTGAAATAGGTCAAGCCGTATGCACTAATGCCCAACCCGGTGCAGATAGCAAACCGTGTACTTATTTATAGATTTTGGAAATCTCTGAGCCTGTTCCCAGCGAGCACCGCTATTTGCCAATATCGCCGTCGATTCGGTGGTGGCGGCTGCGTTAATATCGCTTCGATTTATGGTGTAATTTGGTGAAATTTCACTTTTTTTAAATGTTATTCTGTCGGCGCGGCTGCGATTTGTTTTGTTTACATTTGTCGATTCGACAATATTAATATCGCCGCCGATGTAGCTGCGGTGTTAATATCGGTTCGATATTGCGGTTAATTTGATGAAATTTCACTTTTAGAGTATGTAATTCTGTTAAATATGATAGTGTAGTGGTCTGCACTGACCTCTCAGGCAAGTAACCACATAGACAGGTAGGCGTGGGGAGTGTATTGATATCAGGGAGCCTAGGTGGTGTAATGGTTAGCACACTGGCCCGGAATGCAAAGAGATGTGGGTTCGAGTCCCGCTCTAGGCACAGTATTTCCCATTTTCATCACCCCCACGACACTGGTTGCCGTGATCAGGATCCTGTACAAGCTTTGCGCTGTATGGTTGTTGAACCTACCCTGTGTATGTATGTGTTAGTGCATTGCCTGTATGTATGTAATTGTAAGCATTACAAGACTTACAATTCCAGGGGGACGAGTGTAGTGGTCTGCACTGACCTCTCAGGCAAGTAACCACATAGACAGGTAGGCGTGGGGAGTGTATTGATATCAGGGAGCCTAGGTGGTGTAATGGTTAGCACACTGGCCCGGAATGCAAAGAGATGTGGGTTCGAGTCCCGCTCTAGGCACAGTATTTCCCATTTTCATCACCCCCACGACAATAGCATTGAATAGATTTGGGCCTAACACCGCCGTTAACCCTGATATGAAAGCAGGGTAGCTTAGCCTAGGCTACGGTCAGCGGCTAGGGCTGGCACCGCTTCTTGCATGCAGATTTTCCACCTTTAGCCATGTGGTGCCCGCCAAAAATCGGTTAGGGTGCTAACACCGCCCCATGCATACGGGCCCAGGGGCAGGGAGTATTCGCCTAAGGCTGGCTGAGGCGAATACTCCCTCGCCAACCACCAAGAGCTATGCTGCGGCAGCCAAAGTCTCCAACAGGACAATTGAATGCCAGACTGAACTGATGTGGTTGACTGGAGGGAATCCCAATGCCTTCACCCCAGTCCCAAATCCGACGCCGGTTTCGACCAAAAGTAATAATAGTAATAATAGTATTGCGGTGCAGATGCTGGCCGAGCCGGCAATGCCCCAAAAGAAGAAGAACAATTTGTCAGACCGAGTGCCAAAGGGATCTTTGACCCCTACGGACAAAACGTCCAGGGGGTCATCAATCTCCAAAAACGTAACGTCAAATAGATATCGGGCGCTGGCTGATATTGCGATGCCTGAGACTGTGGAAACCCGCAGTCGAAGTCTCTCCCTCAAACCAAAGGCGAGGGGGAGAACACCTGTCGCTGGTCCAAAATGACAGTGGCAGGTGCATCTCTTATTCAATGGAACTGCCGAGGTTTTAGGAGCAACATCAAAGAGTTTTCTCTTTGTTGCAACCTCAATCCACTTGCTGTTTGCCTACAAGAAACTTATATAAAAGCTTCTGAGAGTTGTAGTCTTAAAGGCTACACCATTCATAACAAGCACGCACCAGATGCAGACCGAGCCGCTGGCGGCTCCTCCATCTTGGTCAGACGTGATGTGGTATGTACATGGTTAGACATGAGACTACAGGCTGTAGCTGTTCGTCTGACGCTGCATAAGACTGTAACTCTCTGTTCCATTTACATTCCTTCGAGCTCCGTTCTCACTTTACAAGAACTGGACGCCCTTGTGGACCAGTTACCATCCCCATATTTTCTTATGGGTGACTTTAACGGCTACACCCCATTATGGGGGGGGGGACAATAGGAACGCTAAAGGCAAGAGAATTGAGGACCTCGTGGCTGGTCATGCTCTGTGTGTATTGAACGATGGTTCATACACATATTTGCATCCCAGCTACGGAACATACTCTGCCATCGATCTCAGCATTGTAGAAACAGAACTGGCACTGGACTTTTCGTGGAGGGTCTGGGACGACCTCTGCGGGAACGACCACTTCCCAATTATTCTTAATTGCGGTGGGGGGGGCATCTCCCGTAGAGCGAGGGAGGAGCTGGCGGCTTCGTAAAGCCGACTGGCCCACCTTCCAGACCCTATGTCGCGAGGAGTTCACTCCAGGCATCACTGACATTGATGCCTTCACTGAGATGCTGAGATGGATCGCAGAGAAAACTGTTCCGAAGACCTCGGCAACGTCCAAGCCTTTGATGCCTCCATGGTTAGATGACGGCTGTAGGAGGGCTAAACGAAAGAAAGCTCAGCGTAAATTCCACAGGAGACCGACTGCTGAAAATTTGGCGCTCTTTAGAATTCTACGCACTCGTGCTCGCAGAACAATCAAAGGAGTGCGGAGGCAGTGTTGGAGGCACCACCTGTCCAACCTTCAATGTGGCTTCAGATGGGGCCGCAGCATCCTCGATCATTTGGTGCCCATGGAGACCTTCATAAGAGATGCTTTCCTTAAGAAGGATCACATTGTGGCTGTCTTTTTCAACCTCGAAAAAGCCTATGACACAACGTGGCAACATGGCATCATGGAGGATCTTCATGCGATTGGCCTTCGTGGCCACCTGCCAATTTTCATCAGGAACTTTCTAGCCTTCAGGCATTTCCGTGTCCGTGTCACGACTACCTATTCCAGCCTACACTCACAGGAACTAGGAGTACCTCAAGGCAGCATACTGGCCGTGACCCTTTTTGGGGTCAAGGTCAATGGTATTGCTGCTGCTGTAAAGCGGGGGGGGGGTCTCCTGTAGTCTTTTCGTGGACGACTTTGTTTTATATTACAGCGGTGCTAACATGAATGTCATAGAGAGACAGCTACAACCAAGCAGAAATGGGATCCATCGATAGTCAGTTCTGAACGGTTTCAAATTTTCCAAGATCAAAACAGTCTGCATGCACTTCTGCCTGCTGCGTAGAATGCATGTGGATCCGGAGCTGGCCCTGGATGGGGATCCCATTAAAGTTGTTGAGAAAACCACATTTCTGGGCCTCATTCTCGCCGCAAAACTGTCTTTCGTGCCACATATAAAGTACCTGAAAACAAGATGCCTGAAAGCGCTAGATATTCTGAGGGTGCTGTCCAGCTCAGAGTGGGGGAGCAGACAGAGATGTTCTGCTCTCCGTGTACAGAACCTTGGTTCGGTCACAAGTGGTTTAGGACAGCATAGTATACGGACCAGGGACTGCGCCTGGCCCTTGGGGCCTTCCACACCTCACCGGTTCAGAGCCTCTATGTCAAAGCCAATGAACCATCACTTAACAACAGGAGAATCAAACTGGCCATGCAATATGTAGTCAAGATAAAAACTAATGCATTGAATCCTGCACACAATTGTCTATTCGAGCAACATGACGAATCCAGGTATGAAGCCAGGCCGAATTACATCCGGCCACTGAGGCTCCGAATGAAACCTCATTTGGAGGCCTTGGGCATGGATTTGGACATGTTGGAGGATGCCAAAGTCCCAGAACATCCCCCGTGGTCGTTGAGGAAGCCATCGGTTATCCTCCGACTCACGGAACTGAGGAAGTCTGGGACACATGCACCGGAGTACCAAGGACTGCATGCAGAGATTCAAGGCCAGTTTGCAGACCACCTCTCCATATACACTGATGGTTCGAAAAACCAAAGCCGGGTAGCTGCTGCGGCAGTCTGCCGATGGGAAAAATTTGGCATACGCTTGCCAGATCAGAGCTCGATTTTCACTGCAGAAGCCTGAGCACTCCTTCTCGCATTGGAGTGTATCGAGGTATCCAACCACACTAACTATGTTATATACAGTGATTCGTTCTCTTGCCTCCTGGCTGTTGCTGGACTGAAAACGAATCACCCTATTCTAGCAACGGTCATTTATAAAATGAACCAACTGACAACGGATGGGTATGACATCCACCTGTGCTGGGTGCCTGGCCATGCCAGCATACAAGGAAACGAACGAGCTGATCGGGCTGTGAAGAAGGCCCTGAACTGTGATCTTGAACCATGTCTGATCCCTCACTCTGATCTGAAACCACTAATAGCCACCCACATAAAATCCAAATGGCAACATGAGTGGGATGAAAACATTAATAAACTTAAAGAAATTGAACCATCTGTGGGAAAACCACCACAGACTCATGCGGGAGGTCGGCGGGACCAAGTGGTCCTTAGCCGCTGCCGTATTGGCCACTCGTGGCTTACACATGCTTTTCTGCTCAAGGGGGAACCTCCCCCTGAATGTATTGGGTGTCAGTCCCCGCTGACACTCAAACACATTTGACTAAGTTGCGTTGATTTGTTGGCCCTGCGCCAACAGTTCTACACTGCAGACAGTATGCATGACCTTTTTACTAAGGTAAAACAGGAAAACATTTGAGCCTTTTTGAGGGCAGCTGGACTGTACCACCTCATATAGTTTACTAAATAGATTCTATCAATTATTAATAAAACTTTTCTTTTTCTATGGGAATTTGTTTCCCTTGACCACAAATATATGATTATGAGCTTTCTAATTTAATGAGTGTCTATTGGCACATAATTGATTGTCTGCTTTTACATGTAAAAGCGATGGTTTGAACAAAAAAGAAACATTTCTCGCCGTGAATATGGCCTATGCTGCCGACACGGCATAAAGCAACCACCAATCAATCAATCAAAGCATGACACTTGGCGACTAGTGCATCTGCAGTGATTGCCTTTGCAGGCTCACTTTGACTCACAGCCACAGGGAATAAGCTTAAGCACAGACTCAGGGGCTAGGGGTACCTCACCAAGAACAGTGTTAGGAGATAGAGGTTTGTTGGCATGGTCTGTCTCCCATCCACTCTCTGGGATTAATGACAGGGGGTTCTGATTTTAGGGCCCCATACCATTGTGACATCTTAAAACATTCTGGGAAAATGTCTTAGTTGTTGGTGTGAAGAGATTAACTGCAGGCTGCAACGCCATAACATTTGCATAAACCGCAAGACACACCGCAGACCGCAGCACCGCACGGCGCCTGCAGCATTTGTGACCTAAGCATTAATAAGTGCACCAATAGCTAAGCTCGATGGATAGGTTAGATTGAGGGAAGTGTTTTGTTTTTGAAAATTTGATGATTACATCGGACTAAAAGATTCACTCCTACTCAGAGTAGTCAGGGCGGTAGGAGTAACTAGTCAGTCGTACTTGTACTTCTTGTAGATAAAAACAAATTATTTCACTCATATCTGGGGACAATTGCCAATGCCAATGGCAATGCAGGGCTGCTGGAATAATTAGTCAGTTGTTACAATTACATGATCATAATGGGCCCAGAAAAACTTAGATAAAAGAGGTACCCCTACCCAGAGTAGGTACTGAGTGAATAAATATTTTATCTAGGTCTAAGAAGTGTTTCTGCGTAGGGTAGATGGGTCGTTCTCAGAAACTGTGTACCACTTGAGGTAGTCTACTAGAAATGCATATTTCAAAGAAACCCTTTATTGGAGTGTCAATATTTAGATTTCATCAGTTAGCCAAATAATGTGGGAGATAGTTTAGATCAAAAGTAAATGTTAATATTGTGTATTATGTATCTTATTGGGATGGATGTAGCTAAATACATAGAAAATTACATCACTAATTTGTGACATTGTCAACAGCATTGAAAATAAAGTGTCACAAACTTAATGAAAACCTCTGAACAACAGCTCATTTCACTTCAAATGGTCATATACAATGTCTTCATTAAGTTGAAGACATTTATTTCTAAAAAAAAAAGTTAAATTATGAAATAGTTAACATTTTCTGGAGTCATTAACATCGTAACATTTCGTTTCCACTTGCAAGTACTATGAAACTCTGTATCAAACACTGAGTACAGATACAGTACAGGAACTATTTTCACCATTTGACACTCTATGCATGGACCCAGTTATGGTATAGTAAAAGATAAATCCTGAAATTGCCCTAAACATTGAAATTTGAGCCGAACATTTGTGTAAAATTGTTGTTTCCACTTTGTTACTCTGCTAATCTGTTACTCTGCTAATATTTTCTTGCTTTTCTCTTTAATATTCACAAATAAGACAAAACCATAGAAATGAGGTTTCAAATTATTATTACTACTGTTTATAAAGCAAGTGGCATGTGAAATGTCCTAAAAATGTCAAATTTTGTGTGGAAAATATTTGATTTTGGAGTCAGATTGGTTTCCATGCTATACTGCTATTTATTGGGTGTGAGCATCATTTGATCTAGATACAAGATTCACCCCGTACTGCTGCAGTAGCCACAGGAGGGGTGCATACCAACCTTATGTAAAAGCTGGCGAAAAAACAGGTAAAAGAATTGAGAGCCTAATTTCACAAACTAAGAAGCAACAATTATTCTTTACATCTGTTTTATTATTAGCCCGCTACTTTTGAGTTGAAAAATATAATATAATATCTAGTTTAATAAGATTTAAAAGTGAAATCGACGGCGTTCTGCGGCCGCCATCTTGTCTTTTTGCATTCTCTCCCATTTCACCAAATCTGTGCCGATATAAGTAGCCATTTGATACTGGAGCGACAGTTTCTAGTTCAGGTTCAATACTAAAGCTATTTTCGCCCGTATTTAGACTACGTTGACGTTCACCCGTGTACTACAAGTACCGGGTGAATCTGTTATCTACATTTGACCTACTTAAAAATTCCAGAATATGTTTATTTTCAATTATTCAGATGCAAAAGGACATACACATTGAGGAAACTTGCTTATAGGACTTTGGCAGCATTTTGATTTTCTGGTACTGATGTCACACTATTGGTACACAACTTCTGAGAACGACCCAGATACAAGTTTGACCCTGTACTTGCAGTAGGGGTGAATCTTTCATCTATGCGATAGTCCTAGAATTTTAGTAGATATGAGGTGACTCTTTTTTCTTTACTGTCTACTTTTGGTATGAGCGAATCTAACCCATAAACTGGCATTAAAACAACTAATACGAAATGTAATGACGGAGTGCAGAGTCAAAGAGCTTAGACTAGGAAGCATTAAATATATGGCCGTAAATAAATCGTTCACCTTCTGTCTACACAACATCATGGAGGTGGAGATATGGCTTTGGGGGTAACTAAGGAAAGAAGAATCCACCCTACAAGATGATTTCCGGTTCCGGTTTACTTAATGACATTCTACTCCCGTGTGAATATTTTTTTCGTGCGTTAAAATGGAACAATGATAACCCACTGGTGGGTTTTCCCAAAGACCCTATAATGATTTCCCCAATCTCACACACCCTTTCCCTCCCTGCCCTGCCTCACACAAACCCGCCCCTCTTTTCTCAACCCCTTACCGTTCTCTAATTTGATCCTAAATCAAGTTAATCGATAAATCTGACATAGATATGCACATAGTCGAGTCCCAGTACCGACAGTGTCCGCTAGGTGCCGTCTGAGTGGCGACCTCTGTTGAAACAAAGGTCAGGGACCAGGCAACCACAGTAGCGACCTCTATCGAAACAAAAGTCAGGGGACCAGGCTACCACAGTGGCGACATAACAAAGCTAAATTGTCACACACACATATACACACACATAGTATGAACTATCAGTAGGCCTACTTTATATCTAATAAAATAGCTAAGTGTATGTAATAATAACGTAGCTGTATAAATCTATACCCCAACCTAAGCGTTTATTTGCTCGTCCCGTTGCTACGTGTGCGTGACTTCTCCTGTGACCTTGCCAACGACTGTTCATGTGACCTTTCTTGCTGCTTGCCTGGTGACCTAACTGACCTTGACCTTTCTCTTTCCACGCTTCCTTCAATCAGGCCAGGACTTTCTATGGTAAATTTTACCTGACTTTGTCTGTCGTCATCTTGGTTACCTCTCCCCCTCCCCGTGGGTGTTTTCGTGTTATTGTCTGTTTGTCTATATGTTGTTGTTGTTGGGGGGGATGTCTACACGTTTTGTTTTACTATTAACGCAGTCAAGACAAGTGTCGCCAATCGGAGTAGGTTTACTAATTGTGTTTGCTTCTAAAAATTGAAAAAAAAACCACAAAAAACAACAACAAAAACCCTACACACCCAAAAAAAAAACCACGAAATTTGTTAGAAACGTAATAGTCAGACATCAACGGATGTGTGGTCAAAGAGAGGGTTAGTGTATTCAGTATGAACAGCTTTGTTATATGCCGTACATGTGCCTAATCATGTTATTATTGTGTGTGTGTGTGTGTGTGTGTGTGTTAATCCAGCCTGTTCACCTGTATATGTTTTTTAGGGATGCATCAACATGTATCTAATACCCCAGTCAGTCACATGAGAGCCTGCGTTCGCCGCCAACCTCCTTAGGCCCAAAAGGTTGCCCACCACCCAGCGTCCTACTCCATACATTGATTAAAAAACGTGGTTGGCGCCAGGGCGGCGCCGACAACACAGTGAGTTTGGCATTGCATGTGTTGGCACTGCCAGGTCGGCGCCAACTCGGCAACCAAAGGGTCGGTGACCTGGCGGTGCCAGGGTGGCGCCGACCGAACTGGTTGCAAGTGCAGCAGCTGCAGCCTCCTTGCGTCCAAAATTTCTAAAATGGTCGCCGGGAGGTTGGCGACCTCATGGCGCCAGTACGTAATGCCTCAGTCACACGACGGGCCGTGTTCGCTTACGATCGATCCGCGACCAAAAGTTTGCGATCTCCTTGCGACAAAATTGAAAAAATTTGTTACAAACTATTTAATACGTCGCCATGTCAACCATTATGCACGAGGCGATGTGCCACATTGCATCGGTCGCCGATCGCTTGGCGATTAGTCGTAAGGTTGTAGTATGGTGGTCATAAGATGGTCGTAAGATGGTCTTAATTTAACTGCAAAATGCCTTGTGTGATACTTGAGTACTGCTACTATGGTCGCAGATCAGTCGGCGATCCGTCGGCGAATGATCGCTGACCGGTCGGCGATCAGCGGCGATCGGTCGGCGATTGGTGGAGACGCCAGAGGTCGTAAGGAGGATGTTGGTGCTGCAGCGACAATCTCCTTGCGACCAAAAATGACGAAATGGTAGGCAATCAGTCGGCGATCCCTCGCAGAGCATTCGGCGATTACTCGTAAGGTGGTCATAAGATGGTTGTAATTTAATTGCAAAATCCTCGCGGATCGATCGTAAGCGAACGCAGGCCTCGTGTGACTGGCCCTTAAGGAGGGCGAAATGAAGACGTTTTGATGTCACGAATCGATCGTAAGTGAACGCAGGCCTCGTGTAACTGGGGTATTAGTTAAGCATCCACTTCGGCCTCCAAGTGGCTTCTATAACATAAGCCCTACAGGTCTAAAATAACGCGTTTTCTCACCCACCATTCACCACCACCACCACCCCCACCCCCCGCCCCCTCACCACCGATGACACAGAAACAAATACGTATGAAAGGAGGAAACATCCGGTTAGTTTTTGTTAAATTGCAGTATGGCCGACCTGTAATTAAGCAGTTTCCTTTTTTTTTTAAACCCAAAAACAATGACAACAACAAAGATGTCGCCAAAGTTAATACTTCTATTAATATATAAATCACTTCAAAATGAAATACCAGAGACATAGCTGACTTTAAGACAATTGGACCCATGCCCAAGGAAGCTTCATAGCCACAGCTAGGAATGTTTGCTTGGGGATGGTGGGATTGGGGGATGGGGGGGGGGGGGGGAGATACATTCTTGGAACAAACGAGTGCCAAATGCTAGGTGCACTAGGTCTAGAAGCGTGGGGGCTCTGGTGGTAGGGTATTCCCCCTCCCCCACCACCATCACCACCAGGAAATGTTGAAATCTAGAGGCTATATGAAATTCCATTTCTAGCCATTTCATGGAGGTTACTAAAGCCGTGTTTACACGGGCCAGTTAAAATGCTTCATATAAAACCAGTTGTCTAGATCGATTTACATTTGGCATGTAAACGCGACGCTATGGCGTTTTAGGGCTGAATCGATTCATATAAATCGGTATATGTAAACCACCTTGCGAGGTAGTATAGATGAAGTGATCTAGCTTAAGCGCGTCACACGCATGCGCAGTCGAGACCTTAGTTTGTTGACTTTCCGGTCGATCAAAAGCACATATTATAGAATTTAGTCTATGAAACCGCTAGCTGTGCACAGATATTTTTTTCATCATTTATTTTTAGGGTTTCACTGCCCAGCAGAAGTTTTGACCGTTCCAAACCAATACGATTCAGTCCATACAGATCTAGATCTAGATCTCTACTGGCGACGTCGACTAACCGAAACTGGCGCTGGTTCGTATGGACTTGCTCATGTGCAGATATCGATTTCCGCCTTCAAACTCGGTGCGTGTAAACGGGCCACTAAATCGATTCATATAAATCGCTTTGTCTTAAATCGGTTTGGAATTGCCCGTGTAAACACAGCTATACACTGAGTTGGGGGGTGGGGGGGTGTGGGGAATAGGTGGGGGGAAAACCACTTCTCTGTTCAGCAATTTGCCACTATGCGCCGCTAGCGAGTGTATGCACTCGGGCGGCACCTAGCGGCCACTATGGGTACTGGAACCCAACTATCTTCTTTTTTTGTCAAGTTGAGCCCAAGAAAACCCTGGAACACATTTCACTGTAAATATAAAAAGAATTAAACAATTTTAAATGTAAATATATAGTTTTAAAAACACCACGTAGATATGTGTGGAGTTAAATGCATAAGTTCTGCCGTCCTATTGTTTGTGGGGACGATTATTTACCGTGCGACACCATAACAGTGTAACCACCTAGTTACGTCATCCGTAACCAAGCCAGCTGCACTCCGTCACGTTTCAGGGTGCCTGGGTTAGTGCGACTTTAGTTTTTGTTACGTTTACGCAGTGGATATTTTGCCTTGAACCGGTGTGGCGGTTTCAGCGCCCGGTCAGTTTCAGCGCCCTGCCGTGGTCTAAACACCCGTGGCCTCGCCGGCTACAAGCTCAGCTGGTGCCCGGCAGTGTTAGGGACCGATTAGGCCGAAATCTATTGAATGCGATCATATTTAACAGAATTACATACTCAAATAATGAAATTTAATTAAATTAACCTTAAATTCCAAGCGATATTAACGTAGCAGCTAGATCAGCGTCGAATCGCCGAGTGTAAACAAAACAAATAGCAGTGCTCGCCGCAACATGCGTAAATCCGCGCATGCGCAGAAGCCACGACAGGCCGCTGAAACTGACCGGGCGCTGAAACCGCCACACCGGTTTTACATTTCTACGGTTATATGCCCGTGAATTGCGTTATGGCCTATGCATGCCCCAGCGCATTATGATTAATGATCTAAATACCTGAACATGGCATGCCAATGGATATTGTGACACAATAATATTCAGTATTCATAAAATTTGTGTGAATACTGAAATATATCTGTGAACTAACATTAACATTAACAAGATAAACTTTTATTTTGTTTCATTAAATCAATTCACGAAATAAAGAAAACATACATTTGGCAATATTTAGACCATTTATATAATAAAATAACATTAACAGCAGTGCAATAGACCATTATTTCATGCATGATCTAATATGTTCACGGTCAAATAGCAAACAAAATAGCTTTCGGGCAGATCGCTTTGACAAACACGTTCTGTGAGGCGGTGTGGTTAGAGTGTCTGACTTTTTTCTAGGTCAGACTCCTAATCTGAGGGTCGGCGGTTCGATTCCCCGTGCCCCCAGCTCTGCCAATTTGGATTTCCACGGCTGTGTATAATTTACAGCGTTATCAAAGGCCGGTTGCTCTCATACCATGTCTATGTGGTGTGGGAGGTTAAGAATCCCTTGAGTCGGTAAAGTTGCATGGTCCGATGGCATTTGAATTTTTGTCTGATTTTTTAGATAAATATATCAAATTGATCGTTACATGCTAGTAATCATTAGTCCGGGGTGATTTTGATTAAAGATGATTAGTTTTGAAGTAATTTGAGCTGCCAAAAGTTCTGTGGCTATGACCCAGATGGTCATCTCGCGGTGACCATGTGCTGTGAGATGACCTGGAACCTGACAGGACTGTAGGTCGGTATTTCTGTTTGGACGGGAACATTCTGGGAACGGATTAGTGCCATAGGCCCATGGCACTAGGGTTTTTAACAAAATATTATATGTGTCTGTTGTCTGCTTGTGTCTGGTATGTGTGTGTATGTCTGTATGTGTATGTCTGTGTGTGTGCTGTGTTTGTGACCGGCTGTGTGTGTGTCTGTCTGTGTGCATATCTGTGTGTGTATGCATGTGTATGTATGTATGTATGTATGTGTGTCTGCCTCTGTCTGTGTGCATCTGTCTATGTGTCTCTGTGTATGTCGGGTGTGTGTATGTCTGTGTGTGTATGTCTGTCTGTGTGTGTGTCTGTCTGTGTGTATGTCTCTGTGTCTCTGTAAAGTCAGGTCAGGAAACACACAGACACATACACGCACACAGACACATACATTTCATTTCCCCTTCCCCTCTATGGCCCTGCACAGTAGGCCTACTTGGTTGGGGGAGGCTAATGAGGTCACGAGATTGGCCTAGTTGGTTAATGGCCTCCCTGCATAATGGGTGTTTCAAAGTGAGTGTCTAATGCGCGAGAAGGAAGAACAGAGGCGGAGGTGGGAAAACTGAGGCGTTTATTGTGACGCCTCGGGCAACATACAGAGAAACAGTGAGAATAACAATAAATGACAAAGTAAGGTACAAACAGGGTAACTGAGGAGGTAAACAGGCTGAGGAGGCACAGAGCAATACAGGGGGCTCATGAGGAGCAGGGGGCTCGCGAGGAGCAAAGAGTCAGGGGCTCATGAGGAGCAGAGGATAAATAGTGAAGGGCTCATAAGGAGCAGTGTCAGAGTTGGTAGAGGGGGGGCCGAGGAGCCCTCCGCCGCAGAGGGGGGAGGGTAGAGGAGGGAGAGTTGGGTGGGTGGGTGGAGAAGAAAAAGGGGCAGAGAGCTGGAAGGCGGCTGGAGGCTGAGTGCCTGAGGGAGGTCGGCGGGCGGCCTTATAAGGGGGGAAGTGAGCAGAGGCAGGAGGGGGTGAGTCGCTCAGGGCCGGGGGGAGGTGAGCAGTGGCGGGGGTGAGTCGCTCAGGGGCGGGGGGAGGTGAGCAGTGGCAGGAGGGGGGGGTGGGTCGCTCAGGGCCGGGTGAGTCGCTCTCCCTCCCCTCGCATCAAACGAAATGCTTCGCATTACGACCGATGCGCGAGAAGGAAGAACAGAGGCGGAGGTGGGAAAACTGAGGCGTTTATTGTGACGCCTCGGGCAACATACAGAGAAACAGTAAGAATAACAATAAATGACAAAGTAAGGTACAAACAGGGTAACTGAGGAGGTAAACAGGCTGAGGAGGCACAGAGCAATACAGGGGGCTCATGAGGAGCAGGGAGCTCGCGAGGAGCAAAGAGTCAGGGGCTCATGAGGAGCAGAGGATAAATAGTGAGGGGCTCATAAGGAGCAGTGTCAGAGTTGGTAGAGGGGGGGCCGAGGAGCCCTCCGCCAAAGAGTAAGGAGAGGGCTCGAGGCACGCCCGAGGCGGGGGCGCGGGGCGCCCGAGGCGGGGCCCGGAGAGGCAGGCCTGGATGAGAGGAGGGTCCGGGGTCTAGGTGGAGGGGGAGCGGGCGGCCAAAAAAGAAGGGTAGGCCCGCTCCTGAGGGCTGGGGGAGGAGGTCCGGCGAGGGTCGAGCCGGGGGGCCGCGAACTCCTCAGGGCTGGGCTGGGTGGGATCGGGCGGCTTCATGAAGGCGGTGTCGTGAAGGTCGGAGCCGTGGAGGCCGGTGGCTGGGCTGTCTGGGGGGGGTCTCCCGTGAGGCTGGGCTGAGTCGTCTGAGGTGTGAGGTGCGGGGTGATGATCCTCGGCTTCGTCTGGGCGGCGTTTCGATCGGTGTTCGCTGGGGGACCGTCGGTGGGCGTTGCGGGGCTGTCGGGAATGGTGGGGGTGGGGCGCCGGGCTATGCCCCCCGGGCCAACCGGGGGGAGGCCGGCGGATCAAAAATCCGCCGAGGTGGCAGGGGTCTGGCGCTCACGGGCTTGCTTGGTGCGGCATGCGGCCTCGCTGTGCATTGTTAATATGCGCCGGACGTTGGCGCAATATGCACAGACGTGCCGGTGCCTGTTTCCCACCTCGCCGTGAGCCTCTCCGAGGGGTGCCCGATCGCACGAGGTGGGATCGCGGTTCCAAGCGGAGCAGGGAGCCCCGTGAGCGTGCCTATCGTAGGCGGTGCGGGTGTCGACTTGCTGCCGAGGCAAGTGTGCGCCTCGGGGCCCCTCGTCGCCTCGGGGAGCTGGTGTTGGCGGGGTGGTGGGCGTGGTGAGGGAGTCGAGCCTGACCGCGTTGAGGGCCACAGGGTCATGCCACCCCTGGGGGAGCCTTCCGTCCGCGATCCAGGAAAATATGGTCTCTGAGTACTGGCGGACGGTAGGCCAGGGGTGGATGAGGATGTCCCTCATGACGGTGAGGTGGTGGTGGTGTAGGCCCTGGAGGGAGTGGGCCGGGAAGGCAGGGTGGTTCACCAGTGAGAGGAGGGCGAGGCTATACTCGTCCCTGGTCGCCTCCCCGAGTTTAACGGCCTTGCGCCCCGGACCCCTCTCCACAAGATCAGAAGGAAAAACATAGTCAGCAGGAATACCTCGGTGCCGTACGGTGTGCTGCGCCTCGGCGGATGCGAGGATGTCGCGGACTGCGTCGGCCGCGGAGGTGGGGGTGTGCTCCGCGGGATGCTGGCGGTAGGTGGGCGGCGCTGTCGGTGTCGAGCTGGCGTGTACGCGGGAGTACTGCTCGTACTCCGGGTGTAGGCCTCCGGGCCGCGTCGCCTGAGGTGGAGGCGGCGGCGGCCGGCTCCCGGGTGCGGCGTGCGCCCGAGGGGCCGGGGCGGGCGCCAGGCTGTATGCGGTCTCCTGCCGTGGCGCGGGTGCAGGCTCCTCGGGAGCCCCTCGGGCGATCCCCGTCTCGACGGCCTCCACGCGGCAAGTGAGGCGGTTGATGGACTCGATGAGGAGGGCGATCTCGCTGCTGGCATGGCCCGAGGGTGCTGCGGGCGAGGACGGGGCCGTGGAGGGGAGGGATCCCCCCGGGGAGCCCGAGGACGGCCCGGGTGTGGCCATACCGGAGATCTTGGCTGCTTTCCGGCTCTTGCCTTTTCCGCGTCCGGGCATGGTGGAGGTCGGCAGAGGTGCAACGGTCCGAGGAGAAGGAATGCCAAAGGAAAAAGGGCAGAGAGCTGGAAGGCGGCTGGAGGCTGAGTGCCTGAGGGAGGCCGGCGGGCGGCCTTATAAGGGGGGAAGTGAGCAGAGGCAGGAGGGGGGTGAGTCGCTCAGGGCCGGGGGGAGGTGAGCAGTGGCGGGGGTGAGTCGCTCAGGGGCGGGGGGAGGTGAGCAGTGGCAGGAGGGGGGGTGAGTCGCTCAGGGCCGGGTGAGTCGCTCTCCCTCCCCTCGCATCAAACGAAATGCTTCGCATTACGACCAATGCTAAGTACACACCTACCGTTTATGATTCGCACACTAAAACTCGCGACTTGACCCGACCCGCTTAAAACTGAAAACGGGCCGATTCATTTTTCCAATCGGGAATCGCAATCGTAATCGGCCCATTTTAGCCCTAAAACTGAGTTTTTAGTCGGGAATCGCAATCGCTAGGTGTGCTAGGGGAGTGCACACCTCACGACTTTTGGGGAGTTTTAGATCGTATACGGTAGGTGGGTGCGGAAAAATGGTAGGTGTGTACCTAGCATTAAGGGGTGAGCTTATAACTTTACTGGTTATTCTGTATATGCTATCCCAAATCATTAGCTAATACACCAGTATCTAAGTTGGATATACAGGATCAAATGTAAGTAGTTGTTTTAATTTTGACAAAATTATATTTCATCGGACCATGCAACTTAAAAAAATGACTTTCCCTGCGTACTGCAAATTGCGGCCAAATAGCGGTAGAAATGTAAAGCCGGTTCACAGCAAAATATCCAATGCGTTTGTTATTGCTTAGACAGACTGGATTGGTGAACAGATTGTAAAAATATACAGATTTTCGGTTCGGATTTATATATTGGCAAAGAACATTATTATTCTCGGGCGACGGAGTGGGGACCAGGATTATGTAACAGAGAAGCAATGGGTGCCCCACTAAGGGTGTGCTAGCCACATGCAGTAGAGGGCAGCCCAGTCGGGGCTCTGCCTGGTGGTTAGCATGCTGCCACCTAGTGCAGTTCAGTGTAACTGCGTAGGTGTGCGGCGTAGTGTGCCGCCACCACGTGGTAGTGGAGCTCATGTACAGACTACTACAATATTTATCTAATTTATATAAAATACCCAAGGGGTGTGCGGCGTAGTGTGTGCCGCCACCACGTGGTAGTGGAGCTCATGTACAGACTACTACAATATTTATCTAATTTATATAAAATACCCAAGGGGTGTGCGGCGTAGTGTCTGCCGCCACCACGTGGTAGTGGAGCTCATGTACAGACTACTACAATATTTATCTAATTTATATAAAATACCCAAGGGGTGTGCGGTAGTGTCTGCCGCCACCACGTGGTAGTGGAGCTCATGTACAGACTACTACAATATTTATCTAATTTATAAAAATACCCAAGGGGTGTGCGGCGTAGTGTGCCGCCACCACGTGGTAGTGGAGCTCATGTACAGACTACTACAATATTTATCTAATTTATATAAAATACCCAAGGGGTGTGCGGCGTAGTGTGCCGCCACCACGTGGTAGTGGAGCTCATGTACAGACTACTACAATATTTATCTAATTCATATAAAATACCCAAGGGGTGTGCGGCGTAGTGTGCCGCCACCACGTGGTAGTGGAGCTCATGTACAGACTACTACAATATTTATCTAATTCATATAAAATACCCAAGGGGTGTGCGGCGTAGTGTGCCGCCACCACGTGGTAGTGGAGCTCATGTACAGACTACTACAATATTTATCTAATTCATATAAAATACCCAAGGGGTGTGCGGCGTAGTGTGCCGCCACCACGTGGTAGTGGAGCTCATGTACAGACTACTACAATATTTATCTAATTCATATAAAATACCCAAGGGGTGTGCGGCGTAGTGTCTGCCGCCACCACGTGGTAGTGGAGCTCATGTACAGACTACTACAGTATTTATCTAATTTATATAAAATACCCAAGGGGTGTGCGGCATAGTGTGCCGCCACCACGTGGTAGTGGAGCTCATGTACAGACTACTACAATATTTATCTAATTTATATAAAATACCCAAGGGGTGTGCGGCGTAGTGTCTGCCGCCACCACGTGGTAGTGGAGCTCATGTACAGACTACTACAATATTTATCTAATTTATATAAAATACCCAAGGGGTGTGCAGCGTAGTGTGCCGCCACCACGTGGTAGGAGCTCATGTACAGACTACTACAGTATTTATCTAATTTATATAAAATACCAAGCTTTAAATAACAAAGCTTTAGATGAAATACCAAACAAGATGATGGATGATGGATACTTTTAAATTTTTTTAGAAAAGAAGAAATATCACCAACATATCCATATGTGCGGTTGTAATTAAGTAATCTATATCATAACATCAATTTGGCAGGTTTCTCATTTACATATTGGAATTATAAAAGATCATAATATTTGACTAGGTGGCAGGTATTTCAATGCTCAGAATGTTTCATGCTCTTAATATTTCAATGCCTATGATGACTTCTACAAAGAAAATTAATGTATACAATTCAATTGATCAGAATTGGGACATTACACTTAATATAATCACCGTACATCCAGTTAAACAAACTATAGTATACTGATCTAACATTAACAAGCTCTATTTTGTACCCATGCGGTAATGGTGCATATTCATTTTGCATTAGGGAAGTACAGTAAAACCTCTCTAAATCGACCGACCATCGAACTCACTTTAAATGGTCCGTTTAGGGGGTGTTTTTTTTTTTATCGATACAATGGTATTGTGTGGTTGATCGTTTGGCACCCCACAAAAACCCATCAATATAGGGCAGTGGTCGGTAAAGGGGCTGTCACATTAGGGTTTTTTGCGGGAGCGTATGGCGGCGTAGGCGCGTTACGTCATATACGTCGGCATACGCCGTATACGATACTCATACGCTACGCATACGCTACTCATACACTACTCATACGCCGCCAGATGCCGGCTTATGTGAAGCGTATGAGGCATACGCCGCCATACGCTTTCATAAATCCGTCCGTCCAAATTCTTTTGTGCATGCTCAAAAAAACTCGACCTATGAGGGCGTATGGCCCATACTGTCAAAAAATGTCACAGCACGCTCCCATACGCTCCTCGTACGCTCCTCGTAGGTTCCACATACGCTCAAAACCACCCAAAAGGTCACCAAATGTCATCATAGGCCGGCACGCGCAGGACATACGTAGGTTTTCAATACGCTCCCGCCATACGCCGTAATGTGACAGGGCCTTTAGAGAGGTTTTACTGTATCTTTATCACACATTCAGTTCCCAGTCTATCTCAAACTTGTATGTGTTACTAAATTGAATGGTCAGATAACCCTTTACAAATTTTGATTTGTGGTTAATTTCGCTTGAAATAGTTCATTTCTATTTCTTTGTGCACATAAACCTCGTAGTATTTTATATTTTGCTTATGACCTAGTCGCTAAATATTATTGTATTTGAAAGTGTTAATACATATTCTGTGTATATATTTAGTCAAGAGTTAGAATTTGGAGCAAAAAGGTCTTTAAAGAGATCTCCCTGGTGAAACATATCTTCAACAACTGATTATGATTTATAGTGAGTGAGTGGATGAGTGATAGTGAATATTATACACCATGCAGCAACAAAGGTCATATTCAATGTCAATAAAATTATAACCGCAGGACTTTTAACAACAGCTCTCTGTTTGCGTGTTTTTCTGTTTTTTAGCTTTATGTTTTGTTTGTATCCCTTATATTACAGCTTAAAGCTGCATAGTCCGATGAAATATCAAATTTTCAAAACCAAACCAATTATCAAGATTTGATTTTACATATCAAACTTAGATACTGATGCACTTATTAAGCATTTGTTTCTGCAATGAAGGCAACACTGAGTTAATTTAATACACCCTGTTACTGCGGAAGTCTATGGTGTCAGAGTTTTGGCAAGCTGGCCAAAACTAATTTTCCATGTTTGCACTCAAAACATCTCAAAAGTTTACCATTTAAAATAAAAGTAACTTTGAACTAATGTAAAGTAGATACTAGTGATCGATCCGATATATTTATCTCAGAAAAAAGACAGAATTTCAAAACCATCGGACTATGCAACTTTAACAGAACCATAAGGACTCTGGAATTTGAATTAGGCATTCTAATTGTCTCCTAACCCAATCACTCTCCCATCCCCACTACCATCCCATCCCTGCTCCCACTGCCATCAACGCAATGCTTTCTAGTACCTATCAAACTAAAAGAATAACCCGCCTGGTACAACTGCATTGATTTTTCTACTTGCAGGCCCTATGGTTCCGGGCGACCTGAGGATGCCGATGGGTGTACAAGCGGCCGTGCCCCAGCACCACCTCCCACAAGTGCAGAACCCACAAGGTGAGCCCATCGTCGATGCAAAATGGCTGAACACAAACACCCATGTAGATTAATGCAACCACATTTATTATTTATAATTAGCAATTGGCTTTTTGATTTTTGGGTCATGAATGAAGAGCTTCAATTTCATTTGCAGATTTATATACATGTATGCATTTATCTCTATATTAATGTCCCCAGAAATAGCATTAGCGCCTCTCACCAGATGTCAGCACATGTGACTATGTATAGTCACGCAGTGTCCCTATTAGGTGGCGCCACTGTAGCCTGAAGGTGGTACCACTGTAGCTAGACTAGGCTTCATTAGGCGTGAATGGTGAGTGCATGGAAGATCTGACCGGATGCGGTGGCCAAATCGGTAGAGTGCAGCTTTCCTGTGGGGAAGGTCAGGAGTTGGAAAAAAACCTCTGTCAAAGCAATGACTTTCAAAATTCCTACTTGTCGCTACCTAGCCTGGCGCTTGGCATTACTAGGATAGGGCAAGGACTGGTTAGCTCAGTATCAGGATAATATGACTGAGCGGGATATTGGGTCATGGTGCCAGCGGCCTGATCTCTCAGTGCAGCAGCATGCCATGAATCCACACTGTCACAAGTCATTGCCTGTCCTGATATGACCATAGATGTTGCCAGGATGTAAAACCCCAGCAAACAAAGAATCCGAGGGACTCATTTATATATCTGACACATCTTAATCATTGAGGTTTAGCTAGATATGTATGTGTGAAATATTTATTGGGTAAAATGACTTCATTGAATTTATTTCAGAATAATGTGTGGTATAAGGAAGCATATACTCAGGAAAGAGTGGAGAATATATTTGCATATTGAAATAATTAGGCTTTATATGAAGTATCTCCACGAATTATGTTTCAATGTGTGATGGCGATGGTTGGAGAATGTAATGATGTTGGTTGACTAATTCTAGACAAATCAAATCATTGTTCTTGTTAAAAGAATATTCAGCCAATTAAAATTCAGGATTTAACATTTAATTCACTAGTCTTGAATCTCGAAAACACTGAGGCCTCATAGCCAAATACATGTGAAACCACACATTTGATCTTTCGTGAAAAAAGCACCGAGCCTCAGTGACACATACAAAATGTAATTTGACATTATGCTGATGATGGAATGATTCGGGTAGCGTAAAAAAATAGAAATATATCAAATTAAACACATGACTCAATTGTCTGCAGGCGACTCCAAAAGAAAGGACCATTAAGTCATTAACCCCCAAATAGAATTTTCTGTTGATGGTTCTGACCTGAGATTTTTGGCATCTCAGTATCAGTTTGTTCAGCGATGAGTCGCAACAACAGCGCAGCAAGTCATAGACGCTTTAACATTGTTGGACACCAGACATGGTGGCCGAATTGGTAGAGCGCAGGACTCCTGTGCGGGAAATCGGGCGTTCAACCCTCAGTCAAGTCAAACCAATGACGTACAAAATTAAAACTTGTCTCTTCCTAGCTTGACGCTGAGCATTAATAGGATAAAGCAAGGACTGGTTAGCTCAGTGTCAGGATAATGTGACTGAGTGGGATATCGGGTCATGGTGCTAGTGGCCTGACTTTCCAGTGGGGCAGCACTATAAAGTCACCATGAGTGTGCACTGCCACAAGTCGGTACCTCTCCTGATATGACACCAGGACATAGAACCCCAACAACCAACCACCCATCGTTGGAATCTTAGTCATGGTGAGCAATCAAAATGGCTGGACATCCAATGTACTCGTCAATTGCCTAACGAACACCATATAGCCTATTCATTAATTCATTAATTACAAACCAGCCAACCATTCCGATTTCCATGGAATCATTCCGATTTCATACCAGATCTGATTCCACTCTTCCAAGCGCAATTATATTCCGAAGGTGCATTTTCCCCCTGATACAAATATAAATATCTAGTTCTTATTGCATAGGATAAAATATATCTACCCCTCCCCTAAAAAAACAAACCCTTCATTGACATATACACCCCATTTCTATTGATCAATTACACAGTTTGTAATTGCTCATAGGAATTTACTTTTTATTTGTTTACTGACCTAAATTAAATTTCATAATATTGTAAGATTATGTTCTGTTCTGTTACTATCACATCTTACATTTATTATGAAGGTATACATTTTATCCATTAATCGCAATCCTATTGATTTTGTCATTCATGCACTGAAACTATTAACAAAAATATCTTTCGACATAAATATTTATCAACATAAATATGTTTCGGGGGAAAAGAATTTTGATCTGTTTATATAAGGATTATTGAATATATTAGTTTACAATATTACTTTTCCCCGTTTATATATCTGCAATAATATAATTATTTCTTCGCCGATACAGTAATAAATATATATAATAAACAAAAATAGTGCGCATAGCCTATATTTTTCCCAACTTATATTTTGTATTGCACTTTATTCACCTAAAAGAAATTATTAGCTATTTTAAATGTTTAAATTTGTTTTTTTAAATCTTTTTAAATATAGTCTTTATAAAACACATTTGATCAATTAATTGCCTATATTTTTAACAACCTATGTTTTGTATTGTGCTTCATACATGAAAAAAAATTATCTGTAAAAGAAAAAATATAGTCTTTAGAAAAAACCTTTATCCATTAATTGCCTATAGTTTTACCAAATTATATTTTGTATTGTGCTTCATGAACATTTTACAAATTTTAAATTATTTCAAAAACTATTTTCAATTAAAAAAGAAATTGTAATCGAAAGTTTTTTTCAGATTAATTTTGTTTTCCTTTTCTTTTTTAAATTAAAAGAAAAAGCGAAATATAGTCTTTTAAAAAATACCCACAATTTGTTCCCCCTCGTGACAGGCCTAGAGATGACGGCGGTTCACAGACAACCAGTGACTGCCATATCGTCTCCTCACTTAGCTCCCAGCATCACATCATATAAAACCTCTGATTCCTGGTCCCCCACTGCTGCAGTGGTCCTCTACCCTCCCCCTTACTCCCCCTCCCCTTACCCTCCCTCCCTGTCCCCGACCCCCAGCCTCCCTCTTGGCCCCCGACATTCCCAGTCCCAGCCCCAGCCCCAGCTCAGCCCATCAGACCTCACCCTGCCTGGCGAGCATCTTTACGCACATGAGCAGCAGCGGGGCATCTTTGACCCCGAGCACAGCCAGGACGCTGAGGTCAAGGCCAAGGTCAAGGCTGGCACGGTGTCCCAACCTGGCATACATAGCCTGGCCTATGACCAGGACAGAGTCACAAATGCCAAGCGGCTATATGAAAATGCTCTGACGGCTATTTTCCAAAGTGAGCCCTGGCAAACGACAGCTTCGTCGAAGAGCTGGTTACCTTCGTCGAACCCCGCCAGAGACTTCCCGCCAACACCGCCTAGCCTTTACAGCCCGCCCCGCCACATTGCCAACCTTGACTTTTCCACCACCGCCTCTGGCTCTGCCACTACTGGCAGGCACCACCACCACCACCAACACCACCAACAACACCACCAACAGCACCATCACACCAGTTCCCCTGAACAGCAGAATGCGCTCTCACTCAGTCAGTATCGAACATCACGATGGCCCAGCGGGCGGGTTTTACTAACAAAGTCCTACAAGCAGAAATTTTCACCAAATTTAAAGTGATATCATCATTCAAGTCCTCTTCTACATCAAAATTAAAATTAACATGTATATCGACTTCTTCTCCCTCTACCTGCCCTGCCTTACAATTACAGCTATAAAAAAAACTGTTAATAGATACATGTATATAATATGGAAGTTGGCAAATGTATTGGTTTATAGTTTGCAGATTGTTTTCTTCTGAATATAAGTTATGTGGGAACATTATTATACTTGAGCAGAAATAGTCTGTGGACTGTTAGTAGAACTGACCCCTGGTAATCCGGTTACTCAGTGAGGAGCCGGTGTATTGAACATATCAGTGTCGTATTGGTCGACCGGTCTCACCTGAACTTTGTCAATTTGTTGTTTCGTCATCAACTCCCTATCTGGCAACTCTTCCATCTTCTCCTCAATCAAACTATCTGAACATTGCTGTATGTGCCTCTCCAGTTTCATCCTGTGAATATGATAATATAAATAGCCGGCAGGATCAAATTTACCAGAAGAGATAGGTTATTTTGGAGCCAGACAAAATAACAAGCAAGTTGCATTACTGTTGTCTGGTTCAAGCCAGAATTGCAGCCATCGATATAGGCTCAACCTGAGTTGCTTAATGGTTAGCAGGTTTTTCCTACAAGAATGGAGTAATCAAAGTCCCACTTCTCTCTTGTCGCTGTAGCCAAGTTCATTCTTTGATCGATACTTCCATAATGGCTCAGGATGTTATTTAGCTAAAGGTCCCCCCCCCAGATTACATCATGTCGTTGTATCATTGCAAACAAAAAGTACAATCCCATATATCAGTGTCTGTTCTTGATAAGTCTGATTTGTTCTTTATGAATATAAATATATATATCCTAATAGGTGACGATAGGTTTATCTCAGTGAAGACATATGGATTCAATTTTTAAAAGGCCATAGATGAAAGAATGTAGTATGTGAATTAAGAACTTCAGAGAAAGGTTGCTGCTTGTGACTTGATAAAGGTGAGAGATAGTTTTAGAAGTATCTCTTTAAAGATTGTATATTGTTAGAGGTGGGTTACAAACTGAATGAAGTGTTGTTGCACACTTGTTTTGTTTGTTCACTAAAGAGCATGTTGTCTTGTAGCAAAAGTCTTTCTCCAATTTACACAAGATGGGAAAAAAAGAAGAAAAAAAAGGAAAATTAAAATCTCAGATAAGGAAAAACAGTGTCTTTTTTCTCCGTGTTATATCATGTATCTGTTAGTTGGGGTTCAGTCAGTCAGAAGAGTTGCTTGACTTCACCAAGATATTGCGCATTAACTCATGGTGAGCTGAAGTAATCTTACACCAAGCAAGAGCTCCTGTTGTACCCTTCCAATAGATGAGATCACCGTTCCGACTGCGTATGCGCTGAAAACAGCGTTGGCAGCAAAGCAAATGTGTACGGCCATTGAGTTTGGCGATATGTGTAGGGCAAATCTTTGATTTTATTCAAAATTAATAGAAATATATAACAATTTGGCATAAACATGTATGCACACATGCAATATAATGATCTGATGAATATAACTAAGACACCACTAGCCATAGTTAAACATGTTGAGCTTGGAAACATACAATTCCACACAAAACAATCAGTCACTTTAAGGCTGATATCCACATCACTATTATTAATTCTTGTTATAAATATTAAAATGCCAAATGTGTCAACAGACACTTCTTTCAGAGAAATATATAACCAATATCTGATTAACCCTACTCATTTTCTAGTTCTACATATGTCATTAACCATAGGATATAAATAAAAACATGAATAAAATAAGTAAAACGGACTCTGCCTATGGCTCTAACACTAGTCTGAGTGACTAGATTTGTCTAAATCTAAGTGCACATGGCATAAGATGTGCTGATTATATTGATGTAAATGCAATGCTGGATAAAAGATTAGTATCTTAATTTATTATATATATTTTTTTAGTTGGTATTCTATGTATCAAACAAGAGCTGAGATGAGATGAAACTAGCACATTTCATAGCTGCACCCAGTGTATTAGCATGTGCCATGTGCTTCTCACGGGTTTGTTTTTCTTCCAAGCATCCCACAATGCACCGCACCGCTAGAATGGCGATGTAGTCTATGATATCAATTTAGTGTAAGTGGGTCAACATACACATATCATTTCTTAAGTACTTTGAAAAATAAACCATATACACATACAATTTGTGAAGTACTTCTTTAAAAAATAAAATAAAATTTGTTCAATCATTTGAAGCTGCACTAATATTTATTTTCATATGCACAAAAATATATTGAAAGCATTGCCTTTTGGGTGTCAAAATTAATCAAGTTTATCACCTGCAATAAAGGAAGGTTTCACAGTAATGCTATAGACAGTCTGTGCTTTTAATACACACAATTTATGATACTTGGTTTGCGAGTCATAACTATAGCAATTGTATGTTATTTAATTAGATTCTTGTCTGATCATCGAAGATAAGCCTCATCTTTACTTGGGTGAACCTAGGAAGTACTACTGACATTGCAATAAGAATATTACATTATGAATATGACTTGGTATTGTCAAAATACTGTTTAAAAGCACTGTTCATCATCACCAACATCATAATCATCATCATTAATCAGAACTGGGATTGAGTGGTAGGGGATGAACTGTGCCACCAAGTCTTCAAGATCAAGATTTGTTCGCATCTCAGCTGGGTTGCAAAGGTGAAGTGTTTAAATGAAGATATTAGCTTCTTATTAACTAAGTGGCGAAAGTGACAAAAGCCATCATCGCAAAGCAATCAAGCATGGAGAAGAACAGAATCAAAGAATGATTATAGTAAATCAGAAATCACAATGTTTACGAAGATCATAGCTAGAACCAATAAAACACAGCAACGCTCCACACCTCGTGTTGCTGTCATCACCATTCCTCATCCACACTCGCATCATCCAGCCTCTGTGCATTTGCCTTTTATACAAATCAAATATCACCAAATCGCCATTGCTGGTAAATCAGTGCTTTGATACCAAAAGAGAAAGAAAATCCACTCAAAAATCATATTCCAGATAATAAATTATTAACAAAGCAAAGACAAGAACAACCGGGTCAGTCTGCAGGAATTGTTTTGTGATTTTATTGTTTGCTGATTTTCTTTCTTATTTGTAAACAAATAATGTAAAGCTAGAAAATTTACCCATGGTCGGCAAGTTGGCAGATAATTTAACTGGATTATATATACTGTGCTCTCCGTCAAATATCTGCTTTTATCCAAGTATACCTTTTCCCCTCTGAAAGTTTTCTATTTTCTTTTGTCCAACCCGTCAGAGTTTAGTCCACCAGTTGTTATTTGACATATTATCATTGAATATTTCTATATTCATAATGTAATGTATTGGTTATCTGTGGTAGAGGTTGTGCAAGGTTTACTTTCACTTAAGTACAAAGAATCTGAATCGAGATGATTGGAGTAACATTCTGGAGCTTAATGTTTTTAATACTTTTTATTATTATTTGAAAAGTATCATATTTATTATGCAGCTGGCGCCACATAACCCTAGTATTTAATTATTGACATTTGACTTCTCCCAATCACAATCTCAAGTGTGTGATTATGTTGTAATAGTCTTAAGGTATTAATAGTATAATACTAAAATCTTTTAAAAATCAACCCACAAAAAAACAAAGAAAGAGCTCCAATCAGAAGGTTAATTGCCAATTAAATATGAAGATTTTTTGCTAATTAAATATGAAGATTTATTGCCAATTAAATACACAGATAATAAGGCTCACTTTAATTTGAGAGTATCTAATGGTGGTAGAATGAAAGAGATACTAGTTGTACCTAAGTGAAAATGACAAAAGAAGCTTTGCACGGCTCTTTAATTATTCATATATTCTATTGATCATTTGTTTGGCCGTGTTTTGTATCAGTGTGGAATGTAAGATCCTGGCTGTGAGAACATATGATTATTTCCTGTATGTGTGCATGGGAACAGGCACTCAACTTAAATGCCACAGTGTCACAAAATACCATCCGGTCTTTGGAGGCGCTTCAAAATTCACAGGCAATAAGTACTTCGCATGATATTAATGTCGTTCAGTCACTTTATTTCATTTGATGTGCCAGCCCAGGCTTCGGTGTATGCACTAACTGCCTAATTGGTTGTTATGCGTAGGAATGCTGTAGGGTTCATTGGGTTTGTGATGTTTTTTATGGTCCAAGTTAGGGCTATTTTAATATTCACATAAGCTTTGGGATATATATTGATATATATTTTTATATGTAGATATATATATATAGATATGTATATATATATATATATATATAGATATATTTATCTAGATATATTTGAAAATCATGTTCAGATAAAAATATTTTGGACATATTTTTGTTTCTGGAACAACAATAAGTATTGGTTGTTGAATAAGCCTAAACACTGAATTAAGTGTTTCTAAAAACAGAAGTTGCATGGACGCCATTTTGCGACACTCTGGTTTACACATTTATGTTAATTGCCAACCATGCAACTGACATTATGTACAGTAGAGGTTCTATGGAAATTGCTACACTACTTCAATTTGTTTTGATTTAAATACCTTATATTTACCAAATTTAAATTATCCTTCACGATGATACATTTGTTTAATTTAAAAAAGAAATCTTACACTATTAACAACAGAATTAGATTAAAGTTATGCTAGGGAAGTATACTTTATTTGTTGCTGTAATCTCAACAGCAGAAGAAGGCCTTGACAACATTTTAATGTAAACATATATTTCCAAATAACTGAGGTAATTAAATTTATTATATAGTATTTGTTTATTCAAGATGGAGTTGTATGGTGTATAGTTATGCTTGGAACATTTGAAACATTTTTGAAATCGCTGTTGTATGATTGTTAAAATAATGCCATGATTCTTTATTTACAGCCTTGTCGGGAAAGGTTGAGAATTTATCGAGGAATCCGGGATTGCAAGCAGACAACAGCAGAAAAGACATCATTTGTATAGATGACGACTAAACCAAAGAAGGTTTCGCATTTCTACCCAAACATCCAATAGCGGTAAACTGTGGGTTTCTCTAAAGTTAATTTAAAATTTGACTTTCATATTGCTTTGAAATATCCCTCGAAAGGGCAATATGATGTAAGGCGGTCAGATCGCTTTCATTGACAATCTTTAACATCAGACTTTTGCTATATTACAGCAAACCGCCTCCCAATGATCTTTGTTAACGGTGACTGCGACAGAATATGGTAAATGAAAATGTGCGTAGGCCTACATCATAAGCCACATGTTATAAACCATGGGCAACCACCTAAGATTATAAAAGTGTATATCGAATTGTTCAAGGTTCATGTAAAACAACTGAATTGCTTGTAAAACAAGATTATTGTTGAATTATTTGTTGGTTGTCAAAATGTTTGTTGAAGCCAATACATTTTCCCATCCTCCCTCTCCCAAATTAAGCATCCCTAACAGCTGCCGCCAATTTAGACAAAAATTAACCATGTCTTAAGCATGTGTGATGGGTAATCACAATTGGCGGATTTACTGTGCTATATTACCTGCTTCGTTGTTCCGAAAAGGTTTTCTGGTCATCTGATTATATTTTATACAAGTGGTGTATTCTCTCCTGCGAAAGTGCTACGCAAAGCACATTGTAATGTGTTTTAAAACATTAATCAATTGTAATTCTTAAATTAAAAGAAGAAGTTAAAATGCCACCTTGGAATAGATATTATGCAGCTATGTCTTAGGGGAGCCAGAGATCAAAGTACTGCAGTCAAGTTGGGTACATTTTTTTCCCAACTGGAAGTTGGTAGCGGAAGTTGGTAGAGGAAGTTGGTACCGGAAGTGCTGAAGTCTCCCACAACTCCAAGCGTGGAAAGAGCACATTATTGGGCTTTTAATTAGGCATTGATTAGTCAAGTAATCACTTTTCCTTATTCAGCTAACCTGTCTAGGATGGTGAAATAGGTTTATTGTATGCAGGGTTTGTATTATTAAGGAACATTGTTATGAAAATCATAATTAAAAAGTAGTCACGCACCAGACAGCCCCCAAGGGAGCTGTTTGGGCTATGTGGAGAGAAACTCAGAAGAGGTATAGTTGGGGCTGCAGTACAACTAAGATGGCTGTCCCTGAGATGGCACTGTCGTAAAACTAAAGTGTTTTATCCCTGAGTTGGGATTATAATGAAACTACAGAAATGTTCCGTGAGTTGGGATTGCGATAAAACTAAAGTGGTCTGTCCCTGAGCTAGGATTGTTGTAAAACTCGGAGCACTGTGGTGAAACTGATGGAAGTGCCAAGTGTGTTCCAATGTGTGACCTGCTGAGAAGGCAATTGATAAGAATAAAGGTCAATTGGAACTCTGCTAAAGATATTGATTGATCAGCTATTGGTAGCCGATGATTGAGAGATTGGGTGAAGGATGTTATTTCGCTGACATCGCTTTGGGCACAAAGCGATGCCTGACATAAATGTATTGGAATTTGATATTGTCAAGTTCTATGGGATTTACATACATACTATTCCTTCGCAATATAAATTATCTGGTCAAATACGTGGGGTTTCACTTCATGAAACTATCGATGGGCTCACATTGAGCAGAGGTGGGGAGGGGAAGGGAGGCTTGTATGATAAGAGCTGTTGACAAGTAAACTTTAGTCTGCACCATGTTAGTATAATTAATCATGTCAGAAATGGTTATATAATAAAAATGCCCAGTTGAATGCTAATTTATTCAGGTTATGGATTATGTAATAGGGGCTATTAGATAGTATTTGATAATTATGTAACGGTTGTTCAGTTAACCAACACTAAGGAATATGACACCATCTAATAGGAATACTTTGCCAACTCTACATACAATGCAGGATCTTGGCGTTTTACATTAAAACATGCCAGAAACATGGACATATCTTTCGCCGCCAAACTTTGAAATCGACATTTAATATTTTATTTTTAAAGCGGCTCGATATTAACAAAAACAACATGGACCTATCAAAGATAAAAGAATAACAGGCATTTTCTTTATAAGGGTGCCTAGCCAACTGTAATAGAATTTCCAATCCATGTAGTACTAGTGGTCACATCTAGCGGCATTGCCATGACCTAGCACAATTGTGTTGTGGGAGTGATCCGACAGGTGGCATCAGTAAAGGGTTAAGACAATGTGACACAATATTGTTCCATAAGTACCTGATGTCAGGCCCTAATTATTTGTGAGTCCAATCCTTCTCCGTGGAAGACTTGCATTGATACTTTTATAATTATTGTGTGACTATAATGTAAGATTGAATTACATCCAATATGTTTATGCCTTATAATCATTCTGAATATATTGAAATATGCGTATAACCATATATATACATATATATATATACCGTAACCATATATATGTACGATCATATATCCATGTATATATATACATATATAAATATGTGTGTATATATATATGTGTGGATATATATATATATACACACATATATATAAAGGCCGGCTATAGTACGTAAGGAAGAGGACAATAGAAGGTGGGTTGAGATAATTATTCTCTGGCAGGCATAGGGAATATGTTGCCCAAGCCTAAACAATTCTCGGGCGCAAATGAAAATGAGCACACCCATAGTTAGAGTTTGGGCTGGAGGTGGTACCACCGGTCCCAGGATGGAAGGAACGGAGCAAATACATTGCGAGTAATAAGTGGTAATAAATGGATAATAATACTAAATTCCCTTCCACTCCTTTATACTCATATAATTCTTATACATCACATATGTATATGGCTATGGTGATTGGTCCAGTGAGCCAAACAAAGCATCTGCTGTCTAGTAGTCACATCCTGTTTACTGTACTAAGTTTTCTGGGTCATCAAGTATGGTGAAGTATCCAATACCTTTGTGTTGTATATTTTAATATGCCAATATCATTACCAATGGAGCCGTGCTGCCTGGTCTAGTTCCGTGAGTCTTCACTAACCGGAACTGGCGCTCCTGCTGGTCTGGCCCACATTGGCCAGGACCCGGAGTGCCACCACCACTCCAGCAATGGCCGCATCCCAGCATCCGCCACCACTTACTGGATTGTTAATCGGATGGATTAATTTTAAAGATTAATTAATAAGCCCCACTTAGGCAAAGGGCTTTCACATGTTCCTGGAGACTTGCACAAAAAAGCCGCCTCGAACATGAAAGTGAGTTTAGAATTGAGGACCGTGTGACATCATTGATGCCCGATTAAAGAATTTTTCTTATCAGAAGGCGTTGATATTTTACCACCCTGGTACTGCAGGGTGATGGCGCTATTGTTTTCCTCCCACATATTCGTGAATATATTGTCATATACTTTAGTTTAGTTGCTCTTGGTGGTAATTTTATTTATAAGTAAAGATTACATTCTTTGCTCAATACTTTAGAAATACATGTAGAAGAAAGCATGCAACATCATATGGGTAACTAAACACTCTGGTTGGTTCCCACTCCTGTAAAATCCTCACTCCCAATTTGTTCACACACCCCCACCCTGATGAATTAAGTGTTTAGAAAACAATAAATATTGTGCTTTGTACAACCTGGTTTGACCGGATATGGAATATACAATTAATAAAAGAGAAAGTAAAGAGCAGAAACCATGTCACTTTGTATGTTGGTGATGTGCACTTTGTGGATTTAAAAGAACGACAGCAAAAACTTGTTATTGTCTTTTATTATGGAAGGAAAAAAAGGAATATTTAATAGGGGCAACAACAAACAAACAAAATCCCAAGTTTTAGTATGTGCAACTGCAAATAGTGCCTTGGACATTTTAAAATAGCTTGATGAGCAATTGGAAATAGGGCCCTCAACATTTTAAATTAGCTCTATGAGCGACTGCATTGCAAATAGTGCCCTCGATATTTTAATATAGTTTGAGGATCAACTACGAATAGTGCCCTGAACATTTTAAAGTCGCCGGCTATACCTCACCCAGATACAAACGAATCCAGCATCAAAAGCTCTCCAAACATACCTTTGCTTAGTTTGTTCAGTTCATGCCACTGAAAATGTGGGAGGAGATGTATCATGTGTCTGTGATGTATTAATGACATCATAGGTGGGATTCCCTCATCACATGACCTAGAGGGGTTCCCCACACACAGGGGAAGCCATGGCAACCACCAAGATGGCAGCCACAGAAAGCTCTCAATTCAACTTTTAAAGTCTATTAATCTACATGATTTAATCAATTATTCACACAAAAAGTAGCTGGTTATGATAAATAAACATTTGAACTTTATATTTATCATTTTAGATCGCAATTTATAAAAGAAAAAATCTCTATATGGTTGTCTAAAAGTGTCAGTGCTGCTGGACTAAATATAACACGACAGAAGCAACCAATGTCAGCACTCTCCCCACATATATGTAGTTGCATAAACTGAAAACTGGCAAATGTATGCTTGGAAAGCATTTGTCGGAGTACGGGTATGGTCTCATCGACCTGGATCTGGTCCCTTTTATATAGTTTGATTATCGACTGCAAATGAGTGCCCTCGATATTTTAATATAGTTTCAGGATCGACTACAAATAGCGTACTTGGCATTTAAATATAGCTCGATGATCGACTGCAAATAATGCACTCTACATTTTAATATTGCTTGATGGGCGACTGGAAATAGTGCCCTTGATTTTCTAACATAGCAACATATTCACAAACGAGGACACTGTGAATACCAAACCAGATTTATTAACAAATTTGTAAAACTTTCCATTTCATTAAAACAAAACTGAACAATGTGGGTGAATAGCTTTGTAACTATACATGAACAGGAATATATTCTTATAACCTTGTCCATCCACAACAAAGTGGCAAAGATATAGCAAAAAAACATTACTACCGTATGTTGCCATGTATTATTAGCCAACTCTGTGGATATGCCAACCTCTTAGTTTAAGCCTAAATATCTGGTATAAAATTATATTTTCCGTACTTATCTGTGTAAAAGCCGTGTATAAGCCTAAGCCAACTGTCCTTTTATGGAAAGTATTTCCTGTCTTAGACACTTGGTCTATGCATTCATTGCAAGCTATGATAGTGTCGTTAGGCAAGACCTGCCTGCCCTACGCTGCATTAATTTCTTCCCACATTGATCCCCGCCTCTGTGGGTTGGTATTAGTACAGGTGATTGATTATCTATAGCGGGACCAAGTGGTCCTCACTCGCTACCGCATTGGCCACTCTTGGCTGACTCATGCATTTTTACTCAAGGGAGAAGTCCTTACCGAATCCCCGAAATGCATTGGGTATCAGTGTGTCCTGACACTCAGACACGTTCTACTCGAATGTGTAGATTTCACGGCCTTAAACCAACATGTTTTAACGTAAGTAACATCCGAGACCTCTTTACCAATGTCAAGCACAAACAAATTTTGATTTAATAGCCTTACACCAACAAGTTGTGATGTAAATAACATTGAATACGTCGAGCACAAACAAGTAGGGGGCAGTGGAATGAGGAAGACCAATAGACGAGTTTGTAATTGTGACTGCACATGAGCTGCAAATAGCGACCAAAGTAGAATAATTGCGCATGGCCATTGGGTTTGCCGAAACGTGAAGTGCAATGCTTCTGTATTTCTATTAATTTGGAATAAAATTGAACAATTTGGCATAAACATGGATTCCCTCATGCAACATAATAATATAATGATAATGAATATATTTAAGACACAGCTATCCACAATTAAGCATTTTGAGCTGAGAAACATCCGATTCCCCACAAAACTATCTGGCTATAGTCTTGTGAGCAGATTGGTCTAGATCTAAATGCGCCGCTGGAATTACGAACCCGTCTATGGTTGGTGGTTGCTGCTTAAATCTGGATAATCCGATGAAAGCATAGAATCTTCTAAACCAAAACATAAAATGAAATTTGATTCTAGATATCCCACTTAGATACTGGTGTACTTATTACACATTTATTGCTGCATATGCGGGTCCTGTATGTATGCAGGTATTGCAGGTATTGCAATGCCTCAGGGAGTTTGACACCCCTGCCCTGCAGAGTTGTAAACCACTGCCTTGTGGTACAGGTTCTTGACAGAACCGAAGGCTAAGGGAGCAAACCCTAAACAGAAAACCATGTCACTGTGGCAGCATTAAGGGTGGTTGATGTATGGAACTCCCAACATCTCCCGACCAGCCACTGCAGGAACAAATAGTTTTGCGCCTGTCTGGACATGTTCTTGCCAGTGTGAAACCTCTATTTGCTCCCCGAGAGAGTGCTGCTGGTAACTTGCAAAAGCCAGCAGCACTTCAATACTTTTGCAGGCAGCTTTCATAAAATGTACAAACCTAAAGCTGAGAGACATTAAGACCGACTCATGGACATCACTCTCACAGTAGAGAGCCAAATGGAGAGCGGCAGTCAAGTAATGAAAGCAGTCTTTGTCGCATCGCAACCGATAGCATGATGATGCTGATGATGATGCTGATGATGATGCGGGTATTAATACAAAATCAGTTTAATAAAACCTGTTGCTGCTGAAGTTCAGGCTGTCAGAATTGTTGCATGCATGCACAGATTAATTGGGCATGTTTTCACTTCATGTACCTCCAAATTTAGACATTTACAATAAAAGTTCCTTCAAACTGAAATAAGATAGATTATAATGATCAACTTAAAGAGTAATTTGGTCTAATTAGCAGAAACTCAAAACCATCAGATTATACAACTATATTAGTGTACACTGACTTCTCAGGCAAGGAGCCGCATAGACAAGTAGGCGTGGGCAGGTTGCTGGGCCAGAATGCAGGAGATGCATTAGTAGGCGCAATAGTTCCCATGTTCATCACCCCCCCCCCATGACACACCTTTAATCAACAAATGTAATGACATTTTAAAAGAAGTAAAAAAAAAGTTCACCCTGCTTTTAAGGCGTTTATTAATCACCAATAAAACTAAATAAATACCGCAAAACACGTTTTTATCATCTAGGCATTGCTCATGATGCAACAGGAAAATATGTAAGTAGTACTGTTAGAGTCTTTAGAGGCGACTTGTATACTGACATGAATATAATGTTACAACAGCACATACTTTACTACTATTTTATACTATAGGCCTAATAGAACAGGTTTTCTTGGGACTGCTTAAGAAATTGCTATTACGATTTCCACAATCAACCCACCCTCTGGTGGCAGTGGCAAGAACTAATTTTGGTAGCAGCTCACTGTGCAGCATTCTCTGTGGAAAAAGGTCTTTTAAAGAGTTCCACCACCAACTTGACTCCTGTTGGCAGTGGAAGAATTAATGTTATAAGGTCTTGTAGAGGATTTCCACCACCAACCTGCCCTCTGACGGCAGTTGCAGGAACTAATGTAATTGCTTGGAGCTCAGTGTGCAGCTTGATCTGTGGAAAATGTATTATAGAGGATTTCCACCACCAACCTGCCCTCTGACGGCAGTTGCAGGAACTAATTTATTTGCTTGCAGCTCAGTGTGCAACTTGATGAGTGGAAAATGTCTTATAGAGGATTTCCACCACCAACCTGCCCTCTGACGGCAGTGATAAGAATTAATCCTATGGTGGTAATTCATTGCAAACTGCCCTGTGGAAGTAGTCTTATTGAGAATTCCCACCACCAACTTGACTTCTGATGGAAGTGGAAGAATTAATGTTGTAGGTAGCAGCTCACTGTGCAGCGTGTTCTGTGAAAGATGTCTTATAAAGGTTATATAGGATTTCCACCACCAATCAGCCCTCTGACGACAGTGGTGACAACTTATGTCGCGGGTAAGAGTTCACTGTGTATGCATTGTGGAAAAGGTCTATTAGGATTATTGCGGTAGTCTAATAAAGGCGAAACCGAAGGCAATAGAAACTACCGTAACTGTTGATGCAACTCATGCTTGGGCTACACGGGTTGCTCTTACACTCGTCCACATCTGCAAATAATGAAAGGCAATGCAAACATTAATGTCATTTCAATCTAGTCAGAACAGGTGGATCTTGAAAAGCACTAATCTACAAAATAAGACAATGTGGCATTATATATGTTCATGCATTAATATCCTCTCATAGTTATGACTGGGTCATTGAATGACCAATCATAGTTGGAACTAGGTCAATGAATAACCTGTCATAGTCATTACTTGGTCAATAAATGGCCTACCATAGTTAGAACTAGGTCAAATAATGGCCTACCATACTTAGAACTAGGTCAATGAATGGCCTGTCATAGTCATTACTTGGTGAATGAATGTCCTACCATAGTTAACACTAGGTCAATGTGTCAATGAATGGCCTACGGTAGTTACAACTAGGTTAATGAATGACCTACCATTGTTAGAACTAGGTCAATGAATGGCCTGCCATAGATTGGCCTACCATAGTTAAAACTATGTCAATGAATGGCCTACCATAGATATGACTCGGTCAATGAATAATCCCATAGTTATTACAATGTCAATGAATGGCCTACCATAGTTGCAACTAGGTCAATGAATGGCCTGCCATAGTTAGAACTACGTCAATGAATGACCTACCATAGACATAACTGTGTCAATGAATGGCATGTCATAGTTATGACTGAGTTATTGAATGACTTACCATTGTTATTAATGGATCAATGAATGGCCTACTATAGTTACGACTGAGTTATTGAATGACTTACCATTGTTATTAATGGATCAATGAATGGCCTACTAAAGTTACGACTGAGTTATTGAATGACTTACCATTGTTATTAATGGATCAATGAATGGCCTACTAAAGTTACGACTGAGTTATTGAATGACTTACCATTGTTATTAATGGATCAATGAATGGCCTACTATAGTTACGACTGAGTTATTGAATGACTTACCATTGTTATTAATGGATCAATGAATGGCCTACTATAGTTACGACTGAGTTATTGAATGACGTACCATTGTTATTAATGGATCAATGAATGGCCTACTATAGTTACGACTGAGTTATTGAATGACGTACCATTGTTATTAATGGATCAATGAATGGCCTACTATAGTTACGACTGAGTTATTGAATGACTTACCATTGTTATTAATGGATCAATGAATGGCCTACTATAGTTATGACTGAGTTATTGAATGACTTACCATTGTTATTAATGGATCAATGAATGGCCTACTATAGTTACGACTGAGTTATTGAATGACTTACCATTGTTATTAATGGATCAATGAATGGCCTACTATAGTTACGACTGAGTTATTGAATGACTTACCATTGTTATTAATGGATCAATGAATGGCCTACTATAGTTACGACTGAGTTATTGAATGACTTACCATTGTTATTAATGGATCAATGAATGGCCTACTATAGTTACGACTGAGTTATTGAATGACTTACCATTGTTATTAATGGATCAATGAATGGCCTACTATAGTTACGACTGAGTTATTGAATGACTTACCATTGTTATTAATGGATCAATGAATGGCCTACTATAGTTACGACTGAGTTATTGAATGACTTACCATTGTTATTAATGGATCAATGAATGGCCTACTATAGTTACGACTGAAGTTATTGAATGACTTACCATTGTTATTAATGGATCAATGAATGGCCTACTATAGTTACAACTGAGTATGAATGACTTACCATTGTTATAATGGATCAATGAATGGCCTACTATAGTTACGACTGAGTTATTGAATGACTTACCATTGTTATTAATGGATCAATGAATGGCCTACTATAGTTACGACTGAGTTATTGAATGACTTACCATTGTTATTAATGGATCAATGAATGGCCTACTATAGTTACGACTGAGTTATTGAATGACTTACCATTGTTATTAATGGATCAATGAATGGCCTACTATAGTTACGACTGAGTTATTGAATGACTTACCATTGTTATTAATGGATCAATGAATGGCCTACTATAGTTACGACTGAGTTATTGAATGACTTACCATTGTTATTAATGAATGCACTAAGTTACGACTGAGTTATGATCATGAATGGCCTACTAAGTTGCTGAGTATATGACTTACCATTGTTATTAATGGATCAATGATGTTATTAATGGATCAATGAATGGCCTACTATAGTTACGACTGAGTTATTGAATGACTTACCATTGTTATTAATGGATCAAGAATGGCATGCCTACTATAGTTACGACTGAGTTATTGAATGACTTACCATTGTTATTAATGGATCAATGAATGGCCTACTATAGTTACGACTGAGTTATTGAATGACTTACCATTGTTATTAATGGATCAATGAATGGCCTACTATAGTTATGACTGAGTTATTGAATGACTCACCATTGTTATTAATGGATCAATGAATGGCCTACCATAGATATGTCTGGATTAATAATGGCCTACCAAAGTCTGCGTACCACTTGAAAATCCCAAGCATGGCCCCTGCACCTTGTAGGTTGGTTGGTTGTTGGAGTTTTACATCTAAGGTCATATCAGGACAGGTACCGACTTGTGACAGTGTGCACTCATGGTGACTTTATAGTGCTGTCTCACTAGGAGACCAGGCTGCTGGCACCATGACCTGATATCCCACTCAGTCACATTATCCTGACATTGAACTACCCAGTCCTTGTCCTATCCTCTTAACGCCGAGCGTCTGGCTAGGAAGCGACAAGTATACATTTTTAAGTCATTGGTTTGACGAACGCTCAACACATTCTGCCACCCGTCTGGTGTTCCAGTAGTCTGAGTAGAGCACCTCACAGGCCAGGGTTGGCACAAACTTTGGTGTTTGGGTCGTTCTCAGAAGTTGTCTACCACTTTTGTGATATGGAAGTCAAAAGTGATAACATTCAAAATAATTAATATTCATTCATATGTTGTGCATATGTCAGAGTTGACATACAGTTTTTTTTCACTTTTTAACATACACAACAAATTCAAACAAGATGTTATTGATTACAGTTAAGCAAAACAGATTGTCTCTTACGAATAAAAAGTTGTTAAAATCTGGATAGATGCATGGTGTCGATATTCAAATTTTATATTTTGGCTTTACCACAAAATCATATAATTCACGAAGGCAGAGGCGGGTCACATATACAGTGGTTTTATTTTTCTTCAGGTACATAGGTCATACAGGGCAATGGTAACCCCCCCCCCCCCCCCCCCCCCCACCCCCCCCGCCCCCTTTAGCACTGAGAGTCTTTTGGCACCGGAATCGAACCCTCAACCCTACCCGATGTCCTTGCTGGATGGTGGCGGGAGGAGAACTGGGCTGTGGAGGGTGGGGGGGGTTTGAATCCAGTCACATGTCGGTGTCGGGGTAACGTGGTTCGGTTAAAGCCGGTAGGTGGCTCCACCGGTAGTGTTCAGGCTTAGTTCGGAGGCGATACGAGAGGTGGCGCCACCGGGCCGGTTAAGTCAGGGCAGTGGGGTTTGGCGCCTCCGCCCGGAATTACCCATGTTACGAATAACATGCACAATTATAAGGATATTGTGGATACATTTTGTGGGATAGATTAAATGCATGTAGTATTGCTAACATACTTAATACATCATCATCAACATCATGCTGTCGGTCGCGATGCGACAAAGACTGCTTTCATTACTTGACTGCAGCTCTCCATTTTTGTGCGGTTGTACATTTCATGAAAGCTGCCTGCAAAAGTGTTGAAGTGCTGCTGGCTTTTGCAAGTTACCAGCGGCACTCTCTCGGGGAGCAAATAGAGGTTTCACACCAGCAAGAACATGTCAAGACAGGCGCAAAACTATTTGTCCCTGCAGTGGCTGGTCGGGAGATGTTGGGAGTTCCATACATCAACCGCCCTTAATGCTGCCACAGTGACATGGTTTTCTGTTTAGGGTTTGCTCCCTTAGCCTTCGGTTCTGTCAAGGACCTGTACCACAAGGCAGTGGTTTAGAACTCTGCAAGGCAGGGGCGTCAAACTCCCTGAGGTATTGCTATACCTACATACGTAATACACAGAGTCAACAATAACTATTTGACTTACTATCCCCCAAAAAGAAGGCAAAGTCATTAACTATGTAACATGGAAACCAAAAATGTGGTACACAGTTCCTGAGAATGACCCATTTAGGAAGGGATGTAACACCAGAACTCACCAGTGCAAGTTGCCTTGTCTTTGTTGAGCTGTAAACCCGGTCTACATTGACATTCGCCTGAATTGTCACAGATATCTTCACAATGAGAACAGCTGTGTTGCTCTGTGCACGGATAAAGAAAACAACGTAACTTAAAAAGCAGCGTAGCCCGAGTTTCTGTCATTTTTCTGAGATCAATTCTTTAACATTTATACTGCCTATCATGGATAAGTCTGAATAAACTTGTTTTCACCATTAGACAGTTTGTCGATAGAAAGCCCGAGCCTACACTTTTCCAGACCCAAGGGATTTTTAACCTCCCATACCACATAGACATGGTATGAGAGCAACCGTCCTTTGATGACACTGTAAGTTATACACAGCAGTGGAAACATGGGAAATCCAAATTGGTAGAGGTGTGGGCACAGGGAATGGAACCACCGACCTTCAGATGAGGAGTCCGACCTCGAAAAAAAGTCACACACTCCAACCATTCTGCCACAGAGAATACCGTATTTGTTATGGTCTACCCTTTTTTAAAGTAACTTTTATTGTAGATAGCTAAGTTTTGAGATATTTGAAGTGTAAACATTTAAAATTAGGTTTGGCAAGCATGGCAAAACTCTGACAGCATAGGCTTCAGCAGTAATAGCTTCTATTAAACTTTCTCATTATTCCCTTCTATGTGGCAACAATAGCTTAATAAGCGCCTGATCAGTTCTAGATATTTGTTTTGCTTTTGAAATGTTGATGCTTCATCGGACTATGCAGCTTTAAAAAGCTGCGTAGTGCGATGGTTCTCAGTTTCTGCCATTTTTTTAGATAAATACAATAGATTGATCGCTATCATCTATTTTATTTTTGGTTTGAGGTAAGTTTGATCTGAAATGGCTACTATTGGAGATATTTGAAGTGAAAATGTTGACAAATTTTATTTTGGCATGCACGTCTAAATTCTGCCACCATAGGCTTCAGCAGTAACAGGTTCCATTAAATTGGCTATTTTTAAGCCCCAGACACATTACGGCCAGCATTCGCTTGCGACACCTTACGACCAAAAGGGCGGCAACCTCGCTACATTGAATCAAAGACGCGGTCGGTGACGGCGTCAGCGACCACTCAGCAACCGTCCAACTACCAAAATTCTCATGCTCCTGGCGCGGCAGTCGCCAAGTGGTCGCAGAGTGGTCACCAACCACTTGCGACCACTCATGACCGAACTGGTCGCAAGGTGGTTGCAAGTGCAGCAGCTGCAACCTCCTTGTGACCAAAATCTCCCGAAATGGTCGGCGACCACTCGCTGACTGGTCGTAAGGTGGTCATATGGTGGTCGCGAAACGATCGCAAGTGAACGCAGGCAAAGTGTGACCGGGGTATTAGTTGGATATGTAAGGTCAAATCTTGGTAAGTGCTTTGGTTTAGAAAATGTGATGCTTTTATCGGACTATGCAGCTTTAAATCACATAAAATTAACCAAAAAAACTATGAGCTTGTGGAAGTAGCACAAACTGTCGGTTTTGCATTTTGCAAGACATCTCCAACACAAGGTCCGTGAAAACAAGATGGCGTACCTATGCACCGTGTGCCGTTCAGCAGCAAGGTGCTCCCGATGCACCAGCACATGTAGCCGTGCACCGTGTCGCGGCACTTCTGCCCGTTGCCTAGCAATGAGAAGCGAGATAATTAACTTACAGATTAACTTACAGATCCTCTTCTGGCTGATCTAGGCCCTAATGGGCTTCTAATGCCAGTTCGTTATGCCAAAAAAAAACACTTTTGTGTGCACCCATATGTAGGTCGACGGTGCCCTGAAGTCATATAACTGCGGGTGTCCCCTCCAATGTCTGTCCAGCCTTCTCTCAAATACTTCTACCGTTGGTGTTTCAACCACTTGGTCTGGGGGACTGTTCCATGGATCTGTCACTTGAAACAAAAATGAGTGTTCGACTGGGACCTTACCATCCGCATAATTTAGGCTCCATCCACTTGTGTAGTGAACTTGGTTTTCGAATGGAAATAGGACCAGTCAAATAGCTTCAGTGGTTTCAACCAATCAAGGCTGTTCCTTTCAATTGCAAATGGCGGCCCCTTATAGGGGGCAGCCATTTGCAATAGAAGACAGCCAATCAGAGCTGTTCTTTGGATTTGAAAAGAACAGCTCTGATTGGCTGAAACCACTGAATCTTTCCACCTTTCCATATCAGCCATGTTGAAATATACCATGTGACCTTGTGGATGGGACCACCAACACACATCCGAATAGTACGTATAGAAACCCACTTCCGGTCCCAGGCGAATAGGAATTTGTAAACAAATATTTTGATATTCGCATGGAAGGGCCCAGTCGAATACATCCTCTTCTTATACAGGACGTGGTGGCTGAATTGGCTGGCTGGTTGTTGGAGTTTTACGTCCTGGCACCATCTAAGGATCTACTGTGATATCACAACGGGTACCAACATGTGACAGTGCGCACGCATGGTGACGTTATAGTGCCGCCCCACTGGGAAATCAGGCCACCAGCACCATGATCCGATATCCCACTCAGTCACATTAGTCTGACACTGAGCTAACCAGTCCTTGCCCTATCCTATTAATGCCAAGTGGCAGGCTAGGAAGCAACACATATCAATTTAAAGCCATTGGTTTGACTCGACCGGGAACGGAACTCCCGACCTTCCGCACGAGTAGCCCGCGCTCTACCGATTAGACCACCACGCCCGGTGGCTGATTTGATAAGAGCGCCGTATTCCTGATCAGAAGATCGGACCTTCAATCGTGGCTGAGTAAATTATTTACAAAATTGATACTTGTTGCTACCTAGCCAGGCGTTCGGTATTAATAGGATCGGGCAAGGACTGGTTAGCTCAGTGTCATGATAATGTGACTGAGTGGGACACAAGGTCATGGTGCCAGCGGCCTGGTCTCCCAGTGGGGCAGTAGTATGAAGTCGCTATGAGTCTGCACTGTCACAAGTCAATTCCGTCCTGATATGACCCTAGAAGTTGTAGGACATAAAACCCCAACAAAGAACAACAAATGCTATCTTAGCAATATCTCAGGTCATTTAAGAAATGTTGGAACATGGTCAGTACTTGGCCATGTAACCACCTGGGAATACAAGGTGCTGTAGACCTGATACAGGTTTATATTATTATAACCTACCAAATCAGTAATGGATAAGTAATATTTGAGTCTCGTCAATACTTGGATGGGTGATCTCCTTAGAATCTAAGGTGCTGTAGACATCCTGATACAGCCTTATAGTTGACCAAATCAGGAGTGGATAAGTAGTAATATTTGAGCCTCGTCAGTATTTGGATGGGTGACTACCTGGGAATATGAGGTGCTGTAGACATCCTGATACAGGCTTAGAAAATCAGTAGAGGTTGACCAATGAAAATTAAGTACCTGCATTGGCACCGGTATCATCACAAGATGTCTGCGCTGGCTTCTGGAGCGCGTGACCCTGTGCGCATGCGCAGTAGAAGCCATCGTACATGTCAACGCACAGCTGCTGACAGCCGCCATTGCTGTTTGCGCATTCATCTGAAATACATGTGACAGGACTGGGTAATATGTCGAATGTTGGGAATGTCGGTAAGGTCACAAATGTTAGCAATGTCACAAGTGTTGGTAATGCCAAAAATGTTGGCTATCTCACAAATGTTGGCTATGTCATGAATGTTGGTTATTTCATGAATTTCTACTATGTCATGAATATTGGCTATGTCATGAATGTTGGTCATGTTGTGAATGTTGGTAATGTCACGAATGTTGGCAATCTCATGAATGTCTGTCATGTCACAAATGTTGGTAATGTCACAAATGTTGGTTAATATCATGAATGTTGGTAATGTCATGAATGTCAGTAATGTCATGAATGTCAGTCATGTCACAATGTTGGCTATGTCATAAATGTTGGTAATATCATGAATGTTGGCAATTTCATCAATCTTGCTAATGCTATGAATGTTGGTTATGTCATGAATGTTGGTAATGTCGTTCATGTTTGTTATATTATGAATGTTGGTAATGTCATGATTGTTGCTGATTTCATGAATGTTGGCAATCTTATGAATGTTGGCAATGTCATGAATCTTGGTAACATCATGAATGTTGCTAATGTCACAAAGGTAGGTAATGTTATGAATGTCATGAATGTCAGTAATGTCATGAATCTTGGTAATGTCATGAATGTTGGTAATGCCATGAATGTCAGTAATGTCATGAATGTTGGTAATGTCATGAATGGTGGTAATGCCACAAATATCAGTAATGTCATGAATGTAGATTATGTCACAAATGTTGGTAATGGCATGAATGTTGGTAATGTCACAAATTTTGGTAATGTCACAAATGTGAGTCATTCTATGAATGTTGGTAATGCCACAAAAGTTGGTATTCTCACAAAAGTTGGTAATGTCACGAAAATTGATGTCATGGATGTCGGTAATGTCATGAATGTCGGCAAAGTCATGAATTTTGGTAATGTCATGTATGTTGGTAATGTCATGAATGTTGGTAATGTCATGAATGTTGGTAATGTCATGAATGTCGGTGATGTCACAATGTTGGCGATGTCACAAATGTTGGTAATGTCACTAATGTTGGTTATGTCAGGAATGTTGGTAATGTCAGGAATGTTGGTTATGTCATGAATGTTGGTTATGTCATGAATGTTGGTAATGTCATGAATTTTGGTTATGTCATGAATTTTGGTAATGTCAGTAATGTCATTGATGTCAGAAATGTTGGTAATGTCACGAATGTTGGTTATGTCAGGAATCTTGGTAATGTCAGAAATCTTGGTAATGTCAGGAATGTTGGCTATGTCACAAATGTTGGCAATGTCACAAACGTTAGTAATGTAATGAATGTCAGTCATAACATAAATGTTGGTAATGTCATGAAGGTCAGTAATGTCAGGAATTTCAGTAATGTCATTAAAGTTTGTTTTGATTTGAATGTTGGTTATGTAATGAATGTTGGCTATGTCATGCATGTTGGCAATATTATTAATGTTGGCAATGTTGGAAATGTCATGAATGTTAGCAATGTCACAAATGTCAGTATTGTCATGAATGTCAGTAATGTCACAAATATTGGCTATGTCATGAATCTTGCTAATTTCAAGAATGGTGGTTATGACATGAATGTCAGGAATGTCATCAATGACAGCTATGTTGCGGATGTTGGTAATGTCATGAATGTTTGTACTGTCATGAATGTTGGCAATGTCATGAATCTTGGTAACATCATGAATGTTCTTAATGTCACAAATGTTGGTAATATCATGAATGTTAGAAATGTCATGAATTTCGGCTATATCATGAATGTTGGTAATGTCATGAATGTAGATTAGGTCATGAACATTGGTAATGTCATGAATGTCAGTAATGTCAGATATATTGGTAATGTCACAAATGGTAGTCATGTTACCAATGTTGGTAATGGCACAAAAGTTGGTAATGTCCCAAATGTCAGCAATGTCATAAATGTCAGTAATGTCATGAATGGTGGAAATGTCAGGGATGTCGGTAAAGTCATGAATTCGGTAATGTCACAAATGTTGATAATGTCACAATATTGGCAATGTCCTGAATGTTGGTAATGTCATGAAAGTTTGTAATGTCACAAATGTTGGTTATGTCGTGAATGTTGGTAATGTCACAAATGTTGGGTATGTCATGAATGTTGGCAATGTCACAAATGTTGGTAATGTCACAAATGTCAGTAATGTCACAAATGTTGGCAAGTCATGAATGTTGGTAATGTCACAAATGCTGGCTATGTCATGAATGTTGGTAATGTCACAAATTTTGGTAATTTCACAAATGGTGGTATTGTCCTGAATGTTGGTAATGTCCTGAATGTTGCTTATGTCATAAATGTTGGTAATGTCACAAATTTTGGTAATGTCATGAATGTTGGCAATGTCATGAATGTTGGTAATGTCACAAATATTGGTAATGTCATGGCTGTTGGTAGCATCTCAAATGTTGGTAACATCATGAATGGAGGTAAGGTCATGAATGTCAGTCATGACACACATCTTGGTAATGTCATGAATTTTGGTAATGTCATGAATGTTGGTAATGTCATGAATGTTGGTAATGTCACACATTTGGTTATGTCACAAATGTTGGTAATGTCACTAATGTTAGTAATGTTGGTAATGTTGGTAATGTCATAAATGTTGTTAATGTCATGAATGTTGGTTATGTCATAAATGTTGGTAATGTCACAAATGTTGGTAATGTCATGAATGTTGGCAATGTTCTGAGTGTTGGTAATGTCACAATGTTAGTATTCTCATGAATGTCGGTAATACCAACATTTTTGACATGACCAACATGAGGTTGCCAACATTCGTGGCATCACCAACATTCATGACAGAGCTGAAATTCATGAAATAACCAACATTCATGACATAGCCAACATTTGTGGGATAGCCAACATTCTTGGCATTACCAACATTTGTTACATTGCTAACATTTGTGATATTACTGACATTTCCAACATTCATAATATTGCCAACATGCATGACATAGCCAACATTTATGACATAGCCAACATTAGTTACATAACCAACATTCATGACATTACTGCAATTCATGACATTACTAACATTCATGACATTACTAACATTCATGACATTACCAACATTCATGTCATGTCTGACATCTGTGACATTACCAACATTTGTGACCTAGCCAACATTCATGACATAAGCAACATTCATGAGATTACCGACATTCATGACATTTATGACATTACCAACATTCATGACATTACCGACATTCATGACATTACTGACATTCATGACATTACAGACATTCGTGACATTACGAACTTCCGTAACATTACCTTCATGGCATTACTAATATTCATAGCATGACGGACATTCGTGGTAATGTCACAAATGTTGGTAATATCATGAATGTCAGTAATGTCATGAATGTTGGGAATGTCACAAATGTCAGTATTGTCATTAATGTCAGTACTATCATAAATGTTGGTAATGTAGTAGTCTGAACATGAGCTCTACTATCACGCGGTAGCAGCGGAGACTACGACGCCACCAGCGCAGTACCACTACACTGCGCTAGGTGGCGGCACGGGTCACCACCGGTCAGACCCCAACTGGGCTGACCTCTACTGCGTGTGGTTGACCCACCCCCCCACACACACCTATAGAGTCGATGTGGGATCTGGCGAGTCAGGGGGCGGGTCAGACAACTACTGACGCCGCGGAGAGCAGAGGGTTCAATAAACCAGGTGAAGCGTACACTGAATTGAATCTTGGTGTTCTTTCGTGTGAGAAAGGGTGAATCGGAGGGCCGTGGGCCATTACAGTAATATCAAGAATGTTGGCAATGTTACAAATGTGGGCACTGTCATGAATCTCTAATGTCAAGAATGTTGGTTATATCATGAATGTTGGTAATATCATCAATGACGGTTATGTTACGAATGTTGGTAATGTCATGAATGTTACTAATGTTACGAATGTTGGTAATGTCATGAATGTTACTAATGTTATGAATGTTGGGAAAGTCATGAATCTTGGTAGCATCATGAATGTTGCTAATGTCAAAAATGTTGGTAGTGTCATGAATGTTGGTAATATCATGAATGTTGGTAATGTCATGAATGTCAGTAATGTCATGAATGTCGGTAATGTCATGAATGTCGGTAATGTCATGAATGCTGGTAATGTCACAAATGTTTGTAATGTCATAAATGTTGGCAATGTCATGAATGCTGGTAATGTCATCAATTTTGGCAATGTCATTAGTGTTGGTAATGTCCTGAATGTTTGTAATGTCATGAATCTCGGTTATCTTATGAATGTTGGTAATCTCACAAATGTTGGCGATGTCACTAATGTAGGTGATGTCATGAATGTTGACATTGCCAACATTCATGACATCACCGACATTCGTGAGATTACCAACATCCATGACATTACTGACATTCGTAGCATTACCGACATTCATGACATTACAGACATTACAGACATTTATGACATTACTGACATTCATGACATTACCAACATTCGTGACATTACCAACTTCGGTAACATTACCTTCGTGGCATTACGAACATTCGTAGCATGACTGATATTCTAGGTAATGTCAAAAATGTTGGTAATATCATGAATGTCGGTAATGTCATGAATGTTGGTAATGTCACGAATGTTAGTATTGTCATGAATGTCAGTACTGTCATAAATATCGGTAATATCAAGAATGTTGGCAATGTTACAAATGTCATGCGTTTTGGTAATGTCATGAATGTTTGTAATATTCATGAATGTCGGTTATCTCATGAATGTTGGTAATGTCATGAATGTTGGCCATGTCATGAATCTTGGTTATGTCATGAATGTTGGCAATGTCATGAATGCTGGTTATGTCATGAGTTTTGGCAATGTCATGAGTGTTGGTAATGTCACGAATGTTGGTTATGGCATATATGTTAGTCATGTCCCAAATGTCACGGAAATATTGCGCTTAGAGCAGGAGTCGAACCTACATCTCTTGCATTCCGGGTCACTTTGCTAATCATTACACCACCTAGGCTCTCTGATGTAATCACCCTGCCCACGCCTACCTGTGTATGTGGCTCCTCGCCTGAGAGGTCAGTGCAGACTACTACACAAGCACACAGGAGGAAGATGGAGGTAACCAAATGTAAAATATTCCGATTAACTGCATTGGTGGGGGAATGCAAATGTTCTATTACTGATCGGGTATATCACTGGTAAACATGGGGACCAGGAATGCTGGATCCCTATTGGTGGAGCTAAGAATGCTTGTTTCCCATTGGGGGAATAGGGTGGGGTGAAACTCTACACTGAATCCATGTACCATATAAATAATAAACCAGAGGGCTTGACTCTATCTCTCTTCTTTCACACTTTATACTCTTCCTTTCTCTTTGCCTGTATTGATTTCACTATAGCCTGCCTACACAACCACAGATTCGAGCTTTAGGCATTCTACACATAGATGGATACTTACTGCTCATTCCCTGCGCACCTGGAAGACCTCTTCGTCCAGGAGGTCCGGGAGGTCCGGGAGGTCCAACGACAGAAGCACCATCCATACCACGTGGGCCCTGCGGTCCTATAGGGCCTCTCTCCCCGGGGAGACCTGTGTGACAATGGGAGTTGCGCATTTACAAGTTAGTTTTTTGTTTCTTGAAGCTTTATACTGCCTATCATGGATAAGTCTGAATAGTCTTGTTTTCACCATTAGACAGTTGGTTGATACAAAGCCAGACCCTACACTTTTACCACCCCGAGGGATTTTTAACCTCCCACACCACATAGATATGGTATGGGAGCAACAGGTCTATGATGACGCTGTAAGTTATACACAGCGGTGGAAATCCAAATTGGCAGAGGTGATGGCATGGTTTGCCTGTTGGGGTTTTACATCCTAGCAACATCTATGGTCAAATCCGGACGGGTACCGATGCGTGACAGTGCGCACTGACGGCGATTTTATAGTGCTGCCCAACTGGGAGACCAGGCCTGCTGGCACCATGACCCAATATCCCACTCAGTCGCATTATCCTAACACTGACCGAGCCAGTCCTTGCTATATCCTATTAATGCCAAGCGTGCCAGGCTAGGAAGCAACAAATATCAAATTTTTGTAAGTCAATGGTCTTACTCAGCCTGGAATCGAACTCCCGACCTTCCGAACGGGAGGCCTGCGCTCTACCGATTCGGTCACCGCGTCCGGTCTCAAGAAAAAGAAAGACCAAAAGTGTATCCTTACCTGGTGGTCCGGGGACTCCTACGCCTCGGTTCTGTATTGGTGCCTGGGCCGGGCCTGGGTCCCCAGCAGCTCCCGGGGCCCCAGCAGACCCCACCGGGCCCGGGGCCCCGACAGCTCCGGGGGCCCCAGCAGCCCCCGGACCCCCAGCATTCCCGGGGGCCCCAACAGCCCCCGAAGGGCCTGGGGGGCCGGGCTTGTTCACAGCGACCTCTGGTTTGTCGACTTGAATCCGGTTGACCTTCTGAAACACTGAGAAAGCATCCATTAAAGTTGCATAATCCGAGGGTTTTGAGTTTCTGTAATTTTTCTGAGATAAATATATTAAATTGATTGTTATAATCTACCTTACTTTCGTTTGAAGAAATTTTCATTTTAAATGGCTAACCTTTTGAGATGTTTGAAGTACAAACATATCAAATTAATTTTGGGAAGCACGCCAACCCTCCGCTGACACCACAGGCTACGGCAGTAACAGCTTCTATTAAATTGACTTATGTCACTCTTAGGTGACAGTAAATGCTTGATAAGTGCATCAGTGTCTAACTTAAGCCGTGTTCACACGGGCAATGTAAATCGATTCGTAGAAAGCGACTTGCCTAGTTCAACGCACATTTCGCGTGTGAACGGGCGTCTGAGTCGAATTAGGGCTGAATCGATTTCTGTGATCCGCATATTGTAAACCACTTGTAGAGGTCGATTATGTAAATCAATTTCTGTGAATTGATTTATTTTGCCTGTGGGAATGCAACCGACTTACTTGAGGCGGATTAAGGACGTGACAGTCGAGACCTGAGTGTGTTGACTTTCAGGTAAATTTGCTCTATGAACCTGTTAGAGGTGCACATATATTTTGTTCATCATTTATTTTTAGGGTTTCACTGCCCAGCAGAAGTTTTGACCGTTCCAAACCAATACGATTCAGTTCATACATATCTAGGTCGAACTCACTCTCTCGTGGTGACGTTGCGTAATCGAAAACTTCCGCTGGTCAGGCTGGACTTGCTCATGCGCAGATATCGATTTCCGGCCCCAAGTACTGCCCGTGTGAATGGGCCGCTAATTCGATTCGTAGTATTCGCGTTGGCTGAATCACTTTAGATTTTGCCCGTGTGAACACGGCTTAAGATATGTAGAATCTAATCTAGATAATTGTTTTGGTTTAGAAAATTTGATGCTTAATCGCATTATGCAGCTTTAACTCAGTTTGTGGTCTAATGGGTGACGGCGGGACAAAGAGTGGTCCTCACTCGATGTCGCATTGCCCACTCTTGGCTGACTCGTGTATTTTTACTCAAGGGAGAACCTCTCCCCTTTCCCAGCTCGCCCCCTGCCCCACCTCTGAGTTCATTGGGTGTCATTAATGCCCCCCGTCCTGATATGACCTTAGATGTTGCTAGGACGTAAAACAACAACAAACAAACAAACAATCATTAATGCCCACTACACTCACACATGTTTTACTCAAGCGCGTAAACGTCCTGATATGACCTTAGATGTGGCTAGGACGTAAAACAACAACAAACAAAACAAAACTCAAGCGCGTACATGTTATGGCCTTGCGTCAATGCTGTTTTAATGTAAATAACATACAAGATCTCTTTACCAAAATGGAAAGCACAAACAAATCTTAGCATTTCTAAAAGGAACTGGGATAGGATCGCCTCCGGCAATTTTGGTTATTTATTGTGAGTTGGATTTTACTGTCAGTTAACACAAGGCCGACTGCTTCAAGATTGCATCAGAAATGGTTTTCGCTATCATTTGACACAGATCTGACCATTTCTGAGTTGCTTGTGAATTTCAAAATAGACACGTGAGTATGACAAGACTGACGGAATAGATTCACCATGAATATGGCCCTAGCTTCCGACACGATGTTAAACCATCTTTTGTGCGTGTTTGTTGTTGTTGTTTTGCTGAGGGTTTTACTTCCTAACACCTTAATTCGTGACAATACGGTAAACAACATAAAAGGATGTTAAGGTGTTTGGGAGTAAAACCCCAAAGCAAAGGAAACCAAAAACAAAGAGAAAAAAGAAGACGTCAGCCATTTTTGTTGTTCACCGTATTGTTGCAAATTAAGGTGTCAAAACTCCCAGCAAAAGAAAAAAAAGGAAAGAAAAAAAAGGACACCAGCCGTTTTGTTGTTTACCGTATTGTTATGATGTTGTTTTTGTTTGCTTGTTTGATTTTTGTTCACAAACAAACAAACAAAAAAAGCTGGTGTCTTTTGTGTGTGCTTTTTTTTGTTTTTTTGTTTTGTTGGGTATTTTACTGCCTAGCATCTTAAAGCTGCATAGTCCGATGAAATGTCAAATTTTCAAAACCAAACCAATTATCTACATTTAATTTTACATATCTAATTTAGATACTGATGCACTTATTAAGCATTTGTTTCTGCATAGAAGGCAATACTGAGTCAATTTAACAGAACCTGTCACTGCAGAAGTCTATGGTGTCAGAGTTTTGGCAAACTTGGCAAAACTAATTTTCCATGTTTGCACTCAAAATATCTCAAAAGTTTACCACTTAAAATAAAAGTAACTTTGAACTAATGTAAAGTAGATACTAGTGATCGATCTAATATATTTATCTCATAAAAAATACAGAAATTCAAAACCACCGGACTATGCAACTTTAATTTGTAACAAAACAGTAAACAATCAAAAGGGCTGACGTGCTTTTTTTTTGTTTTGGTGGGGGTTTTACTCCCTAACACCTTAATTCATAGCAATACGGCAAGCAAACAAAAAAGAGCTGGTGTCTTTTCTTTCTCTTTTTCTCTTTTTTCCCCCTTTTTTCTTTTGCTAGGGGGTTTTACTCCCTAACACCCTAATTCGCAACAATACGGTAAACAATTAAAAGGGCTGATATCTTTTGGGGTTTTTTCTTTGTTTTTGCTGGGGAGAGGGTTTCACTCCCTAACACCATCAAAGGCTGGAGGAACTACACTTACATGCAAACCACAGCAGGAAGCCAATAATGGCGAGAACCGCCACCAGGGCATAAACGCCAGTGGTTACCCAGAACCACCTGCTCTCCAACAAGCCCTTGGCCGTCTTCCTTGGCAGTTCCACCACCTCGTGGACCCCTGAATCCAGGGGCTTCTCCCCCTGGAGGCTCCCGGGGGGCCTCAGGGCGACCTCTAGCGCCAGTGGGATGGCCACTTCGGACAGCTCGGCGTAGGTTTCAAATGGGGCTGTGTCGTTCATGTACAGAGGCTTTTCACTGTCCTTGATTTCGCAGTAGTGAGGATCCATTGTGGGGGGAGGTAACATGTCAGTCATGGCTTACTCGTTTGTTCTTTCAGGTTCAGGCTGTTCTTGCTTTCATTCGAGAGCTGCGTAAGATAGGATGAGTACAATTCCTCACAAACAGGCAACATGATCACCTAAGATTGTATGCATGCATACAACAAATCTAGAACCAAAAGAAACCAGGAGGTTACAAACAAGGTGCACAAGAAGCAGCAATGGTCCGTTACTAGCAATGGTAAAATCAAAATGCAGTGCATATGATCACAGTGTAGCTAACATGAGTGCCAATATTTGGAATAAACTGCCAGCTACAACACAAAATCCAGAAAACATAGCAGTGTTTAAGAAACTATTGTCGTGGGGGTGATGAAAATAGGAAATATTCCGCCTAGAGCGAGACTCGAACCTACATCTCTTTGCACTCCAGGCCAGTGTGCTAACCATTACATCACCTACCAACGCCTACCTGTCTATGTGGCTCCTTGCCTGAGAGGTCACTGCAGACTACTATACTCGTCCCACTGGAATTGTAAGTATTTTAATGCTTACAATTACATACATACAGTCAGTGCATTTACACATACATACACAGGGCAGGTTCAACAACCGTACAGTGCATAGCGTGTATAGGATCATGGTCACGACAACCAGTAGCGTGGGGGTGATGAAAATGGGAAATATTGCACCTAGAGTGGGACTCGAACCGACATCTCTTTGCATTCCGGGCCAGTGTGCTAACCATTACACCACCTAGGCTCCCTGAGATCACCATACTACCCACGCCTACCTGTCTATGTAGCTCCTTGCTTGAGAGGTCAGTGCAGACTCCTACACTACTAACAAAATAATGTAACCTAGAAGCACAGATGATGTTTAAAGAGACCAACACAAAGTATAGTAAAGGCTGGGTTGTGGACTGTTTGCAATCTACAAACAGTTACAAGCCATAAACAACAAGCAAGAAAACTTAATTAATTAAATCAAATTGGATTAGTGCTGCACTGCAGTGAAAACAAGTGTTAACACACTTATCCATTATGAGCAGGGCAAATACATTCATCACTAACAAAAATAAAATGTACGGCTTCTTTCTAGAGTTCTTCTTCCCAGAAGTTTGGCGATTCAAAGCGTGTAGGGGCAACCTGGAATGTGTAGAATAAATGTTTGATTGAGTTATTACTTTATTTAACTTAAAAAAATCAAATCTTTAGTAAATGTAATTTTTATTTATTTATCGAACAAAATGATCTTTTCATTGATGACCAAAAAACAGAGAATTAGGAGGCAGGATTGGGAATAACACAACTTTATTTTCATGACAGGCAGGGTCTCTGGCTTTCTTGCCCAGCTCTACTCAATGCAGCTGTGAGTAACCGGTAACAATGTCTGACATGCGAGTGAAGTTATTCGGTAATATGAATATAATAGAGTACAAGACATATCGCAATACAGTTCAATAATAATCACAGTACATTTTATATCATCAATAATCACAATGAACAATTCTACATCAATCAAATCAATAATAACTTGAGAAGAGGTGTTGCTCTGACGGTGGCTAGTGAGTGGCTAGTAGGGGGCTGGCTGGTTCGAGGCTGGGGGGATGTTGTTAAGGGTGGTTTGTGATTGGCCGTAGGGATTATATGCCTATTTCAGTGTTTACAAACACGGTGAACCAGATGTGTATCCGGCACACTTTGGCTGCAAAACATTTCATGTCCGACAAACCATAATGACAACAACGAAGCAATCAAGTGCTCAGCCCCAATGAATGGCAAATGGCCCTCTGATGAAACTATCGTCAGCAGATAGATAAACATCCTGTCTTTGTATGTGGAAAGCAATTTGATGTTAAATGGTGCAATTTTGTAGATATTTGAATTTTTATGAGGTGCAACGTGATCTACTTCATCTGTCAGCTGAGTCACATGACCAGAATACAGCATTCTGATTGGTTTGTCATGTGCTGTTGTTTACATTTACATGATGCAGGCCATGTACTTTTGTTGATCATGTTGTTTTGTGTATTTTTTAAACTAATAGTAGGCCTACTTTTGTCAGTTATTTATCACAAATGGTGCAAATGCATTTCAAAAACAGTTTTTCTATGTGACTTTGGGAATTCTCATTAAGAATTTTTGTTGTTGTTGTTGGTCCATTAGTTGTTTAAGCAGGGGAAATTTCAGCCATAGACGACTAGTCTTCCTCATACCACTGCTGGTCGATAGAAAGCCCGAGCCTACACTTTTACCGACCCAAGGGATTTTTAACCTCCCACACCACATAGACATGGTATGAGAGCAACCGGCCTTTGATGACGCTGTAAGTTATACACAGCGGTGGAAATCCAAATTGGCAGAGCTGGGGGCACGGGGAATCGAACCGCTGACCCTCAGATTAGGAGTCTGACCTAGAAAAAAGTCAGACACTCTAACCACTCCGCCACAGAGAACATCATTTATTCGCTCTTTTATTCAGGTAAAGAATCCTGCAATTGAAAACAAATAGAGTTTTGCAGCCACGTTGTGCGCGTTCATAGCTAATTATCTATGCAGACGTCACGGGAAATACATCTATAGGGCTGCCCAGTGGGGTGGCTTGTTGAATTGTGATTGACAGGTGGGAGGGGCTGCTTAAGCCCCAGTCACACTACAGCTTGCGACCACTTTGCGACCACTTTAGACCAAAGAACCAGTCACCAGTGGCGTCCTTGCGATCAAAACAATGGTTGCCGATGTCTCACCGTCACTGGTGACTGTGTGAAATACTATACAATCATGATACTAGTTGATATTTTGTTTTATTTTTGTTTCCAAGAACTGAGCAATACTTCATATGTACAATACAATACAATGCAGCCAACTCAATTCCCTTTTCCTCAACCAATATCAATACAAAGACTATCTCACCTGTGTGGTCCTGCTCCTTCTTCACTGCTCTGGCCCCAGGCTCCAACTGTCCAACTATCCTCTCCCCCCACAGTACAGCTTTATCTTGCTTGACCATTCTCCCAGAACCAGCCTACCTTGACCACTGCCCAGCTGTAGGCCAGCCTCTTTTTCGCCTGTCTCCACGCTCGACTGCCTGGCAGCCCCTCTTACAGGCAATTCACCTACTTAAAGCTGCACAGTCAGATGAAAACATCAAATTTTCAAAACCAAAACAATTATCTAGATTTGATTCTACATATCTCACCTAGATACTGGTGCAATTATTAAACATTTGTCACCACATAGAAGGGATTACTGAGACAATTTAGTAGAACCTGTTACTATAGAACAGTATGGTGTCAGAGTTTTGGCGTGCTTGCCAAAATTAATTTGGCATGTTTTCACCTCATATATCTAAAAAGTTAGCCATTTAAAATAAAAGGTACTTCAAACTAGGTTAAGGTAAATTATAACGATCAAGCTAATAGATTTATCTCAGAAAATGACAGAAACTCAAAACCATCGGACTAAGCAAATTTAATCTACCTTTTTTTTCCTTTTCAATATAGCAGAATTATCCCTCCTGCTCCATAACTTTTAACATTACACCTGTATTTGATAACCATCGACTCTAAGCCTAAAATCAGCATAATTTTACATGTGGGTTCTTTGGTCAAAAGTAGTCGCAAGCTGCAGTGTGACTTGGGTGGAACCTGTCCTCTGCACCCTCAGATATCTGGTACACAGGTTCTGAGAACGACCCATGTATCATTTCCCAGTATGGTGTTTGCCACCCTAGACACTCTGTAATGCAGGAAGCAAGAGAGTGTAGTCACTCAATAGATCCTCTGAAAAATCCCAATCTGGGATAAAACTACTTAAGCCCGATACACACCTCCGTATAAAAACTAAAACTGCCCATTTCACGACAAAGTTTGAGTTTTAGTCGGTTTCAGTCTTTAGGTGTGTGACCCCCTATCACACCAGAGCCTTCCGATTCATGACTTAAAACTCAGTTTTAGGTCTTATACGGGAGGTGTGTACCGGGTTTTATAAGATTTGAAAAGTGAATCGGGCAGTTTTAGTCGGGAAACGGAACGGGTCGGGTTGTAACGGGTACCGTCAAGGCAGTCAGTTTTAGCGCGTGAATCGTATACGGGAGGTGTGTACCAGTCTTAGAAGCATAATACTTCCTGGTTACTTATCAACTACTGATTTGGTAGGCTCTATAATATTATATACATGTATATTATATATATGTATATATATATATACATACATCACCGGGCCCGGTGGCCAGTCGACACAGCGCGGGTTTCACGTGCGGAAGGTCGGGAGTTCGGTTCCTGGTCGGGTCAAACCAATGACTTATAAAATTGATACTTGTTGCTTCCTAACCTGGCGCTCGGCATTATTAGGATAGGGCAAGGACTGGCTAGCTCAGTGTCAGAGTGAGATGTCAGGTTATGGTGCCGGCGGCCTGATTTCTCAGTGTGGCAGAACTATAAAGTCACCATGAATGTGCACTCTGACAAGTTGGTACCCGTCCTGATATGACGTGAGATGTTGCCATGACCTAAAACTCCAACAACTAGCCTATACCAAATGTAAAGGGAGATAAGTCTTTGTGGCCAGCTAGAGTGTGAAGAATCTCAAAATGACCTACTCGACTTATTTCTATGAAAACCAGACGCGGTGCCGAATCAATAGAACGCAGGCTTCCAATGTGGAAGGTCACAAATTTGAATCTCGGTCGAGTCAAACCAACAACTTACAAAATTGATACCTGTCACTTCCTAGCATGGCACTCAGCATTACTAGGATCGGACAAGGACTGGTTTGCTCAGTGTCAGGATATTGTGACTGAGTGGGGTATTGGGTCAATACAATGTAAATGCATTGCCAGTAAGTGTGTAATTGTAAACATGGCCATGAACCATTTAAAAGACTTACAATTCCAGGAGGACGAAGATAGGCTAACGGTTAGTATACTAGCCCTGGAATGCCAAGAAAATTGGCTTCGAATCCTGCTCTCATCGCGATATTTCCCATTAGAAAACCAGCGTTCTTATCGAGTCAGCCACCACGTCCGGCGAGAATTAGATAACACTTACCTGTGAGAAGACTGTCAGTCCCTGGTGGTCTCCATCCGGGTGACTCTTTGAGAACAAACTGCGATAGTGTCACTGGTACCCACAGCCCTGCGCAGTCCCTGTGTGGGGTACAGATGGACTGTGTATGCTTAGGCCAAATCAAAGAAAAAGTTGGTCCTTTTTAATCAGGGTCGGGCGGGCGGCTTTTCTTTTTTTTCTTTTTTCATCTTTTTTTTCCCCTTCAAAAATAAGTTTATTTTGTGGTGGTTTTTCAGTATTTCTTTTTATAATATTGAACCAGCCTAGACCCATAAAAGGATTACATGTCATTCATGTACACATCACATTGCTTTTAGTCAAACAGTGAACTATTAAAAGAGTATCCGAAACTAAAACCAAACCTAACTGATATACAACCACAGGATATGGTTGAACCACTCGCGTACTTTAATGTAGCATGTGTCTTGCTGCGAATACCTTGGTGCAGGAGACTCATTCCTGCACAATGTTGAGTACCTATGCTGTACACTGTACAGCATAGGCTCCGACCCCCCCCCCCCCCCCCTCTCCCCCCTCCCGCTCCCAACACTTTCAATGTTCAGAATGGAGTGTGCTGCACACAATGCAACACATTGCACTTCCCCATCATCATGTACAAACCAAATGTGATCGCTTCAATGGCTGGAATACCAGAGCTTCGGCACTGACAAAATATGTGTTCAGATGAATAAAATATTTAAACGATGAACACGTATTCTCATTTCGAAATTGCTTTTATCATACAAATCTAACCTGACGCATTTTAAACTTTTTTTTTAAATTAAAAAATTAATAAAAGTCAGGGGCAGGTGATTTTTCAGGCAGGCACTGGGCGGGAACGTTCACCAAATTTGTCTTATATTTGGCCTTATTTTGACAGCAGGACGCGCCTGTGGCCAACTGGTGGTGAGACAACCTACATGCTGAGTCAAGCGTGCAAGTCTTCCCCTCAACATTTACTAGTCACGAAGAGGAAGGCTCGCAAGGAAGTTTTTCCTTGATTGGTTGGTTGTTGGAGTTTACGTTCTGGCAACATCTAAGGTTATATCCGGACGGGCACCGACTTGTGACAGTGCGCACTTTTGGTGACTTTATAGTGCTGCCCAACTTGGAAATCAAGCTGCCGGCACCTTGATTAGTTGTTGGAGTTTTACGTCCTCGCAACATCTAAGGTCATATTAGGACGGGTACTGCCTTGTGATAGTGCGGACTCATGGCGACATTATAGTGCTGCCCCACTGGGAGACCAGGCCACCAGCACCATGACCCGATATCCCACTCAGTCAAATTATCCTGACACCGAGCCAACCAGTCCTTGCCCTATCCTAATAATGCTGACCGCCTGTCTAGGAAGCGACACCTATAGATTTTTTAGTCATTTTGTTAGCTAGCAGTATTTTACATGCTAGAATCTTTATAGGAAATAGAACCCTAAAGTCTGTGTGTGGACGCCGGAAAGCACTAATGTATGATATTACTTAAGCGATGATCTGCTTAATATATCTGCTTATTTTATCTGCTTACTATATCTGCTTACTATACCAGTTCCAAGAAATAGTAACCCAAAATAAATTAAGTGTGGTAAAGTCTAGTAGGGAGGGGTGGATGGCGCCTCCTGCTGTGCTGTCTCCAGATCATCTGGCTGCCATACCCCCTGCCCAGCTCTTTTATTCAGATGGACCACATTCAAAATACAGGTACACAGTTGGTGGGAGTCTCCTCAGTCAGAGACAGTAACATGGCATTTCATTGGCTGAACTCCTTCAGTCAGTGGTGGGGGAGGCAGGGTGGGAGTGGGTGGACCCAACCACTCCCACCAGCCCCCCTCCCACCCCTGCTGGGTAACGGGGTCGGGGGGCCAACCCACCCCAAGCCAGATACAAATTTTTCCATCATGTTCACCAATCACACTTACATAGGAGTATCAACCCTATTTATCTTTACATAACACCAGTGGTCACCAGTCCCTTAGATTGGGATACCTCCAAAATAGTAGGAGTTTCTACATGCCTTACTTTGAGAATTACGTATTGCATCATATTTAGTTCAGCAAACTGCCACCAGATGGGGCAGAGAGGGCTCACCACACACACACACAAACTCCACCTCCCACCTCCAGCCTGACACCTGGATTTGCCCGGTCCTGCAAACACTCACACACACAGCCCCCATGCATTGTCACCTGTTTGCTAACACTCCCTCGGATACTGGCATCTGTAAATTATACGATAACAGGCACACAAAACTCAATTTATTAACTTAATTATTGTACCCATTCTGTGGCATTTTTCACAGACTATTTGTCTGGGTGAAGAAACCACAGTCTGCAGCAACTGTATATGCCGTCCTTAATTTCAGCATTTACCTCCCTTTATACAATATATAATACCAACAGACTTGAATTCAGTAATACATGTAAGTATACCAATACAGTAATAATTTTCCAGAGTTCTTAAATCCAGTGGTTATATTTGATGTAGAACCTTAGAACAATCTGATATTAATTATCACTTCACTTAACATACATAATCTGCCATGGTTTCACAACTTGGTTTGAATATTATGCATATGTATTTTACCAGCATGATAGAATGAATTAGGTATTATTAGAGAGGTTTTATAGTGCTACTTATATAATTGGATTGTTTGTTTGTTGTAGTTTTACGTCTTAGCAACATCTAAGGTCATATCAGGACAGGTACCGTCTTGTGACAGTATGCACTCATGGTGATTTTATAGTGCTGCCCCACTGGCAAATCATGCCACCGGCACCATGACCCGATAACCCACTCAGTCACATCATCCTGACACAGAGCTAACCAGTCCATGCCCTATCCTAATAATGCCGAGCACCATGCTAGGAAGTGACAAGTATAAATTTTTAAGTCATTGGTTTGACTCGACCGGGAACCGAACTCGCGAACTCCCGATCTTCTGCATGCGAGGCCTGTGCTCTACCGATTCGGCCACCGCACCCGGTTATATAATTGGAATATTATTATCATGACTTTATAGAAATAACTGATTAAAACAGTTTCTTAATGCTTCACATCTGAGTTTCGTGAAAAGTGGATATTTGAGAATTTATTTAAACACTTATTTATTTATGAACCAGACCTAAAAAGCCGGAATATTTTCAATTGGTTGGACTCGACCAGGGTTCCCACGATCTACCAAAACGTGAAACGGACGCTCAATTCATTTAGGCCATCGCGTCTGGTGACAGGTTCCAATGCGCAATATTGCTCTATATTGGATTAGAGTCGGTGAAATGGCAGAGGATGCAAACAAACAAGATGGCGGCCCCAGAATGCTCTCAATTTCACTTTTAAAGACGGGATGGCCAAATGAGTTGAGCGTCCTTCTCTCGTTCTGATAGATAGTGGGATCATGGATTCGAACCCTGGTCAAGTCAAACCAATGACTTAAAAATTGATACTTGTCACTTCCTAGCCAGGCACTCGGCATTACTAGGACAGGGAAAGGAGCAGTGGAATGAGGAAGACCAATCGTCCACGATTGAAATTTCCCCTGCTTAAATAACTAATGTACAACAACAACAGAATCTATTAAACTAAATACTTTATTATAAAGTAGCGGGTAAATATGGAAAGTTATGTGAAGCATATATTTTGTTTCTGTGATTAAGAACTTATGTTTTATAGTTTTTTTTGTTGTTGTTGCGATGGTTTATTTACCCTGACCATAACGAGTAAGTCACATCGCGGCTTATTTTCATCGCTGAACAGCAATAGTCTCAACTTGATAGTTGCCTTGTCATCTTAGCTTTTAGTAATTATGTGGGTTTTTTCGGTTCCACATTTGCGACATTTTGTTTCCTCTTCCCAGCCTTCCAACACTTTTTTCTAATGGGTTCTTCAGCAGCCCTGTCTTAGAGCTGCGGGAGTAACTATATTCATAGGTAGGCCCTACACTATTACACGTGTCACTTTTGCCAAATTCCCTCAACTAGCAAATACGCTATAATACTAAGACAGCTCACTCAGCTTGTACTGTCTAATCAAAATGATCAAACCCACCACTTGGTGCGCTGGCTGTTCTCTTGGTTAAACAGGTGCTATATTATATGTATAAATGTATATATGAATGTGAAAGATGTATGATGATGGCGATGATGATGATGATGCTGATGATGATGTGTATTTGTTCATAGCAATTTCATATTGATGTGTATTCATACTTACCTATCTCATGTATAATATAATTGTATGTGTTTACATGTGAAACACCAACCAGCAGCCGGGCTGATCAAACCCACCACAAGGTGGCAGTGCAAAATTGACATTACCATGGGAGAGATAGGGAGTGAGCTGTCTTAGTATTATAGGGTCTTTGCAACTAGGAAACTTGTACTTGGAAGAAAAGTGCAACAGCTTTTATCAAATAATACTCATTATTATTGGGGCATCGCCTCACCGACACAAAATGGCAGCAACCAGGAAGGATTACTTGTTAGGTTTTTACGTACTAGCAACATCTAAGGTCTCATCAGGATGGATACCGACTTGTGACAGTGCGCACTTATGGCTACTTAATAGTGCGTTCCCACTGGGAGACCAGGCCGCCGACACCCTGACCCGATATCCCACTCAGTCACATTATCCTGATACTGAGCTAACCAGTCCTTGCCCTATCCTATTACTACCGAGTGCCAGGCTAGGTAACGACAAGTATCAATTTGATATGGCATTCGTTTGACGCGGTGGGGATTCAAACTCCCAACCTTCCACATGGGAAGCCTGCGCTCCATCGATTAAACCACCACATCTGGTCTCATTGGGAGATAGTTTGGTTTGTTGATGGTATATGTACAAGATGTGTCCTGATCACTGACAAACCGATCTAGCCAGGATTACAACATACTTCTCCTGCAAAGCAGACAAATAGAAACAAGATAAATAGCTATTTTATACATCCATTCTCCTTAGAAATTATACTATCTCTCTACGTATATATATACCAGTGCGCGAGTGACAGTATTTCGCGCCACGTGGGCCAACTGTGAAAAAGGGTCACCCATAAAGTAGTACACAACATATGGGTGATCGTATAGGGAAAATTCCCTTTCGTGCCTTTATATTCACATAATTCTTATACATCACATAATCCTCAGGCACGAGTGACAATGTGTCACGTCCGTGGAGAGGGTTGACTGGTGGTGCCGCCACCGGTCAACGTGATGTTGAGGGCGGGAAGCGCCCACAGAGTAGTAGGTACAGTGACAATAATATATAATAATAACAATTCCCTTCCATGCCTTTATACTCGCATAATGCTTATACATCACATATACACATATATGGTACCATGACCCAATTCCCCAGTCAGTCACATTATCCTGATATTGAGAAAACCAGTCCTATCCTATTAATGCTGAGTGCCATGCTAGGTAGCGACAAGTATAAATTGTGTAAGTCATTGGTTTGATTGATTCTGCCAGGACGATTCAGATTTTAGACAATAAAGGTTTCTAAAGGCATTTTTTGTGGCACCCAGCCAAATAATTGACTCAAAGCATATAAAATCTTGCCTTGTCTGTGTACCTTCATCATGCCAGCCATCCATGAACGACAAACAGAAACCTTCGTTTGGCGAGATACAGTATAACCTCGTTAAACCAAACTTGAAGGGACCCTAGAAATTTGTTTGGATTAACCGATCATTGGTTTAACCGAGCTTTGGCTTTGACTTTGACTTTGAATAAGCGTGTATTGTACATGTAATATACAATGTATGTGGACACTTTGATTATTGTTTTTCATGTATATACAGTATAACTCCGTTAAACCAAGGTCGGTTAAACCAAACAATCGGTTAATCCAAACTATTTTTTTGCGGCCCAGCAAAATACTACCATTTATCATATAAAAAAGTCTGTGGGGTCTCAGATGACCTTATAACCACATGAAAGTTTGGTTTAACCATACCGGAGTGGCCTAGGGTCTGGCAATTTTGTTTGGATTAACCGATAATTTGGATTAACCGATAATTTGGATTAACCGATAATTTGGATTAACCGAATTTGGTTTAACCAAATTTTGTATATGATAAATGGTAGTATTTTGCCGGGCTGACGAAAAAAGTTTGGATTAACCGATCGTTTGGTTTAACCGAGCTTGGTTTAACGGGGTTGTACTGTATTGTAGTTGTCCATACCTGAGCTCCATCACCGCGCAGTCGTGGCAAGGATTATGCCATCTACTCGACTATCACAGTTCTTCTGCGCCAAGGCCATATTCGTTTAACACAACATGGGCGACTCGGGTGACCCGAGTCGTCAGCATTTCAAATCGAACACCGCGAGTGGAGTCGAGAAATACACATGCCGTGTGCAAAACGACCCGACCCCACTAACCCACCTCTTGGCTGGGGGTGGCTAGGAGCGATGACGTTACATCTGTGCTGGTACCGTCCTGTAACAGTACAAGTCCTATGTTTAAAAAAATGTTTTAATGTTTAAAAAAAAAAAAAATACAGATTAATGAAATGGAAATATAACTAAATTATGAAATAAAAAAAAAACACTTTAAATCCTATGTTGCTGTAGTTATATTGGTTATTCAAACAAAAAACAAAAAAACAAAAAAAAACTAAATTGGGTTAAACCACCATTTTTTCCCACCTGAGCGTGTTGGAGAGTGTTCGGTTATGCAACACGAGGATGTAGAGTCTGCGCATATGCCAAAAAGTGGCTAAGGTGACCCGAGTTGATTAATCGATTATGCCCCAGGTGTCGATAGGCTATCCGGTGGGCAGGACCCCGGATGGACTGCCTCTACTGCGTCAGGATAGTGGCTCCCCCTACTGTGAGAAGCTACCTGTGACCTTGCTGGTCAGGGGGTGAGTAATTCAGCACACTTTTATTTATCTTTTCGTGGCTGGGGGGGGGGGGGGGGAGGGTCTAGAATTAGCCTACTTAGGCCACGGTTGTAGTGAACATCCAAATAAGTCTTAGTGAAGTGTCTTAGCTGACAGCTTGAATGTGGATGGATTTTGACACATGCGCAGACGATACTGTTAGATTCTGACGCATGCGCAGAAGCGATGGACACGGCTGAGCACGGGACACGTCTGAGTATGCCACACCGTCTATGCGATTCTACTAGAGAGACCAGGGAGGAGTCGGCCGTAAGCGGCCTATTACAATATGTTATTCACATCCTGGCTGGGGAAAATGCCCTGCCCATAACACTAAATTCCTTTTTTTCGATAGACATAATTACAACACCTTCATTGTCGACCGGGGGTCTGCTCTCCGCCAGCCTTGGGACCAGACGGGATGTCCGAATAAGTTGAATGTCCGTCGACATTTTTGGTAGATCGTGGGATTCGAACCTTGGTCGAGTGAAACCAATGACTTAAAAATTTACACTTGTCGGTTCCTAGCCAGGCGCTCGGCTTTATTAGGATAGGGCAAGGACTGGTTAGCTCAGTGTCAGGATAATGTGACTGAGTGGGATATCAGGTATTGGTGTGGGTGACCGGGTCTCCCAGAGGGGCAGCACTATAAAGTCACAATAAGTGCACAATGTCACAAGTCGGTATCCATCCTGATATGACCATAGATGGTGCTAGGACATAAAACTCCAACAACCAACATCCACCATCCTTGTCCCACCTAGTGACTCCGCCAGTAGGCACTGCCACCTGGTGCGTCGTCTTACATTGACCAGCACTGCCACCTGGTGTGTAGTCTTACATTGACCAGCACTGCCACCTGGTGTGTAGTCTTACATTGACCAGCACTACCACCTGGTGTGTAGTCTTACATTGACCAGCACTGCCACCTGGTGTGTAGTCTTACATTGACCAGCATTGCCACCTGGTGTGTAGTTAATATTTTTTCTCAAAGTAGCATAGTCCAATGAAGGCATCATGTTTTTTAAACTAAAACACTGATCTAGATTTTGATCCTACATGTCAGTGCACTTACTAAACATTTATTGCTGCATAGAAGGGAATACTACGACCATTTATTAGAATGTGGTACTACAGAAGCCTATGGTGTCAGAGTGTTGACGTGCATGCCAAAATTAACTTAACATGTTTGCACTTCAAATATCTCCAAAGTTTGCCTTTTAAAGTAAACATTACATCAAATTAAAGACGCCTTAACATGACAAACCCAGATGTCATAGTGTTTTGGCTGTCCAGTATTCTGATGAAAGCATCACAGTTGGTTAAACCAAAGGTGGTTAATCCAAATTATCGGTTAATCCAAACAAAATTGTCAGACCCAGGCCATTTCCTGTACAGTTAAAACAAACTTTCATGTGGTTATAAGGTCATCTGAGACCCGCACAGACTTATTTATATGATAAATGGTAGTATTTTGCCGGACCGCCAAAAAACGTTTGGATTAACCGATCGTTTGGTTTAACTGAGCTTGGGTTAGCGGGGTTATACTGTATATACATAAAAAAACAATATTCAAAGTGTCCACATATATTATATATTACATTCATAATGCACCCGCGTTTTTGCCAAAGCTCATTTAAACCAATGATCGGTTAATCAAAACAAATTTCTAAGGTACCCTCAAGTTTGGTTTAACGGGGTTATACTGCATATCTATCTGAAAAAATGTCAGAAACTCAAAACCATTGGACTATGCAACTTTAATGCTAAATATTGCATTATCACTTATCTAAATGGAAATCTAAAAAATGGTGTTACTTTTCTTTATTCAAAGAAAATTAAAGCACATAATTTGTGAACCAATGTTTATTCATGCTGCTATTCACCTCTGTTTGCTATGGATGAATTTTGAGATTTATACGGAATTTCACGAATATATATGTGCATCCAAATACACATATATACACATATATAAATACACAAATGTACATATTATATATATATTACATATATTATTCAAAATATAGATATCAATATTTTTTTTACAAAAATAGAATTTCTGTGTGCACACCAACATTAATTTAGCATGTTTTCATTTCAACTATCTCCGAAATTAAACCACCCTGCATTGGACTAGTTCCTCACCAAATTTTGCTTTTAATAAACTGCAAGGGAGGGTAATTTAGGCCAGTGAGAGTGATCTGATCAACTCGCTCCAAGTTTTTGTACTTGTATAATACGCTATGCATCACATAATATTATGGGACCTAATCCATTCCCTATATTTATGTAGTAGTCCAGACATGAGCTCCACTACCATATGGTGGCAGGAAGGGTTGCTCCGTCACCGTCGCAGTTTACAGCGATAGGTGGCGGTACGGTAGCCGCCGGGCAGCGCTACGACAGGGCTGCCACCTACTGCATGCGGCTAGCATAACCTCCCCCCGAGGAAGTTGATGTGGGACCCGGCAGGGCAGAGGCGAGTTACTTGATCATGGACGCCGTGTGGACGCCACATACTAGTTCACTACTTGGCCAGTCTACAGTGGAAGGGTCAAGTTCCGGGTGGCCAGCAAAGGGGCCCCATCACACTGGTGCTGTGACCAGGTCTCACCTTAATGCACAAGGAGGTGAGTGTGGGCCATTGCCCGGCAAAATCTGCAATGGTGTTCTCTTGATATTAGGTATGGAGGGGATTGAGTTCCGTCTACGCAGTGGGCATCTCGATCACCTCGAGGGGATCGGGCGTGTGGAGGCGGACGCCATAGCGGACGGTGCGTGTAAGGTATGCGTACAGTGCGCAGAGCTTGTGACTCGAGGGAATGACGTCATAGGTTGGAAGTAAATAAAGACATTGACAGACTGGACGTCACAGTGTTCGCCTGCTTTCACTACACTACATGGTGTCAGATTGTAAATACGAACGTTCCACGCCCAAGAGTGGACCATGGCTTTATCAGGTTTGAAACCACCACTACCGTTGAACTTGGAGGGAAATTTGGCCATGAATTGGAGGGCTTGGCATCACGCTTACACCATTTACAGTATCGCATCGGGTGCTGCGAACAAGACAGAAAAAATCCCGTGCTGCGTCTTCCTACACGTAGCTGGACAGGAAGCCCAGAAACTACACCTCACTTTTAAAATACAAGATGCACAGAAAGACAAGATAGACCTTCTCATCAGCCTGTTCGAGGACTATTGTGTTGGTAAAACCAACATCACGGTCGTTTGCTACGAGTTTAACTTGTACAATCAAACATCAGAGACCATGGATACGTACGTTAGAGAGCTAACGCACAGAGTGACTTACTGTGACTACGCGGCGATGGAAGACATGTTGCTATGCGACCGGTTGGTGTGGGCTGTTAAAGACAAGAAACTACTCGATAAATTACTACAAACTCCTAATTTGACTCTGACATCTTGTCTTGATATATGTAGATTGAGTGAAAACACTCATAAGCAATTGGACTCGGGCGAACACAAAAATACGGAGGAGCAAGTGGACGTGGTGTCCAGGAAACAAGACGATTACGCGTCACGTCCCGAGAGATATGCATCAACATCGCGCATGCGCAGGTGGCCAGAGCAACGCACGCGAGCCAATCTGTCTCGTGCGAACTGCCCGCGTTGTGGATATACGCACGGCAGCGGCCGGTGCCCGGTGGAAGACAAGCAGTGTCTGCTATGTAACAGGTATGGACACTTCCAAAGAGTCTGCGGATCCCATCGACCGGATCATGCACAAGTGAACAAACTAGATGTACGAGTAGGCGAGGCAGAGGATACCGCGGGGGAGGACGTGGACGAACTATTCGTCGGCGAGATAACAGCCGAAAGGATGAACAGCAGCAGCTTGTGGTACGTTGACTGCATTGTGCAAAACATTCCTGTTCGTTTCAAACTGGACACTGGTTCCCAAGCCAATATCATTCCTCGTCCTATCTACGATGCACTACACAACGTCGTACTAAATCCCTCACGTTGTTGTCTCGTCACGTACTCAGGTGATCGGATTCGTCCTGAAGGTGAGGTAACGGTCAACGTCGATGGTCTGCCATTGAGATTTCAAGTGACGACGAACGGAACACCCATCCTGGGGAAAGAGGCGTGTGTTCAACTGCGCCTTCTGCAGCGCGTTGGAGAAGTCTCCGTACGAACAAGACAATCTAGACACGTCGGTCTGGCTGCAGACCGTTTGGTAAAAAAGTATTCAGACATTTTCACAGGCCTAGGGAGGATCAAAAGCAATGCTAATATTCATATCGACAGTCATATAGACCCGGTTATCGACCCACCACGACGAATCCCCCATGCAATTGTTGACAAGGTACAGGCTGAACTAGATAGGATGTTGGATATGGGTGTTATTGTATGGCAAAACGACCCCACCCCATGGGTGAATTCTATAACAATTGTAAAAAAGCCTAATAAGATTAGAGTGTGTTTGGACCCCACCAAACTTAATAAGGCCATTTTAAGTACCCCATATCCTACAAGGACAATTGAAGAAGTAATAGCTAAGACTAGCAAGGCTAAATTTTTTTCTGTCATTGACGCAAACAGTGGATATTGGCAGATTGAGTTAGATTATGAGAGTTCAAAATTATGTACTTTTAATACCCCATGGGGGCGTTTCCGTTACACCAGGCTGCCATTCGGTATAAAAACAGCTGGTGACATCTTCACTGGGGAAATGAACAAAATATTGCACGGTTTGGCCGGAGTTAATGTGATCGCTGACGATATTTTAGTGTACGGCAGCACTAAAGATGAACACAATACCAATTTAGAAAATGTGTTTAAACGGGCTTGTGAGGCTGACCTTCGCCTCAACCCTAAGAAATCTGTCATTTGCAAAACCGAGGTAAACTATGTAGGGCACACACTAACCCAAGGTGGATTAAAACCCACTGAAGACCGCATCCGGGCTATTGTCGACATGCCCACCCCAACTGACAAGGCTGCTGTTCAGCGTTTTTTGGGCATGGTAGGGTATGTTGGAAAATTCATCCCGAACCTGTCAAACATTTCCAAACCGTTAAGACAAATCCTAGCTAAAAACATTGTGTGGTATTGGCAACATGAACAGGAACATGCTTTTAACGCTCTTAAGAATCTTTTAGTAACAGCACCTGTATTGAAATACTATGACGTAGATGAGCAAATAACTTTACAGGTAGATGCTTCCAAATCTGGCCTCGGCGCTGCTATTTTTCAGCAGTGTAGGCCCATTGCCATGGCATCAAAGACTTTGGATGAATGCCAATCTTCATATACTGTAATTGAAAAAGAGTTATTAGCAATTTGTTTTGGGTGTGTCCGTTTCCATGACTACATATATGGTAAACAAGTCATCATTGAAACTGATCATAAACCGCTTGTGTCTATAATGTCGAAACCGTTGCACAGGATGCAACGGATGCGGATGAGACTACAAAACTTTAACATCATAATGAAATATGTCGTAGGGAGTGAAATGTTTTTTGCTGACACACTGTCACGTGCACACACCAACAAATTGACACCACAGAAACTGTTTGATGACACAATTTCCATAGCAACCTTAGGTATCACCCATGACATGCTGGAGCGCATCACAGTTGCTACTAAAACAGATGCTGCCCTTATTGAAGTTACTAAGTTGGTAAATGAAGGGTGGCCTAATAGAAATACCTGGGTGAAATCCTGTGCTAAACCGTTATTTACATACAAAGACGACCTAGTTAGCACAGACGGTATGATATTCAAGGGAGCACAGGTAGTTATACCCTATGAGCTACAAAAGGAAATGTTGACCATACTACACGAGACCCATTTAGGAATAATAAAGAGTAAGCAGCTAGCGAGAGACACTGTTTTTTGGCCGGGGATGAACACCCAGATCGAAGATTTAATATCTCGGTGTAGCACATGCCAAAATCGTAGGAATTCACTTAGTGCTGAGCCAATGACCCCTCATGAGATACCCGACATACCTTTCTGTAAAGTGGGGGTGGATTTATTTGAATACCAAAGTAAAACGTATCTCATTCTGGTGGATTATTACTCTAAATTTCCTGAGGTGGTTGAACTGGTTCTCACATCAAATGCTATTGTTAAGGCTCTAAAAGTGATTTTTGGACGCTATGGCATACCAACCGCCCTCATCTCCAACAATGGACCACAGTTTGCTAGCAACGAGTTCAAAGCCTTCGTAAACAAATATAAATTCAACCACATTGTTTCTAGCCCATATTACCCTAAAAGTAATGGTCAGATAGAACGTTACGCGCAGACGATAAAGAAAATGATGAAGAAAGCAGAGGAAAATAATCAGGATTTCAACCTATACTTACTAAACTACCGTAATACCCCCTTGAGGCTATTGAATGCCTCTCCAGCCCAACTCCTCATGAGTCGTCGGCTTCGTTCTAAGATACCCATCACTACAGACCGACTGTACCCACAAGTTCAGAATTCCAAGACGGAAAACATTGCCAGACTACAGGAGCGACAAAAATACTATTATGACAGAAGGGCTGGGAAAGACAAACAAGAGCTAAAGATAGATGATCACATCAAATACAAAACACATGAGGGCAAATGGAGGGCTGGCACAATAACACATACAACCAAGCGGAACCGGAAAAACTATGTAATTAAGAACAGTGCAGGGAGGACAGTACACAGGAACAGGGTTCACATGTTTCGGGTGCCGACACCTCATGGTCCGTCCTGCAACCCTGGGCATAACATTGCTGCACAAAATGATACCCACGATAAACAATCCTCGTTCTCAAACAAACACATATCAGCAAACACTACACCTACCACATACACAACTCAGAGTGGGCGTGTCTCACGTCCCCCGAAGAGACTAGGGATATCGGAACACCCATACACCTAACTTGAGGTGGTCATTACAATGCGAGCAAAACAATTGTCCCGCCCTAGCTGTAGGTGTGACCCACCCACTGTATATAAATATGTATCAGTTAACTAGTTACAAGTTCATCCATTTTTATGTCGTTCCTGGTTCGCTGTGTTCCTTATCTGCTTTGTGAGACTTCATCTGCCTACCTCCAATACCGTATGATAGTTTTGTTCTATGTACATATATGCGGAGAAGATGTAAGGTATGCGTACAGTGCGCATAGCTTGTGACTCGAGGGAATGACGTCATAGGTTGGAAGTAAATAAAGACATTGACAGACTGGACGTCACGGTGTTCGCCTGCTTTCATACACTACAGTGCGTACACTTCCGTGGTTGCTGAACCGTGTTGCACCCTTCCATTGCCTGTGTTAGATAATGTCAGTATTGATGTTCAGTCCAGCACAGGCGCAGGTGTTATAAGTGACGGGTGGCCACCTCTCCTACTGTTACAAGGGAGGAGGGGAGCCCAGCACAACACCAGCGGTGTGATGTGTAAGATGCTGTGCCGTGTACATTGGTAATCGGAGTAAATGTGCGCGAGGGGGCGGGGAGGCAACACCGGTGAAGAGTGATGCTACGATGTCGGTTGAGACTGTACCGGGGTTGCCGACGACTCGTCATATCACCCCATGAGGAGAGGCAGTTGATTGCAGATCATCCGGCTATTGCGGATGTGATTCATGAACCAATTGCGATAGGGGGTGGATCGGTCTGGAAGCAGTTCCAACGTGATCTCTCGGAGATGGAGACGAAAGTGTGGAGACGCACAGGGCCAGGTTCTGCACGGGTACGCATGTTACTTCTATGGGTATCGACCAAGGTTGGAATACCTGGTGGCATGATTTCACTATGGACATGAGGTCTAATATGAGGGATGAGGATGTAGCTCTGACCCAGCTGTTGCCCTTGTTATGATGAGGACCAGCGCAGGACTGCGTGGTTGCTTGGCAACGCAGGGGGTTGACAACGATGAGGGAGCTGCTCCATATCTTGTCGCATACGTTCAGGTTGGACGATCCTCTAATGCATTGGGCCACCTGGAAGAAACGCATCCAGACTGCCCAGAGCGGTTCGTACCACACTTATGGTCACCAGCTACAGGTTGATGCGAGGCGGGCTGCAATCGGAAGCGGGTTGAGTGAGTATGCCATCAAGAATAAGGTGGTGGAGCGCTTTGTGTGCTCACTGATGGATCCGGGAGAGCAGCATATGATCGCTGGAGGCTGGGCAAGTCATCTCTGGACGAGATGATGGAGGTGGTGGATGATTATTGTGCTAAGGCATGTCGTGCTGTTGATGCTGTCCGTTTCGGGAGTGTTCAGACAATGAGTATGATGTCGAGGTGGCAGCATTTACAGCGCCTCGTGGACCGTGTCGTGATGGGTGGGGTCCAAACTTCCAGCCAAAATCTAGGGTGGGGGGGCTATCGCATACCAGCGATCCCGAGGGACCTGGTGAAGGACTGGGTGAAAGAGATGGTGGCCGAACAGAAGCCTGTGGCGCAGTCAGTCAGCATTAGGCCAGGCCCATCAAGGTTGTTGGCACGCAGGAGGACCATGATGTAGGAGACACAGACTCGGGGATCATGATTGTGGTCGTTGCTTTGCTTTTGGAAACTGGCCGATTCAGTGTGGAGGAGCAAGGCGTTCTCTCACGGAGGTGGTTTTGGCCGGCGATCGAGAAGGATGGGATAACTCTGGCATGGACAGGGCAAAGCTGGAACGTCTGTGAAGAGGCAGAGACGTGAAGGCTAGGCCAGGTTTAAATGCCTACGGTTGGACCGTAAGGGCTTCGGCCTAACCCAAATGCTAAGCCCGGATACCGCCGCTGCTGATCAAGTGGCTACTGTCAAGGAAGCCGGTGTGCAATCTGATGCCATGGAGAGAATCCCGGTTGATATGGTATTGTGGGATGGCATGAGGCAGATAGCGCAGTGCGTTTCAGCCTTAGCTTCCACTCCTCTTGACGACTGTATGAGGTACATTGTACAGCATCAGGGTTGTGACCTATCTCACCCTTGTGGTAGACAACTATTCGTTGTGACCTATCTCACCCTTGTGGTAGACAACTATTCGTTGTGACCTATCTCACCCTTGTGGTAGACAACTATTCGTAGATTCCACTTTCCGCACATTGGTCGTAATGCGAAGCATTACGCTTGATGCGAGGAGAGGAAGAGACCCTCCCCCCCCTCCCCGGAGTTGTCGCGCAGCATTCGCGCTTCGCGCGACGCTCGCTGCTCACCTCTCGCCCTCCCCCGGCCCTGAGCTTTCACGCCTCCCCTGCCACTGCTCACCCCGGTCCCTTATAAGGCCGCCCGCCGGCCTCCCTCAGCCACTCGCCTCCAAACTTCCACCACGCCGCCTTTCTTCTTCTTTGGCCTTCTCACCAAGCCTCTCTTACTCCACCTCGGACCGCCGCTCCTCCTCGGACCGATCCACCATGCCCAGGCGCGGAAAGGGAAAGAGCCAGAAGATCTCCAGGACTACCATCGTGGCCACGCCGGGGCCCTCCTCGGGCTCCCCGGGAGGCTCCGCCCCTTCTACGGCCCCAACGTCGCCCTCGGTACCCTCGGGCCGCCCCTCCAGCGACACGGCCGCCATCCTGGAGGCCATCAGCCGCCTCACGAGCCGCATGGAAGCCGTCGAGACGGGAATCGCCCGAGGACCCCCGGAGAGCCCCCTGCCCGCACCAAGGCGGGAGACCGCCTACAGCTTACCGCCGGTCCCGGCGCCTCAGGCACACGCCGCAACCGGGAGCCGACCGCCGCCTCCACCTCAAGCGACTCAGCCCGGGGGCGTGCACCCGCACTACGAGGGATACACCCGCGTCCACGCCACCTCGGCCCCGCCGCCCGTCTACCGCCAAGACACCGTGGAACACACCCCAGCATCCGCGGCCGACGCGGTGCGCGAGATCTTGGCATCCGCCGAGGCGCAGCACACCGTCCGACGCCGAGGTATCCCATCAGACTACCTGTTTCCCTGCGACCTCGTGGAGAGGGGGGCGGGGCGGAAGCCGGTGAAGCTGGGGTAGGCCACCAGGGACGATTACAACCTCGCCCTCCTCTCCATGGTCAACCACCCCTCCTTCCCCGCCCACTCTCTCCAGGGCCTACATCACCACCACCTCACCGTCATGAGAGATATCCTCGTCCACCCTTGGCCGACCGTCCGCCGGTACTCGGAGACCATTTTCTCTTGGATCGCGGACGGGAGGCTTCCCCAAGGGTGGCATGACCCCGTGGCCCTCAACACGCTCAGGGTCGACTCCCTCACTACGCCCGCCCACCAGCCCCACACAGACGCCGCCCGCCCAACAGACCCAGCCAGAACCCGCCAACAGACCCGCTCCCAGGCCGACGCCCGGGTCACCTACATTAGGGACCTCCACGGGGCCCCCTGCAACGCTTGGAACCGGGATCCTGCCTCCTGCACCCAAGCCACCCCGGGGGAGGTCCGCGGCCAAGGGGGCGCCAGGCAGCGGCATACGTGCGCTTACTGCGCAAACATGCGCAAAGTCTTGACTATGCACAGCGAGGACGTGTGCATGGCCAAGCGCAACCGTGAGCGCGCGATGCCCGCCACGTCGGCAGATTTTTAGTCCGCCGGTGCCCCCCGGCTGGCCCGGAGGCCTTTAACCGGCCCACTACTGTTAAACCCAGCTCTGCCGACACCCACAACCCAGCCAGCCCCCATGTCACCGCCCCCGGCCCTGGACCGCCGCTCCTCCTCGGACCGATCCAGCCGGGCAACCACCGGGCCGCCCCGAGCACCACCAGCTTCCCCGAGGCGCAGCCCGCCCACCCCATCGGAGCCGCTCCCGCCAGCACCGCCTCCACCGCCCGGGAACCCCTTCCCGCCCACAAGGCTCTCACCGCCTCCCTCCACCGGCTGTCTACCAGCACCCTCGACCCCGACTTCCACCTCACCGCTGGCGATACCGCCTTCCTCAGCCCCCCCGACCCAGACCCCGGACCCGACCCTATCCGCCCCCTCCCCCACCCGCCTGACCCCCCCACCCGGCAGGATTTCGCTGCCCCCCTTTCCCGACCCCACCGCACCTCCTCGCCCAACCGCCACCCCCCTCCCGCCCCCGCCCCTACCCTCGACGAGCCCACCGTCGACGTCATCAACCCTCACCTTCAGGATCTCTCCCTGCCGCCCCCTCCTGCGGCCCTACCCCCTCCGAGTACCGCCCCACCCTCCTCTCCACCTGGCCCCACACCTCCGGCGAGGCATGGGCCCGGTACCCCGCTTTTAACCATACCTACGCCACCCTCCGGGAAGCGGGCCTCCCTAATTTTTTGGCCGCCCGCATCCCCCTTCCCTCAGGCCTCCACATACCGACCTGGCGCACCCACCTCCGCCACTACCCCGACCCCGCCGTCCTCGACTTCCTCGAGTTCGGTTTCCCCGCTAACTACTCCGCCTCTACCCTCCCCCGCCCTTCATTCTCCAACCACCGAGAGCTCCCTGAGAACCTCTCCCACATCCGAGACTTCGTCGACACGGAGCTGGCCCTCGGCGCCCTAATCGGCCACTTCACCGTCCCCCCGTTCACCCCCTGGACCCAGGTCTCCCCTATGATGACCCGCCCCAAGTCCGACTCGGGCAAGAGGCGGGTCATCGTAGACCTCTCCTACCCCCCGGGGGCGAGCGTGAACTCGGGCATCCCCCGGCGCGAGTTCCTCGGGGAACCCCACGCATACACCCTCCCCTCCGTCGCTGACGTAGGCCGCCGCCTCATCGACCAAGGCCATGGGGCCTACGTCTGGACAGCCGACATCTCCCGGGCCTACCGCCAGCTCCGTGCCGACCCCCTCTCCTGCCCCCTCTTCGGCATTTGCCTCGACGGCGATACCTACATCGACCTCGCCCTTCCCTTCGGGTGCCGCTCCTCGGGCGCGGCCTGCGTCCGTGTCACCGCTGCAGTGGCCTGGATCATCCGGCGCGAGGGCTTCCACGCCCTCGTCTACGTCGATGATTTTATAGGGTGCGAGGGCTCCTACCTGAGGGCGTGCCAGGCCTTCGACGCCTTCCTCGCCCTCACAGCTGCCCTCGGCCTCGACGTGGCGCCCGGAAAGTGCCATCCTCCCGCTGTTCGCCTCGTATGGCTAGGGTTCTCCCTTGACAGCGAGACGATGACCATCCGGGTCGCCCCCGCCAAGATCCAGGCCCTCATCGACGACTGTGACGCTCGCATCGCCCGGCCCACCCTCGGGAAACAAGAGCTGCAAAGTCTCCTGGGCCACCTCAACCACGTTAGCAGCTGCGTGCTCCCCGGCCGGAAGTTCATGGCCCGGCTCCTCGGGGCGCTCTGCAGCTGCTTCGGCGCCGTCTCCATCACCCTCGCCGACGACGCCCTCCGGGATCTGAGGTGGTTCGCCGCATACGGACGAATCTCCAACGGCATCCACCTCCTCCGGGCCCCGGAGGGCCGCCGATGGGTGATCGAGTGCGACTCTTGCCTCACCGGCGGCGGCGCCCACTCCCCCACGCACTACTATGCCCGAGGGTACTCCTCGGTCTTCCAGGCGCGCTTCCCCTCCATCCACGAACTCGAGGCGGTCAACCTCGTCGTCGCCCTCCGCTCTCTCCTCCCGGAAGACATCGCGGGGGCGACGGTGGTTGTCTACGCAGACAACATGGCCTCCGCCACCGCCCTCGAGTCGGGGCGCGCCCGAGACCCCACCCTCGGGACCTGCGCGTGGGAGCTCTGGTTGCTGGCGGCCTCCGGATCCTTTCAGCTTCACATCACCCATAAGCCCGGGGCGGATCTCCTCCTCGCCGATGCCCTCAGCCGCGCCCACCTCGCCGGCCCCTGGGCGGATACGGCCCGGACCGAGGTGGCCCGCCTCGCAGCCCTTGCAGCCCTCGCGCCGACCTGGAAGAACCGCCGCCGCCAGGCCGAGGACTTCGTCAGCTTCGCTGTTGCCCGAGGTGTGGATCCCCTCGCCCCGTCGGCCTTCGACGTCGCCGCCTTCACCGCCTCCCTCTTCGCCCGCGCCCTCGCCCCGGCCTCCGTCAAGAACACCGTCTCGGGGGCGCGGTCCTGGGTGGAGGGGGTGGGGGGCCTCACCTCGGGCTTCGACGCCCGCCTCGCCAAGGACGACTGCCGAGGGGGCGAGCGCTCTTCCGCCCACATCCCGCACCAGGCCCCTCCTCTGACACCCCGTCAGCTGACGCTCGCCATCGCCCACCTCGCCTGCGCGGGCCCCGCCTCGCTCGTCCCTCGGGCCGCCCTCCTCCTCGGGTACTTCGGCATGCTCCGCCAGTCGAACCTCCTGGCCCCGAGCCCCGAGGGGTGGGGGGGCCCCCACACCCTCACCCACGTTGACAACCGCCCCGCGCCCGGGGGCCTCCGGCTCCTCATAAAGAGCTCCAAGCCTGCCAGCGCGCCGGGGTGCCCCTCCCTGACATCATGGCCCAGGGGACCTGGACCTCTGAGGCGGTGCACTCTTACTTCCTCCGCCTCGCCCCCTCGGGCGCGCCTCGAGCCCTCTCCTCCGTTTTGGTGGAGGGCTCTTCGGCGCCCCCCAGTAGTATAGTGGGGTTCTTTTCAGCATAAAATTACGTAATCCTGGCTCTGAGAGAGTCCATTGCACTTGATGACCCCTTCTGAGGGAGTCCATTGACCTTAGATGACCCGTTCTTTCAGGGTGGGGGGGTAGGTTTGACCTTAGATGACCCGTTCTTTCAGGGTGGGGGGGTACCCTCGGGCGCGCCTCGAGCCCTCTCCCCCGTTTTGGTGGAGGGCTCTTCGGCGCCCCCCAGTAGTATAGTGGGGTTCTTTTCAGCATAAAATTACGTAATCCTGGCTCTGAGAGAGTCCATTGCACTTGATGACCCCTTCTGAGGGAGTCCATTGACCTTAGATGACCCGTTCTTTCAGGGTGGGGGCGTAGGTTTGACCTTAGATGACCCGTTCTTTCAGGGTGGGGGGGTAGGTTTGACCTTAGATGACCCTTATTTTGTTGTTGGGTGGGTGGTTTTGTCCTTAGATGACTGGCTTGTCCTTAGATGACCTATGATTGTGTGTGTGTGTGCGTGTGTGTGCGCGTGTGTGTGTGCGCGCGTGTGTGTGTGAACCGAACCGATGACGTCATTGAGTTTTTTCAGCCTTGGCTGCCATCTGTCACCCTCCCCCCCCATCATTCCCCCCCAGCCGACCCAAGCGATGACGTCATTGAGCATTTTCTGGGTTGGATACCATCTGCCACCCCGACCCTCCCATCTTTCCGCCCCACCCCCCCATCATTCCACCCCCCACCTTTTGCCCCCCCAGCGGACCCAAACGATGACGTCATTGAGTCTTTTCTGTGTTGAATACCATCTGCCACCCCACCCTCCCATCTTTCCGCCCCCAGCCGACCCAAACGATGACGTCATTGAGTCTTTTCTGGGTTGGAAAGGTGGGGGGGGGGTCGGGGTGGCGGATTGATATCCAACCCAGGGAAGAAAAATGCTCAATGACGTATCGTTTGGGGTTCGGCTGGGGGCGGAAAGTTGGGGGGGTGGGGTGGGGGGTGGCGGATGATATCCAACCCAGAAAAGACTCAATGACGTCATCGTTTGGGTCGGCTGGGGGCGGAAAGATGGGGGGGTCGGGGTGGCAGATGGTATCCAACCCAGAAAATGCTCAATGACGCCTTCGTTTGGGTCGGCTGGGGGCGGAAAGATGGGGGGGTGGGGTGGGGGGTGACAGATGGTATTCAACACAGAAAAGACTCAATGACGTCATCGTTTGGGCCGCTGGGGGGCGGCAAAAGGTTGGGGGGTGAATGAGGGGGGGATTCATATTCTTTGGGTAAAGAGCCATATTCCTGATTTTCTTTTCGTTTGGAAGGAGAATACTTTTGTTTAAATAATAATAATTAATGTATACTTCATTAGGAAATGTTAAACAATGTATTTTGTGCGTGTATATCTGTAAAAACTTTTTCTTGAACTATTTTTCCATGAACATGCTATTTTGAGTCATTATTTGAGTGTTTGCAGTTGCATCCGATACTACAATAAATAAACCTCAAATAATAATAACCTAACATAAAATAAGTTAAGGTATTTTCTTGTTTGTTTGTTGGAGTCTTACATCCTGATTTGCTTGAATCTTTATTTAAAACCTCATCAATCCATTTAGTTGAGTCCCAAAAATACAATTGTAACCATATTCTAACTCCCTAAACTGACCACCTCCCTAATAATGGTTTGTGTTTTGTAATATGTAATGTTGCAAGTTGGAAGCATCCATATACAACAAAACAAAAACCCATAGTATAGATAATAAATATAATGAATTCTTCATTAGGAAATGTTAAACAATGTATTTTGTGTATATATCTGTAAAACTATTTATTGAACATTTTTTTCCATGAACATGCTATTTTGAGTCATTATTTGAGTGTTTGCAGTTGCATGCGGTACTAATAAAATAAACCTCAAATAATAACCTAACTTAAAATAAGTTAAGGTATTTTCTTGTTTGTTTGTTGGAGTTTTACATCCTGATTTGCTTGAATCTTTATTTAAAACCTCATCAATCCATTTATTTGAGTCCCAAAAATACCATTGTAACCATATTCTAACTCCCAAACCAACCACCTCCCTAATAACGGTTTGTGTTTTGTAATATGTAATGTTGCAAGTTGGAGGCATCAATACAAAACAAAAAAACAACCTGAAAAACCCTTGGTTAGTTAAGATGTGATATGTATATTTGAAAAAAATATTTCTTTAACATCGATTCTATGAATATGCTATTTTTAGTGACTATTTGATTTACACTACATAATGTTATAACTTATATTGTTGCTCTCATACCATGTGAAGATGATTTTTTTACAACAAACTTGTTATTGTTCATTCCATAGATAAAAGTTTGTTAACACACGACTAAGCATTCTCCTCCAGTTTGAAAGTTGTTTTTATTCCTAGCAGCACTCTCCCTCTAAAATACTAGGTAAGTTTGGCAATAATAATAATATATGAAAGATTCCAATGGACAAGCAACAGGTATGTTCACTAACTTTTTATTTATATATATATATTCATTAGACAGATATTCTAATGATCCTACTCTCTTTCTTTCTCTATCTCTCTCACTCGCTCTTCTGTTTCTTCTTCTTTTCTTCTTCCTTCTGTTCAAACTGATGTTGCTAATTCCAGCACTTTCAAATGTGGCAAATGTGAAATCAGTTTTTTTCTCACATGGGGGAATTATTGAGTCATATAAATTTGATGTTCTCTATGTTCAGAAATTTTGGAGACTAGTAGAATTCTTAATAGACATGCGATTCCATCATCAAAATTAAATTTCTACTCCCAAAGCATCTTCTTTTTTTCACATTTCAGGAGAGATGATAATGATGAAGATGATGATGAAACTAGTAAAATAGAGAAACTTTCAAGGAATAATAATAATATTACTTGTACAGACTGTGGTAAACGTTTTGCTTCATGAAGGCATTTGATTTCCCATAGAGGTTTTCATGCTTCAGGAGTCGCAACTATGCATCAAGAACCATGGGTTACAGTTTTTAATATACTCCCACCTTGGGGTGAGGGAGGGGAGACAAATATTCCATTGCAGATGCTTTATATGGAAAATAGCAATACTATTCTAACTCCTCACAACATGGGAAGTGTTCGAGGAATCTATCATTTGAAGGTTTGTTGTAAGAAATATATATCTCATCTAACCGCCAGTAGAATACCGCCTATGTATTTCCATCCAGCGGGATTTTGAGAGCATTTTCAATACATCCTGTATCTCACTCAGATAAATCTTCATCTTAGAAAGCAATACATTTAAATCTTCTTCAATGATGCATTTGGGTTCTAGATAACCAGGAATGTTTGAAGATATGCTAACACAAATTGGTTTATGCTGTGTACACCACCTTAAATTTCTGTGCTCATTCACATTAGCATCATCATCAAGATCATTATCATCATCAGAAACTTGGTCTTCAAAAAGAACAAAAAGTTTATCGCACTTCCTTTGTATCACTTTTCTAGCAATAATATTAAAGCATACTCCAAATTTGGAACTTTTATCTTAATTCTATTTCCTTTGGCCACAAATTATGTAACTCTGAACTTTTTGGGTCCACAGTGTACTGGCGGAAAATTGATTCGGTGCTTTTGCATTCTGTAAAAGCGATGGTTGAATAAAAAACAAACAATTCTCACCGTGAATATGGCCTATGCTGCCGACATGGCATAAAGAAACCCCCATTCAATCAATCAACCAAATTTGGTATATCTTCTAATCTCACACCTTCAAACTTTAGTTTCCTTACTCTTCTGTGAATTGCAGAATAAAATCCATTCATCACATAATTTCTGAGAAAGTTGTTGCGTCTTCTGAAAGTTCTTATCTGCGTGAAAAGATAAGGAGTAGAAAAAAAAAATTGATCATCATTGTTAATGATTTTCGAAACGGAATGATAGTTATTAACAGAGCGAGGAAAGGTGAAAATTGTTTAATTAAAATAAGTGGTGAAATAACGATATTCACCTGTATCAATCGATTTCAAAATTATTCCAAAAGCAAAGTTAATCTTAGATGAAGATTTTCTATTTTGTAAATACAAAATGATTTAATTAATTACTTTGATTCGATATTCAATAGAATTAAAATGGTTTCAAAAAAATCCCAAATGATTCTCTCTCTCTCTCTCTCTTTCTCTCTCTCTCTATTTGTCTCTCTCTCTGTCCTACTCTCTCTCTTTTGATCGCTCTTCTGTTTCTTCTTCTTTTCTTCTTCCTTGCGTTCAAACTGAAATAGAAGAAAATAATCAATTACTACTAATTACTGTGATATTGTTATTTATTTTCATATTCTTTCCTGCATCACATGCTAGAAGATTTTTGTTTAAACGAAGAAGACATGAGAATAGAGATCCATCCAGAAAGCAGTCACGATCAGCTGCTGTCGCTACTGCTGGTGTTGCTAATTCCACCACTTTCAAGTGTGGCGAATGTGAAATCAGTTTTTCTCACATGGGATAATTAATGAAGATACATAGAATTCGATGTTCTCTATGTTCAGAAATTTTGGAGAATAGTACTATTATGATTCTTAATAGACATATGCGTTTACATCATCAAAATTATATTTCTACTCCTGAAGCATCATCATCTTCTTTTTTTCACCACATTTCAGGAGAGATGAAAATGATGAAGATGATAGTGATGATGATGAAACTAGTAAAATACAGAAAGTTTCAAAGAATAATAATATTACTTGTATAGATTGTGGTAATTGTTTTGATTTCCCATAGAGGTTTTCATGCTTCAGGAGTCACAACTACACATCAAGAACCATGGGTTAACTTCCACCTTGGGGTGAGGTAGGGCAGGTTGATATTCCATTGCAGATCATGCCTTATATGGAAAATCGCAACACTATTCTAGCTCCTCGCAACATGGGAAGGGTTAGAGGAATCTATCATTTCTCTACAGCTGATTTCACTGGGGATACTTCACTGACAGAACATCTTTGTTGTATTTAGGAGTTGAAAAAAAAATTCTTTATTTAAGATTAACTCTGCTTTTGGAATAATTTTGAAATCGATTGAAAGAGGTGAATATTGTTATTTCTCCACTTATTTTATTTAAACTATTTTTGCCTTTCCCCGCTCTGTTAATAATCATGCTAATCTTATTTGTTTACAGCAAATTATTCAGCCGGCGGGTGAGAGTCCCAAATAGTGTAAGGTTTATATCACTAATGTTAATCACTATGTTTTCAGAAAATCCTTTGCCATTGGGTGAGCAAATGACATTCCAGATTACATACATTCAAAGAGTTTCATCACTGCTTTTCGAAAATCATTAACAATAATAATCAATGGGGTTGTTTTTACACTGCTTACCTTATCATAGAGAGAAGATCTTTCAAAAGATGCAATAACTTCCTCAGAAATTATGTGATGAATGGATTTTATTCTTCAATTCACAATAAGCTGATTTTCAAAAGAGTAAGAAAAGAAACTTTGACGGTGTGAGATTAGAAGATATACCAAATTTGGAGTGTTGCTTTAATATTAGTATAAATGTTTACTCATTGAGAGAAGATGATACATTTATATCTCTTTACACCTCTCAATTCTCTGCTGAATGTGAAAAACTCAATCTAACCTCACCAATTCACATTTTGATTATAACTCCAGTATGGAGTCGTATGCTAGTTAATACACTTGTAGGAAGTGCGATGAACTTTTTAAATTTTAAAACAGTGACTGCAAAACATGAGAAAGTATGTACAAACAAGTTTTGATTTATATATCCGGGAGGGGAGTATTCTTCATCTTAAAAAAAAAAAAGTAGCTTTGATGACTTGCGAGATAAGTTTAAATATAGTTTGCAAATCACACTTACAGTACTTGGTTCCATGAAAATGCTATGATTTTGAATGTATACTTCCTGAAAACCATCTCCAACAGGAAAGAGAAGTATATGAAGATGAAGTTTCTGACGACGATAATGATCTTGATGATGATGCTAATGTGAATGAGCAAACAAATTTAAGGTGGTGTACAGAGCATAAACCAATTTGTGTTAGCATATCTTCAAACATTCCTGTTTATCTAGAACCCAAATGCAGCATTGAAGAAAATTTAAATCTATTGCCTTCTATTCTAAGATGAAGATTTATCTGAATGAGATAGGCCTACAGGATGTGTTGAAAATAGTCTCAAAATCCTGCTGGATGGAAATACATAGGCAGTTAGATGAGAGCTATGGGGAGTGAGGGAGACGATATCGATAATGGTGATGATGATATTAACATTGATGATGATGATGATACTATCGTTGATGATTCTGATGATGATGACATTGAAGTAAACGATGATGAATATGAGGATGATGAAGTTGGTGAAAGAAGTCTGTTGAAGAGGACGATATAGAAATATTACTCGGAGGTGGAGTAGAGTCAGAAGGAGAAGGAGAAAATCTGTTAGACTCACCCATAGCGAATTAATTCAGCGATTCTGACGATTCGAAACGCTCTGAAAAGATAAGATTGCAAATATTATAATCTATGGAAAAGCTAAAGGAATAGTTTGAGACATATTGTTACTCCCTTCCTTGTTTAGGAATCAACTCTAGTAGGTATGATCTTCCAGCTGTGCAAGTTTCATTCCCAAAACACTTCAAACTTGAAAGCGAATTGAACTATATTGTTAAAAAAGTGAATCAATACAGCACTATTGTAACAAAGAACTTTGTCTTTTAGATATCAGTCTTTTTCTCACAAGTGAACATATTCCAAGTTTCTTATAGCTTATTCAGATTCAGTTTCAGATTTGAAGAGTTATTTATCTTATGAATGGATAACAAACTTTTCAAAACTTTCTCACTCCAGTCTTCCAGAATATGAGACTTTTTTATTCTAAGCTCAAAAACATTAATGTGTTACAGGAGGAACATATTGAGCAGGAAAAGAAGGGTGATTTTGTTTCCACCCTGCCTAAGACCGGACACATGAATAAAATGATTTACAAATGATTTGGTATATGCCAAGGTGGGAGATACTTCCCAATCCATAACATCCTGGAAGTTTATCATGTGTCAATAGACCCTCTCTCCCATTCACTTTTTTACCTTTCCCAACCTTCACATAGCAAAATTTGACAATCATCATCAATGTGAGTTAATAACAATATCCGTTATTCTCTCTAATGGCCCACAAAATATACAGAAATACCCCTTCCCCTGCGCTCACGGGCTTGCTTGGTGCGGCACCCGGCCTCGCTGTGCATCGTTAATATGCGCCGTACATTGGCGCAATATGCACAGACGTGCCGGCGCCTGTCTCCCACCTCGCCGTGAGCCTCCCCGACGGCAGCGCGATCGCACGAGGTGGGGTCACGGTTCCAAGCGGAGCAGGGAGCCCCGTGAGCGTGCCTATCGTAGGCGGTGCGGGCGTCGACTTGGTGCCGGGGGAGGTGGGCGCCTCGGGCCCCATCTTGTGCCGGGCTGGGGGGCGTGTCGAGGGGGTCGACGGTCAGCATGCTGTCGACTCGGATGTTGTTGAGGGCCACGGGGTCGTGCCCGCCCTGGGGGAGCCTCCCGTCCGCGATCCACGAGAAGATGGTCTCTGAGTACCGGCGGACGACCGGCCAGGGGTGGAGGAGGTTGTCCCTCATGATGGTGAGGTGATGGTGGTGGAGGCCCCGGAGAGAGTGGGCCGGGAACGAGGGGTGGTTGACCAAGGTGAGGAGGGCGAGGTGATATTCGTCCTTGGTGGCTTCACCCAGCTTCACCAGCTTGCGTCCGGGTCCCCTCTCCACCAGGTCGCAGGGGAAGAGATAATCCGAGGGGACACCTCGGCGCCGGACGGCGTGGTGCGCCTCGGCGGAGGCCAGTATATCGCGGACTGCGTCGGCCGCGGATGCTGGGCTGTGCTCCGCCGCCTCGTGGCGGTAGGCGGGCGACGGTCGCGGGGTGGCGGCGAGGCGGTTGTAGCCCTCGTATTGTGGTCGGCTCCCGATCGGGTCGAGGGCCCGAGGTGCTTGGACGGGCGGCAGGGGCTGGGGTGTGTCCGGGGCTCCTCGGGGGACCCCGGCCTCGACGGCTTCGATGCGGGCGGTGAGGCGGGTGAGCGCCTCCAGGATGGCGGTGGTATCGCTTGAGGGGCGGGCCGACGGCGCCGAAGGTGATGCCGAGGCGGAGTAGGCCGGGGAGCCTCTCGGGGAGCCCGAGGAGGGCCCTGGGGTGCTCATGATGGTAGTCCTGGCGTTCTTCCGGCCTTTCCCCCGTCCGCGCCCGGTCATGATGAATCGGTCCGAGGAGGAGTAGCCCAAAGTAGAAAAAGTTGAGGATCTGGGAAGGCGGCAGGAAGGCGAGTGCCTGAGGGAGGCGGGGGGAGGGCTTATAAGGGAGCGGGGACGGGCGACAGCAGGTGAGGTGTGAATGCTGCCGGCCCGGGGGAGGGTGAGAGGAGGCGAGCAGCGGGCGTCGGGTGAGGTGAGAGAGCTGCGCGACACGGGGCCGGGGGGAGGAGGGGGCGCGCGGCGGCGTCGGGTGAGGTGGGAAAGCAGCGCGACAGCGCGGGGCGGGGGAGGGTCTCTTCCTCTCCTCGCATCAAACGAAATGCTACGCATTACGACCAATGAGCTGTTTTTTAGAAGAGTAAGAAAAGAAAGTTTGAAGGTATGAGATTAGAAGATATACCAAATTTGGAGTGTTGCTTTAATATTAGTATAAATGTTTACTCATTGCGAGAAGATGATACATGTATATCTGTTTTCACCACTCAATTCTCTGCTGAATGTGAAAAACTCAATCTAAACCTCACCAATTCACATTTTGATTATAACTCCAGTATGGAGTCATATGCTAGTAAATATGCTTGCAGGAAGTGCGATGAACTTTTTTTATTTTAAAACAGGGAGTGCAAAACATGAGAAATATGTGCAAACAAGCTTCGATTTATATATCCGGGAGGGGAGTAGTCTTCTTTAAAAAAAAAAGTATATTTGATGACTTGTGAGATAGTTTAAATATAGTTTGCAAATCACATTTACAGTACTTGATTCCATGAATTCCATGAATATGCTATGATTTTGAATATATACTTCCTGAAAACCATCTCCAACAGGAGAGAGAAGTATATAAAAATGAAAATGATGTTGGTGACGATGATAATGATGATGATGCTATGTGAATGAACAAAGAAATTTAAGGTGGTGTACAGAGCAAAAACCAATTTGTGTTAGCATATCTTCAATACCATTGAAGAAGATTTAAATATATTGTCTTCTATTCTAAGATGATTTATCTGAGTGAGATACAGGATGTGTTGAAAATACTCTCAAAATCCTGCTGGATGGAAATACATAAGTGGTTAGATGAGATATATATTTCCTACAACATACCTTCAAATGAAATGAATGTCACCTAAATCCCTATTGTGAGAGCTACAGGGAGTGAGGGAGACAATGTCAATAATGGTGATGATGACATTAAAAGTTGGTGAAAAGTATGAAGTCTGTTGAAGAGGATGATATAGAACTATTACTAGGAGTTGGAGTAGAGTCTGAAGGAGAAGGAGAAAATCTGTTAGCCTCACCCATAGCGAATTAATTCAGGGATTCCGACGATTCGAAACACTCTGAAATAATAAGATTGCAAATATTAAAATATATGGAAAAGTTAAAGGAACAGTTTGAGACATATTGTTACTCCCTTCCTTGTTTAGGAATTAACTCTAGAAGGTATGATATTCCAGCTGTGCTGGTTTCATTCCCAAAACACTTCAAACTTGAAAGAGAATTGAACTATATTGTTAGAAAAGTGAATCAATACACCACTATTGTAATAAAGAAGTTTGTCTTTTAGATATCAGTCTTTTTCTTGCAAGTGAACATATTCCAAGTTTCTTATGGCTTATTCAGATTCAGATTCAGATTTGAAGAGTTATTTACCTTATGAATGGATAACAAACTTTTCAAAACTTTCTCACCCCAGTCTTCCAGAATATGAGACTTTTTATTCTCAGCTCAAAAACGTTAATGTGTTAGAGGAGGAATATATTGAGCGGGAAAAGAAGGGCAATTGTATTTCCACCCTGCCTAAGACCGGACACATGAAGTAAAATGATTAACAAATGATCTGATATATGCCAAGGTGAGAGATACTTCCCAATCCATAACATCCTGGAAGTTTATCAGGTGTCAATAGACTCTCTCACATTCACTGTTTACCTTTCCCAACCTTCACATAGCAAAATATCACAATCATCATCAATGCGAGTTAATTACAACATCTGTTATTCTCTCTAATCTCCCACAACAATTTAAAGAAATACTACCCCTTTCCTTAGTAGATTTGTTCTTTTCCACATCGTAAATCATGAATCGTGATTCCTTATGATCCTATGTCTACACTGAATCATGAGGAAGAGAATTCGCAAGATTGATTGGTTTAAGGAAATAAGAGCTGGGAATAGCAAAATATTTCTGTCAACTGTCTCTTGGTGACGGTTATTATTCATGTTAATAGTGAATTTATATGTGTCATGATGTGATTTATTGTGATGTGATGTGATATGATATTAAAAGCAAGAAATCTGATGTTTGCATTTATCTCATTCTTTCTAATATTAATAATAACAATAACATATAATATAAATTTTACAAACCGAATCTGCGCTCTCCAGCTCATTGTTTGTCACATGTCATAGAATATCTTTTCATTGTAACAGAACGAAAACTTAAAGAAGAGGGCAGAAATTATGACAAATAAATAGTAATATTTCTTTTATTTTTACAACTCTATTCCTATTGTTACCCCGTCCAGATGTCGATGTAGAGATAGAATCTCACAACCAGGATCGAACACGCAATGAACATTTGCACCTTCCCCCTGACTGCATGATTTCAATCATTCCTCTGGGCATGCATGAATGTTTTCAGCAGGAGGTAGACCCAATGCGCTTACCACTCTTACTGGTGCTGAATCACCTTTGCCCTCCCCTTCACCGTTAGTCCAATTACAACTCTATTACTACCGCTAACCTTCCAGATCTCCCACCACCTGCAGGAATTGATCCACCTAGAAATCCATTCTTGGTGAGAGTTATAAAGTTTGTTTTAAATATTAAATAAAGATTCAATCGAATGGAGATCTGTCAGTCAAAGAAACAAACAAAGATCTGACTACTCAAATCTATATCTGAATGAATTAGTTTCATCTCTTTTAATTATCTTAACTGTGAAAGAATGTATCATCACAACTGGTATAAAAAAGAAAGCAGGAGAATTAGTCTAACAGACTCTCTTTCCCATTCACATCACAATTCGCGTAATAATGACATCTGTTATTCTTTCTATCATCCCACAAAGTGCAAGAAATAGTCTCCCTTTCTTTATTAATTTTTTCTTTCTTTTCCACATAGTAATATGATGAATCATGATTCCTTATAATCTTATATGTCTACACTCAATCACGAGGAAGAGGGATTCGCTCTTGCATTGTCGAGAATGTGCGAGATTGATCAGTTTAAGGAAATAAGAGGTGGGAATAGCAAAATATTTCTGTCAATTGTCTCATGCTCTCGGTTATTATTGATGATAATAGTGAATTTATGTTTCATGATTAATGTGATGTAATGTGATCTGAAATTAAAAAGCAAGAAATCTGATGTTTGTGTTCATCTCATTCTTTCTAATAATAAATAACATAGCATTTTTACAAAGGGAATCTATGCCATCTTGTTCATCGTTTGATTCTACTCTCTTGGAATAGAGAGAATCGCAGCACATGAGACACTCATGGAGATAGTCATAGAATACTTTAGTAATTCTTTATTTTATTAGATTATATCAATGAAATGCATAGACATGGAGATATGTCAGTCAATCAAACAAAGATCTGAATAATCGAATCTATATCTGAATGAATTAGTTTCATCTCTTTTAAATATCTTAACTGTGAAAGAATGTATTATCACAAGTGGTATATTAAAAAGCGGGGATATTAGTCTAACAGACTCTCCCATTCACATCACAATTCGTGCTAATAATGACATCTGTTACTCTTTCTATCACCCCAACAAGTAAAAATAAATATTTCCCTTCTTTAGTAGATTTTTTCTTTTCCATATCGTAAATGATGACGGATGATGAATCGTGATTCATTATAATCCTATATGTTTACACTGAATCACGAGGAAGAGTGATCCGCTTTTGAATTGCCGAGAATGCACGAATTATGACATTTTTTGATTAAACTTATATAATCTTATTATATTTCAATTTACATGATACATTAAAATTCTTATAACAAAGATTCAAGCTAATAAATAAAATTGCAAAGATAGATTCCTAAAAATACGTGTTCAAGTGTTCAGTTGAATGGAGATGGTGTCAGATATGCGAGAGTGAGAGAGTGGTGTGGAGTTTAGTATTTAGGAAGGGAGAGAGTGAAAACATATTTAGAAATATTTATATAGCTATATTTATTTATTTATCTTCACTTTACATGATATAATAAAATTTAAGGTAATAAAATAAACACAAACATAGATTCCTAAGATACGTGTTCGGTTAAGATGAATTGAGATGGTGTCGGATATGCGAGAGTGAGAGAGTGGTGTGGAGTTTAGTATTTAGGAAGGGAGAGAGTGAAAACATATTTATCATTATCTAAATAGCTATATTTATTTATCTTAACTTTACATGATATAATAAAATTTGAGCTAATAAAATAATCACAAACATAGATTCCTAAGAAATGTGTTTGGTTAAGATGAAATTAGATGGTGTCAGGTATGCGAGAATGAGAGTGGTGTAGAGTTTAGCTATAGATTTATTTAATTATTTATTTATCTTACACATGCACATATATAATTATATAAATTTCATTAATATGATGTTAAAATAATTAATCAGGTAATCAAGAACAATGAAGGCGGGGGACTAGATTTGGTTTGTAAAAAAATTATATTATATATTATTTATTATTACTAATATTAGAAAGAATGAGATAAACACAAACATCAGATTTCTTGCTTTTAATATTATATCACATCACATCACAATACATCACATCACAATACATCACATCATATTTATTTTACTAATTTCAGCATCAACTTCATCATTGTCATCTCTCCTGAAATGTGCAAAAAAAAAAGATGATGCTTTGGGAGCAGAAATATAATTTTGATGATGGAATCGCATGTCTATTAAGAATTCTACTATTCTCCAAAATTTCTGAACATAGAGAACATCAAATTTATATCACTCAATAATTCCCCCATGTGAGAAAAAAAACTGATTTCACATTCGCCACACTTGAAAGTGCTGGAATTAGCAACATCAGTTTGAACAGAAGGAAGAAGAAAAGAAGAAGAAACAGAAGAGCGAGTGAGAGAGATAGAGAAAGAAAGAGAGTAGGATCATTAGAATATCTGTCTAATGAATATCTGTCTAATGAATATATATTTATAAATAAAAAGTTAGTGAACATACCTGTTGCTTGTCCATTGGAATCTTTCATATATTATTATTATTGACAAACTTACCTAGTATTTTAGAGGGAGAGTGCTGCTAGGAAGAAAAACAACTTTCAAACTGGAGGAGAATGCAATGCTTAGTCGTGTGTTAACAAACTTTTATCTCTGGAATGTTCAATAAGAAGTTTGTTGTAAAATGATCATCTTCACATGGTATGAGAGCAACAATATAAGTTATAACATCATGTAGTGTAAATCAAATAGTCACTCAAAATAGCATATTCATAGAATCGATGTTAAAGAAATAGTTTTTCAAATATACATATCACATCTTAACTAACCAATGGTTTTTCAGGTTGTTTTTTTTGTTTTGTATGGATGCCTCCAACTTGCAACATTACATATTACAAAACACAAACCATTATTAGGGAGGTGGTTGGTTTGGGAGTTAGAATATGGTTACAATGGTATTTTTGGGATTCAAGCAAATCAGGATGTACAACTCCAACAAACAAACAAGAAAATACCTTAACTTATTTTAAGTTAGGTTATTATTTGAGGTTTATTTTTTTAGTATCGCATGCAAACACTCAAATAATGACTCAAAATAGCATGTTCATGGAAACAATGTTCAATAAATAGTTTTACAGATATATACACAAAATACATTGTATAACATTTCCTAATGAAGAATTCATTATATATATTATCTATACTATGGGTTTTTGTTTTGTTGTGTATGGATGCTTCCAACTTGCAACATTACATATTACAAAACACAAACCATTATTAGGGAGGTGGTCAGTTTAGGGAGTTAGAATATGGTTACAATGGTATTTTTGGGACTCAAATAAATGGATTGATGAGGTTTTAATTAAAGATTCAAGCAAATCAGGATGTAAGACTCCAACAAAAAAACAAGAAAATACCTTAGCTTATTTTAAGTTAGGTTATTATTATTTGAGGTTTATTTATTGTAGTATCGGATGCAACTGCAAACACTCAAATAATGACTCAAAATAGCATGTTCATGGAAACAATGTTCAAGAAATAGTTTTACAGATATACACGCAAAATACATCGTATAACATTTCCTAATGAAGTATACATTATTATTATTATTTATACTAAAGTATTCTCCTTCCAAACGGAAAAGAAATCAGGAATATGCTCTTTATCCAAAGGAATATGAATCCCCCCATCATTCCACCCCCCACCTTTTGCCCCCCCAGCGGACCCAAACGATGACGTCATTGAGTCTTTTCTGTGTTGAATACCATCTGTCACCCCCCACCCCACCCCCCCATCTTTCCGCCCCCAGCCGACCCAAACGATGACGTCATTTGAGCATTTTCTGGGGTTGGATAACATGCCACCCCGTCCCCCCCATCTTTCCGCCCCCAGCCGACCCAAACGATGACGTCATTGAGTCTTTTCTGGGTTGGATATCATCCGCCACCCCCGCCCCCCCATCTTTCCGACCCCCCCATCTTTCCGCCCCCAGCCGACCCAAACGATGACGTCATTGAGCATTTTCTGGGTTGGATATCATCCGACACCCCGGCCCCCCCCACCCACCCTTTTCCAACCCAGAAACTGACTCATTGACGTCATGTTTGGGTGGGCTGGGGGCGGAAAGATGGGGGTTGGGGTGGCAGATGGTATTCAACACAGAAAAGACTCAATGACGTCATCGTTTGGGTCCGCTGGGGGGGCAAAAGGTGGGGGGTGGAATGATGGGGGGGGCGGAAAGATGGGGGGGTCAGGGTGGCAGATGGTATCCAACCCAGAAAATGCTCAATGACGTCATCGTTTGGGTCGGCTGGGGGGAATGATGGGGGGGAGGGTGACAGATGGCAGCCAAGGCTGAAAAAACTCAATGACGTCATCGGTTCGGTTCACACACACACGCGCGCACACATACACGCGCACACACACGCACACACACACACAATCATAGGTCATCTAAGGACAAACCAGTCATCTAAGGACAAACCTACCCAACCAACAACAAAATAAGGGTCATCTAAGGTCAAACCTACCCCCCCACCCTAAAGTCGGCTGGGGGCGGAAAGATGGGGGGGTCGGGGTGGCAGATGGTATCCAACCTAGAAAATGCTCAATGACGTCATCGTTTGGGTTGGCTGGGGGCGGAAAGATGGGGGGTGACAGATGGTATTCAACACAGAAAAGACTCAATGACGTCATCGTTTGGGTCCGCTGGGGGGGGCAAAAGGTGGGGGGTGGAATGATGGGGGGGTGGGGTGGAAGGGTGACTGATGATATCCAACAATGAAAATACTCAATGACGTCATCGTTTGGGTATGCTGGGGGGGGGGATGATGGGGGGGCAGGGTGACAGATGGCAGCCAAGGCTGAAAAAACTCAATGACGTCATCGGTTCGGTTCACACACACACACGCACGTACACAGACACGCGCACACACATGCACACACACACACAATCATAGGTCATCTAAGGACAAACCAGTCATCTAAGGACAAAACCACCCACCCAACAACAAAATAAGGGTCATCTAAGGTCAAACCTACCCCCCCCACCCTGAAAGAACGGGTCATCTAAGGTCAAACCTACCCCCCCACCCTGAAAGAACGGGTCATCTAAGGTCAATGGACTCCCTCAGAAGGGGTCATCAAGTACAATGGACTCTCTCAGAGCCAGGATTACGTAATTTTACGCTGAAAAGAACCCCACTATACTACTCCCCCCCCTCCCATAGACCATCAGGACTGCCTCCTCGGGCCGTTCCCTGGGCCGCCCCTTCTACCGTTCATATGAGACTTTATCTTACCCTGCCTATGTCATTGCTTCTCTGATTGATTCTTGTATCTCTTGTATATTGCCCTGTTTATATGCCCGAGGCGTAACAATAAACGCCTCCTTTTCCCACCCCCGACTCCTGTCTTCCTTTTCGCGCATCGGTCGTAATGCGAAGCATTACGCTTGATGCGAGGAGAGGAAGAGACCCTCCCCCCCCCTCCCCGGGGTTGTCGCGCAGCATTCGCGCCTCGCGCGGCGCTCGCTGCTCACCTCTCGCCCTCCCCCGGCCCTGAGCTTTCACGCCTCCCCTGCCACTGCTCACCCCGGTCCCTTATAAGGCCGCCCGCCGGCCTCCCTCAGCCACTCGCCTCCAAGCTTCCACCACGCCGCCTTTCTTCTCCACCAACCCACCCAACTATCTCCCTCATGTTCCTTTTTCAGGTGGAGGGCTCTTCGGCGCCCCCCCTCCCATAGACCATCAGGACTGCCTCCTCGGGCCGTTCCCTGGGCCGCCCCTTCTACCATTCATATGAGACTTTATCTTACCCTGCCTATGTCATTGCTTCTCTGATTGATTCTTGTATCTCTTGTATATTGCCATGTTTATATGCCCGAGGCGTAACAATAAACGCCTCCTTTTCCCACCCCCGACTCCTGTCTTCCTTTTCGCGCATCAGATGGGAAACGGGGGTATGTTTGAGTGTGTATGAGGGGAGCTATTGGTTATTTCTTAGTAGACAGTGGGGCTGCAGTCACGATAGTTAAGCGGTGACAAGGTGTTTTTTGATAATAGCATGTAGCCAGTTACCGTCACCGGAGCGCTGCTTAAGCAATATGGACAAGCGATACTGTCTCTGGTGATTGGGGGGACAATTTTTCATTATGCCCCAAGTGTTTCCAATATTTCAGAGGACGGTATTTTAGGTGCGGAATTTTTGAATGATTACGGGTGTGAACTGCATCAGGCAGGCAGCTTGTTTATCCAACATCTGTATCATATGACGATGCAGTGTGAGCTGTGTCATGATAGCCAGGTCGTAATCGCAGAATTGCATGAACTGGGGTTGAGTTGTCAGAATGCATTGGTTTGGAGTCCGTTTAACTTGGTGGTTCCTATTTTTAATACAAATCTTTATACGGTTAAATTGAGTAGGGGCACCAGTATTGGGGTGATACGTGAAGGGGGGGGGGGGTCATGGGTTCAACTTCGCAGGCAGTGGCCGCGGTGACCTCATTAGCGGGCGACCGGGGTCAAGGGGTCAGTAACTCACCATTGCTAGGTGACTGGGGCGAGGGCTGGCCGGACCGGCGGTGCGCGGCGGGACTGGGTCAGCCGTGGTCCGCACAGTCAGCTGTTTCTACTATTGTTGTGAGTTGTAGGGGAAAGGTGGGTATTAAAGCGCAGGGGAAAATAGACGATGTTGTGACTTTTGGCACCACCGAGGAGTGTATCATACCCCGGGTGGAGTCAGAACCCTTGAGTGGTAATTTGCCCGCTCATCTTGTACCATTGGCAATGGGATGCGAGGTGGACATGGAGGTGGAACGTTTGGAGGTAGTGCCATTCCTGTTGGATAACACAGAGGTTTTTGGTGGACAGAGGTGGTTAAGCATAGTATAGACGTGGGCGAGACCACCGCCTTCAGGATTCCCTATCACTGTTTCGTGTAATCAAAGAAAGACGCACTCGAGACGGAGCTGAAGAAGCTTTTGGATAGTGGAGTTATAAGGAGTAGTGATTCTCCTTGGATTTCACCCTTCCACCTGGTCAAAAAGAAAGACGGGATGATCTGTTTTTGTATTGACTACAAGAAGCTCAACACGCAGACGCGGAAGAATGCCTATCTGTTACCGTGTATTGATGAGTCTCTTGAGAGCCTAGGTGGGAATAAGTGGTTTTACACGTTTGATTTGCAGTTGGGCTACCATCAGGTAGCGATGGATCCAGCAGATATTGCTAAGACTGTGCTTAGTACTCATCTAGGCCTGTACAAGTGGAACGTTAGGCCGTTTGGTTTGTGCAATGCACCAGCAACGTTCGAAAAGATGATGATGGATGTGTTGGCAGGTCTTAAGTGGAGGATCTGCCTAGTCTATCTGGATGATGTCACTGTCTTTGGTCGAACATTAAAGGAATGCAGGGATAGGCTGCAAAAGGTGTTTGATCATTTGTGCTCCTATGGTTTAAAGCTCAAGGCCTCAAAATGTTGAATTTTTAGGCGTGAGATGCAGTACCTGGGGCATCTTGTATCAGCAGAGGGGATTAAGGAGGATCCCCAGAAGCTCTCTGCTATTACGAACTGGCCCAGGCTTGTGGATATGAAGGAAGTGAGATCATTCCTCGGGTTTGTGTCATATTATCGTGATTTCATTGATGACTTTGCGTGGTTGGCTGTTCCTCTGCAGGGATTGGTTGTCACCTCTAAAAAAATTAAACGGGCCTTCACCCAGACTCCGGTCCTATGGTATCCTAGGGCTGAGGGTAAATATATTCTGGATACTGATGCGTCAGGGTTCGTGAGATCTGGCATTTTAAGTCAGGTCCAGGATGGTGTAGAGGTCCCGCTGTCATTTGTCAGTAATAAACTGAATAAAGCACAGCGGAATTACTGCACGACGAAGCACAAGCTGATGGCGATCATCATGTATTCAAGGAAGTGGAAGCATTTCCTAATCGGTTCCGATTTTATTATTCGAACCGACCATTATTCTCTTCGGTGGTTGTTGAATTTCTAGGAGGCTGAGGGGATGATGGGCCGTTGGTTAGCAACTCTTTCAGAATACGGTGTTACGAATGAACACACTGTGTACAGGAAGGGTGTTGATCATATTAACGCAGATAGTTTGAGTAGGATATAGGTTCCCAAATGTGGGCGGACAGACTGCTCGGACTGTGGTGTGCATAATTGTGTGCTCGTGGCGATTGTGGCGATGCACCTGGCGGATATAAATGGCGATGAACTGTGGACATTGTCAGAGGTACGTCTTGTGCAGCATCAGGATCCCTCCATCCTTAGGATTATTAAGTGGTTGGAGGATGGCCATTCCAAACCGATAAATGAACTGGCCGTGGAGAATGCAGAGACCCAGAAGATTGTGAATCAATGGGACCTGCTGGAATTGTGTGAGGGTGTGTTATGCAAGTGGAAGGTGGTGGGAGTAGAGCTCCACAGTCGCCTGCAGATCATCATGCCATTTCCATTGTGTGATGATGTGTTGATGTTCTGTCATGGACATGCAACAGCCACCCATTTTAGACCAGTTTGATCCACAGAGAGGTTAGCTTGGCGCTTTTACTGGCCTGGGATGACTGCTGACATTAGACACTGGGTGCGTACATGGGCATTAAGAAAACACATAGAAACCTGTACTATCCCCAATCGGATGGTATGGTAGAGTGTTTTAATAAGATGCTAATATCTGCATTGGCTTGTACTGTAAATGATTTTCAGGACGACTGGGATTAGCAGGTGAAGTTTGTGGCTCATGCATACGACTGTGCGGAGCATGCCTCTACAGGCATGACACCAAACAGATTACTATTTGGTGAAGAATTGCGGTTGGCTGCTGATTTGCAGTTCGGCGTGGTGAATCATCGAGTAGACAAGCCCTGTGAGATTGTGTTTGTGGGGTGGTTAGAGCATTGCTTCCACCACGCATATAGCGCAGTTCACGATGCGACAGGCAAAGCAGCTGCCCGCCAGAAATTGGCCTATGGGCCAGCTGTGTGGCGCTAGTTTAAAGCGGGGGACCAGGTAGTGTGGTATCATGCACCGCTTCCTAGGGTCAAACTCGCGAAGAACTGGAATGGTCCCTTTATTATAACCGAATTGGTCTCTGAGACCACCGTTATTATGAAGGTCAAGGATGGGAAATACCACAAATCTAAAGTTAGACATCTGAAGCTTTACACAGAGCAGATGGCGAGAAACGCTGGACCATCCTCCTGGCTTGATGCTCATATGGGAGATGAGCTGCACCAGTACAGGTGGAGGCCGGCACTATTAATGTGTTCAGTCAGAAGAGGTTTCCTGGGCTTCCAGTTAATGCGGAAGAGGCTGTGCGTGCTAACCGGCACAGGCCTAATAAAGGGAGGAAAAATCCTAAGGGCTGGTCTAAAGCAGGGACTGATTCGGACAGTATTGTTTCTCCACGCAGTGGCTCGGATAGCAGTATGGATCCTTTGCCAGTTGGACAGATGTTTAAGGCTGTGTCAGATTCGCCGCCTCTCCGCCGATCTGATCGTATAGCGTTACAACGTAAACAACTAGTGTGGGTGGGGTAGCAGGTATGAGGCTATCTCACCCTGGTGTTGGACTGTCTCCGGGGATCAGGTGTGCAATTGTGAACCCTGATTCCTGTACACAATGAGTTTACACAGTAAATATGTTCAGTTAGCTTGGCTTCACAGGTTTTGAGATTTGTTGGGAAGGACCAGGGCCCCAGGGGCGCCAACAATTGGGTGCAGTTACGACTGTTCTGCGTAATGCCCTCACTAAAAGCTGTGTGTTTATTTTCAGCCTATTCTCTTTATCTAAGTGGTCGTAGTTGACAGGGCTTACTGCGGGTTATTGCTAGTGAGTGGGAAGTGTTGTTATCGTAAATCATGCAGTAGTGCAGTCGTCTAGTCGCTGCTGTGGGATAACTGGGTCACATATACAATAGCGGTTGGGGGTTCCCTCGCCTATGCGGTGGACCTGTACCCTAATTAGGGGGGGGGGGCGTACCCAGCCGGGTGACCCAGGGGGGTTCCCTCGCAGCATGGGGTGACTCGACTGGTGGCGCAACTGGTGTTTACTAATAACTAATCACTCTCTACTTAGCATGCCGACTGGGCTCCCGCGTGTACTCACATGGATGCAGGGGGTTTCAGTCACTCTACTGCCTACTGGGGAAGAGATGCATTCAGCTGTACTTATAATTGGTGATATTGTTTCAAGTTTCAGTGGTTTTGCAAGGCCATCCACGACTGTGATGGGCCTGTGCGTACTGCGCACGGGCATTGCACAGTGGGTCTGGCGATTATCTGGCATGGGGGAAAATGGCATAACTACCTAAGCAGGGAGTTGCTTTTCAGCATGGCAGATGATAAAAATAAAAGTAACAATTAGGATTTTGCAATAAAGTTTTCGTGCCAAGCACTCCATAACGGGATGTTGAAGCTTCCCCATCTCCCTTGGTCATCTCTTCGCAGAGGCTGAGGGTAGCAACCCCGCTCGGATTGTCTCAGTTGCCGGTTGCCAGAGACCCACGTGGGGGCCTGGCACTCACTCCACTCCCATTGTGGCCAGAGGTCCCTCAGCGTGTTCAAATTAATAGGTCCCAGGTTATCCTTGCGGATCTCGAGAAGCTTGCCAGATTTTGGGTCTGGCAGGCTCGCCAAGATTGGTCAGTGGCGTCGTCGTGCTCATCTCAGATGGATCTGTTCTCTCTCTGCCCTGCTTGGGAGAGGATGGCACAGCCTCTCAGCGGTGGTTCACCGGGTTCATACCAGGTTGTAAAGTCGTTGTCTGGCAGCTGTAGTTGTGTAGGCAGGCTAATGCTTGTAATAGGAAATCACTACAGGCAAGTATAAGAAAAGCAGAGTATAAAGTGTGCAGGAAGACAGAGAGCTTGCACCCTCAGGTTTATTATTATATAGTGGTCTCTGGACTTTATATGGCATATCACCTGACCATGCCCTCCAATGAACAGTAAGCATTTCTAGGTCCACCAATCAAGAGTAAGCATTCCTATATCACCATGACAACTGTGATCTACCCACCACCACCATGCCTTGGCTGCTTTGGCCTCACCTGCCCTGATGTGTCTGTGTGTTTAATGATCCGTGACTAACAGTTGGTGGGGGAGGGGGTTGTGAGTAGAGCTCTTGAGCTCCTTCCACACTAACAGTCGTGCCCCTCTCACACCATCTATAGAATACACAATGACTATTTAATATAAGTAAAGGATCACCAGCACCACGTAAATAAGGAGCAGAGTTCAAAAGTCAGTGGAGTGAGGGGGTGCCGAGGAGCCCTCCACCTGAGGAGGAGAGGGTAGGAGGAGTGTAGGGTGGGTGGGTGGTGAAAAAGAAAGGTCTGGGAAGGCGGCAGGAGGGCGAGTGCCTGAGGGAGGCCGGGGGGCGGCCTTATAAGGGAAGAGGGAGGGGCGACAGCAGGTGAGTGTGAAAGCTGCCGGCCCGGGGGAGGGCGAGAGGTGGCGAGCAGCGGCGTCGGGTGAGGCGTGAGCGCCGCGCGACGCGGAAGGCGGGGGAGGGGGGGGGGCGCGCCGCGCCGTCTGCCGAGGTGGGAAAGCAGTGCGACAGCGCGGGGCGGAGGGAGGGTCTCTTCCTCTCCTCGCATCAAGCGTAATGCTTCGCATTACGACCGATGCGCGAAAAGGAAGAGCGGAGGCGGGGGTGGAAATAAAGGTTTTATTTTCACCTCAGAGACAGACAGGGCATACAGGGTAACAGGGAAGAGAAGTAAAATAAAAAACAAGGATAAAATGATGATGAGCGGAGTAAATAAGGAGCAGAGTTCAAAAGTCAGTGGAGTGAGGGGGTGCCGAGGAGCCCTCCACCAAAAGTAGGAGAGGGCTTGAGGCGCGCCCGAGGTGATGATCCGAGGCGGGGGTCCGGAGGTGGAGGTCTGGGCGGAGAAAGCTGGCGGCGCGCCCGAGGCGGAGCAGGTGGGGCGGGCCGGCCAAGCGGTGGGCCGTGTCGGGGGTCAGGCTCCCTCTCGGGGCGGGAAGTGTCGGGGGCCTGCATCGACAGGGAGCGGGCGGCCAAAAAAGGGAAGGCCCGCTCCTTGGCGGGATCGGTGAGGAGGTCCGACCAGGGTCGAGCAGGGGGGCAGCGAAGTCCTCGGGGCTGGATGGGGTGGTGGTCGGGGTCTGGGCGGTGTTGAAGGCGGTGTCGTGAGGATCGGTGGCAGAGGGTTCCTCCTGAGGCTGGGCAGGGATGCGGTCCGAGGTGTGATGCCCGAGGTGATGATCCTCGGCTGGGGCTTGGCGGCGCTGCGTTCGATGGTCACTGGGAGGTTGTCGGCTGGGCTTGCGGGACTGTCGGCAGTGGTGGGGGTGAGGCGCCGGAGGGGTCCCCCCGGGCCGGCCGGGGGGAGGCCGGCAGATCAAAAATCCGCCGAGGTGGCAGGGGTCTGGCGCTCACGGGTCTGCTTCGTGATGCAGTCGGCCTCGCTGTGCATGGTGAGGAGGCGCCTCACATTGGCGCAGTATGCGCAGACGTGACGGCGCGTGTCCCCCGCCTCACCGTGGGCCTCCCCGAGGCGGGCCCGATCGTACGAGGCGGGGGCGCGGTTCCAGGCCGGGCAGGGGGCGCCGTGGGTCTCCCTGTCGTAGGTGGCGCGGGCGTCAGCCTGGGGTCGGGGGAGGTGGGCGCCTCGGTGGAGATGGTCGGGTAGGCGGGCCGGGGCGGCGGTGGCTTGCTCCTCGGGCATGGCCAGGCAGTCTAGCCTCATGAGGTTGAGGGCCACCGGGTCATGCCACCCCTGGGGAAGGGTTCCGTCCGCGATCGCTGTAAACACGGTCTCGGAGTACTGGCGGACGGTTGCCCAGGGGTAGATCAGGTTGTCCCGGCAGACTGTGAGGTGGTGGTGGTGGAGTCCCTGGGCGGAGTGGGCGGGGAAGTCTGGGTGGTCGATGAGGGTGAGGAGGGCGAGGGCGTATTCGTCCTTCGTCGCCTCCCCCCTCTTCACCGGTTTCCTCTCGGGCCCTCGCTTCACGAGGTCGGAGGGGAAGATGAAGTTGGCCAGGATCCCTTGGCGCCTGGTGCAGTGCCGCGCCTCGGCGGATGCCAGGATGTCCCGGACGGCGTCGGCCGCGGAGGCGGGGGTGTGTCGGGTCTGCTCCTCTTGGTAGGGCGGCGAGGTGACGGGGGAGGCTTGGGAGAGGTGGCGGTACCTCTCGTACTCCGGGTGGGCGGCCCCCGGTGGGGGCGCCTGAGGTGGCGGCCGGGGCCGGGCCGTGGTGCTGGCGGGCGCCCGAGGTGTCGGCGGGGCCTCCCCGGTGCCCAGGGAGTCGATCCGGGCGTGGAGGTCGGTGGCCGCCTGGCGTTGCTCCAGCTGGATACGCTGGAGAGCCTCCAGGACTAGGGCGATCTCGGCGCCCGAGGCAGGGCCCGAGGTCGCCGCGGGAGATGCCGAGGCGGAGGCCGGCGACTCGTCCTTGCTGGGAGTTGGAGAGGGCCCCGGGGTGCGGGGGGCGGCCCGGGAGCCCTTTCGTCCACGTCCCTTCCCTTGAGGCATGCTGCAGCTGTGGTGGGGCAGAGGTCCGAGGTGGAGAGCCAAATGAAAAGATAGGTCTGGGAAGGCGGCAGGAGGGCGAGTGCCTGAGGGAGGCCGGGGGGCGGCCTTATAAGGGAAGAGGGAGGGGCGACAGCAGGTGAGTGTGAAAGCGCGGCCCGGGGGAGGGGGAGAAGCGTGGCGAGCTGCGAGCAGCGGCGTAGGGTGAGGCGTGGTGAGCGCTATTCCTCCCGCGCGACGCGGAGGGGGGGGAGGGGGGGGGCGCGCCACGCCGTCTGCCGAGGTGGGAAAGCAGCGCGACAGCGCGGGGCGGGGGGAGGGTCTCTTCCTCTCCTCGCATCAAGCGTAATGCTTCGCATTACGACCAATGCCCCTGGCCCTATACATCATTTACATTTATATACCATTTGTAATCCTTTATAGACTAGTTCACATTCCCCACCAATGTGTTTTATCAGAATATTTTACAAGGTGGCACCACCAGCCACAGTTGCTGCCCGACCCCCAACGCAAACTGCTGTGAGTTCTGCCTTTGGTGTGGTCACTGCCGCTGGGTAGTCAGCTCCCATACTGCGTCTCACAGTCATTGGGGGGAGGTTCCACCTAGCCGATATGCGTTGAGGCTTCTGATATTGGTTAATTGACAAATGTGGGTGGGAGGACTCTTATAGTTCCTTCCTTACACACCAGTGAATGCCACCGGATACATTTCTGAACCTGGGATGGATCCTTCAGTTTACTAGATTTATCTCTCCAGGTTCAGCGTCGAGGACAGCTCATGATGTCCCCGACGCCGACAGCAACATTCCAGATGCGCGACGGCAGTAAATAGGCACCCATTCACTGCATATGCAGTGGACCAGACCCTGCTGCCATCACCATCTGCGTCTGCTCTAAATTTAGGGGGTAATATGTAAATTAGACAGCACTCCCTGTGGGTATGTCAGGCTTGCTGGCGGCATCTGAGAACCCACAAAATCTGTTTTTATATATATAAATATACATTTATAAATATACATCGCACAATTATAATATTGTTGCACTTACATTGATAACCATGCACTGTATTAATGTTTCGTACTGCTAAAGTTCTATTTCCTCTATATTAATACTTCTTTATATTTCAGCAGTACGTTCGTTATTTACTAAATTGTGGTGATGAACTTATTCTCTCTAGATTGGATGGTTTAGTTACTTATTATCTGCCGTTAAATGCAGGAGTTGGAATTATACATTTTTTTTATTATTATGAATATTCCTCAACTTTCCCCCCATTGGTACTTTCTTCCACCTTTTTAGGAAACAGAAAAATCTAAACTTGTGGAAGGAAGTGCCGACGGTGTCTGAGTTGGAGGGTTGGCACCATACATATACAATATTATTATCATTATCTAGTGCCTCCCTCTGACTCTGACCACAGGTCGTGCATTTATTTAAACAAACATTTATTAAAAATACTAAAATATTACAATTTTATCTGGCAGATGATAAAACGCATCGCAACGTGTTCAATCAAATGCTGTTTTATGACAGTGTTGGTTGCCCTGAATGGAATTTACCCAGGTGGAGTACGGTTGTGCTGGCAACCCAATCTTCTCCTAGATGTGTTGCATTCAGCAATGGCTCCATGGAGAATTCCTCAAATGTTATAAGTAACACTGCCCTTCTATCTTTCCATGCATCTACCACCGGAGCAGTTGCTGTGGAGTATGGCCACACCCGGGTGATGACACATAGAGTGTCCCCAACAGACAGCCATCTGCAGATTGCAGACTACGTGGACACCAGGAGAGCACACTGAGGGAGCTCCAGAGGAAGGATGCTCGGCGCAGAAGGAAGGGACATCGCACAACCGGTCTTCTGACGAGGGGGTCGCTGGGGGCGGACTGAGCAGTTCCTAAGTGGCCTTTTCTGAGCGTAACCATTCTCGTCTCTTCCAGCAAAAGACACTTATAACCAACACTAATTAGTGGCTGGGAGAGAGTTTGTTAGGTTCCCACAAGGGGGACAAGCACTTAATGTTCCTTTTCCTCACCTATTTCTAGTAATAACTTAAACATCTTTCGTTATTGAATAATGCAGTTATTTACTTATAGATTTAGGCATTGCGCAGAAGGATAAAATGTTTTGTAAGGCTTCTCCTCCTGTTTTGTTGGATCTCATGTTGACTTCTATAAGATCTCGATTTTCATCGGTAAGCATGCTGCGACCGGTGACAATCTGGGGGGGTTTGGGGGGTTTTTGGGGGGGGGGGGGGGGAAGTGTAGTAGTCCAGACATGAGCTCCACTACCATACGGTGGCAGCAAGGGTTGCTCCGTCACCATCGCAGTTTACAGCGATAGGTGGGGGTACGGTAGCCCCCGGGCAATGCTGTGACACGGCTGCCACCTACTGCACATGGCTAGCGTAACCTCCCCCTGAGGAAGTTGATGTGGGACCCGACAGGGCAGAGGCAGGTCACTTGATCATGGACGCCGCAATGAGCGGAGATTAAAGACATGTGAAGCAAACATACTCGTTCTCCTGCTTGCTTGGGGGGTCTACAGCATGAGGGTCAAGTTCCGGGCGGCCAGCAAAGGGGCCCCCATCACATTTATATTTGGATAATGCTTATAAATCAAATATATATATAAAGAAGTGCTCTTTTCCAAAACGCAATAAGCGCCAATCCAAAAGATGGGCTTAGTTTCATCAATAATATTTAGGAAAAGAGCTCTTCATACATATAAAGAACTCCTCTTGTATTTATATATGTGAAGAGCTCTTTTCGAAAAAAACGATCTAGAAACTTGGCATTAGCATTGCAAACTCATTTGTTGGATTGGCAATTATCACGTTTTGGAAAAGAGCTCTTCTTACATATAGTAAAACCTCACTAATCGACCGACCAGGTGACCGACGTTAAATGGTCCATTTTGGGAGGTGGGCGGTTTAGGGAGGTTTAGGGAGGTTTAGGGAGGTTTAGGGAGGTTTAGGGAGGTTTTTTAAATCGTTACAATGGTATTGTATGGACTATCGTTTGTGACCCAAATAAAGCGATCAATATAGGGGAGTGGTCGATCTGTGGAGGTGGTCGGTTAGGGAGGTTTTACTGTATGTATATATATATATAGATATATATATATATATCTATATATGTGTGTGTGATGTATAAGAATTATGTGAGTATAAAGGTGCGAAAGTGAATGTTGCCTATATTATCACCCATAATTATGTTGTGTACTAATTTATGGGCGACACCTTTTCACAATTGGGCCAGGTGGCGCCACCACCCATAACCCTACGAGTGGTGCGAAATACTGGCCACCTGGCCCAACTATGCAAAGGGGACACCCATCAAGTAGTTTGTTTGTTTGTTGTTGTTTTACGTCCTAGCAACATCTAAGGTCATATCAGGACGGGTACCGACTTGTGACAGTGCGCACTCATGGCGACTTTATAGTGCTGTCCCACTGGGAAACCAGGCCGCCGGCACCATGACCTGGTTTCCCACTCAGTCACATTATCCTGACACTGAGCACACCAGTCCTTGCCCTATCCTAATAATGCCGAGCGCCTGGCTAGGAAGCAACAAGTATCAATTTTAAAGTCATTGGTTTGACTCGACCAGGGCTCGAACCCACGACCCAACGATCTAGCAGCACGGGAGACGGATGCTCTAACTCATTCGGCCATCCCGTCTGGTCTCATAAAGTAGTACACAACATATGGGTGATCATATAGGGAACATTTCCTTCCGTGCCTTTATACTCGACTAATTCTCATACATCACATATATTTTATAACTAGCTGAGTCTGTTGGTTTGTTGTTCCGTGCCGTAAGACGTAACATCACCCACAGACTCCAACAGGCTGGGCTTGGTCTCCATGTTGGTATTTGGGTCACATTGGGGGGTGAGAGTGGACGGCGTTCCGTGAACGCTGAGTGTGGCTGGTTCCTCCAGTTCCATGTAGGTGTCGCGATCGGCAGTGCTGTGCCGAACGCCGTAGGTGAAGTAGATCAGGAGGCCTGGAAAGCAGAAAACAGCAATCCTGTAACTGTAAGCCATTGTGCTTGACCCCACCAAGAATCGAACTCACGTCCCTCCACAAGGGTTTATTTGTTTGTTGTTGTTATACATCATGGCAACATATAATGTTATATCAGGATGGATACCTACCTACCAACTTGTGACAGTGCGCACTCATGGCAACTTTATAGTGCTGCCCCACTGGGAGACCAGACCGCCTGCACCATGGCCTGATATCCCACTTAGTCACATTATCCTGACACCGAACCAACCATTCCTTGCCCAATCCTAATAATGCCACGCGCCTGGCTAGGAAGCGACAAGTATCAATTTTTAAGTCATTATTTTGACTCAACCAGGGTTCAAACCCATGGGTTAGAATCATACGATCTACCAAAACGAGAGACGTATGCTCAACTCATTCGGCCATCCCGTCCGGTGATAATAAAGATAATGGTGAGCGATAATAGGGCGTTTGGCGCATACTCACCTACGATTATCCACACGATGAGTCTGATCCAGGTGGCGCTCTCCAGAACCATCATGAGGGCCAGGTTCACAAATATTGTGAGAATCGGCCACCAGGGCATGAAGGGCACCTAGCGGAAGAAAAAGGAACTAATCAAACATCGCAATGGCTGTACATTTCACATCGCAGATTTGAAGATGGATGGATAAACGGATAAATGGATAGATGGATGGATAGATAGATAGGTAGGTAGGTACATTATAACCCCGTTAAACAAACTTGAAGGGACCCTAGAAATTTGTTTGGATTAACCGATCATTGGTTTAACCGAGCTTTGACTTTGACTTTGACTTTGACTTGGCTTTGGCAAAAACGGGGGTGCATTATGAATGTAAATGTATGTGGACACTATGATTATTGTTTTTTATGTATATACAGTTTAACCCCATTAAACCAACCTCACTTAAATCAAACAATCGGTTAATCCAAACTTTTTTTCGGCGACCTGCCAAAATACTACCATTTATCATATAAAAAAGTCTCAGATGGCCTTAAAACCACATGAAAGTTTGGTTTAACTGTACCGGAAGTAGCCTGAGGCCGACAATTTTGTTTGGATTAACCGATACTTTGGATTAACCGACTTTGGTTTAACCAACTTTTTTATATGATAAATGGTAGTATTTTGGTTAAGCCAAAGTCGGTTAATCCAAATTATCGGTTAATCCAAACAAAATGTCAGGCCCCATGCCACTCCCAGTACAGTTAAACCAAACTTTCATGTGGTTATAAGGTAATCTAACACTTTTTTAATATGATAAATGGTAGTATTTTGCCGGGCCGCCAAAAAAAGTTTGGATTAACTGATCGTTTGGTTTAATCAAGCTTGGTTTAATGGGGTTTTACTGTATGTACATAAAAAACAATAATCAAAGTGTCCACATACATTGTATATTGCATTCATAATGCACCTGCATTTCTGCCAAAGCCAAGTCAAAGTCGAAGCCAAAGCTAGGTTAAATCAATGATCGGTTAATCCAAACAAATTTCTAGGGTCCCTTCAAGTTTGGTTTAACAGGGTTGTACTGTATATAGATAGAGAACGAGAAAGAGAACACATGCTGCTGATTAGAAACAAACTCTTTCATCCCTGAATTTAAAGTTGCATAGTCCGATGCTTTTGAGTTTCTGCCATTTTCTGAGATAAATACAATATGCTAATCGTTATGATCTACTTTAGTTTAGCTTGAAGTAATTTTTACTTTAAATGCCTAACTTATGAGATATTTGACATCAGGATGTGCCAAATTAATTTTGGAAAGCATGCCAAAACTCTAACACCTTAGACTTCAGTAGTAACGGGTTCTATTAAGTTAACTTATTACGACCCTCTATCAGAGAGCGTGTATATAAACAGATGAGAGGGACAACTCCCGCGAAAATCGCTAACACAGGCTACAGTGGCGTTCCTGGCGGTTAGTGTTGAACAACCTTTGAGTTTGACGGTACGTGCAGTGCAAAACATTTGTTTTTATTCAAAATTAATAGAAATGCAGAAGCCAAACCTTATTAATTTAATATAATCCTTTTGGTAAACATGTTTTCTATATGTGTACTAAGCGGCTTGTTTCTATTTGGTGTAGTTTTAGAGATATTTCACTTTTTCTGTAGGAAGATTGCACACGACCATTGACAATGCCTTGAGTTTGCTGTACGCGTAGTGAAAAACGTCAGTTTTATTCCAAATTAATAGAAATCCAGAACCCTAACCATATCAATTTAATATAATCTTGTTGGTAAACATGTTTTCTATGTGTTTCTAGGTGGTGTAGTTTTAGAGATATTTAACATTTTCTGTACGAAGATTGCACACGACCATTGACAATGCCTTGAGTTTGACAGCTGTGTCATATACTGTTCAACAACCACCACTTGGAGCGCCACAGTCGGCAGATGTTACATGCTCTAGTATGGGAGTTGTCCCTCTCATCTGTTTATATACACGCTCTCTGCCCTAGCCATATGAATTTAATATAGTCTCATCGTTAAATATGTTTTCTATATGTGTTCCAAACAGTTTGTTTCTATGTGGTGTAGTTTTAGAGATATTCAACGTTTTCTGGATGAAGATTGCTCACGGCCATTGACAATGCCTTGAGTTTGACATCTGTGTCATACTGTTCAACAACCACCACTTGGAGCACCACAGTCGGCAGGTGTTACACTGTCTAGTATGGGAGTTGTCCCTCTCATCTGTTTATATACACGCTCTCTGCCTCTATGCAGCAACAAATACTTAATAAATGCACCAGTGTCTGAGTTGAATATGTAGAATCAAACCGAGGTCAGTGCTTTGCTTTTGAAAATTTGATGTTTTAATTGGATTATGCAGCTTTAATTAAAATATTAAAGTGAGCTAACTTGCTGGGGGGGTCGGGGGGGGGGGGAGATACCGGTCTGTCACTGCTTCACCGACCTGGAACTTTGCGAAGCTGATGTTGTGTTCGTAGGTGAGGAGAACTCCGGTGGCGACGATAAAGATGACCAGGAAGACGACAAGGAGGAAGATGACCCCTGCGTTCCCTGCGGCTATCAGTGGCGCGCCACGCACCACCGACACAGCCACGCCCACTTCCGCCACAATCAGCACGGCTATCACTGCAGAGGTGGCCGTGTTTGCCTCCATCTTGTTCAGGTAGGGGATCTCAAAGCGAGGCTGTCCAATGTTCGCAAGAGTCTGGCCTCGTTTTGGCTTTGCGGATGATGTCGCGGATGTTGTCAGGCGATGCTTTTCCTGTTCTTGTTCTTGTTTATGTTCTTGTTCGGCCACCTTGTCCTGCTGCGGATAGAACCGGAAGCCATCGATACATAGTTCGAAGGGGCAGTGTGTGACGGGCAGGTAGTGAAGCTTCAGAAGGCTCCCCGCCATTAAGGTCATTGAGAAGAGTGTCCCAATTGACACCATCTCGACAAGCTCAGAGATCTTGATGAACATGGCTAAGACGGAGGAGATGATGGCTGAGATGGCAATGGAGACGAGTGGTGTCTGGGTCCAACTGTTCACATAGGTTAGTGGCGTGAACAGGAGGCCATCATTCGCGAGTGCATAGATTCCACGTGGAAGACAATACGCCTGGCCGAGCAATGAGGCAATCATGCCAAACAAAGCCCCGAATGTCACAGTGTACATCACCCACTTGACATCGTATCTCTGGAAAGCACTTGGAAATGGTGTATTTGGGTTAACTTCACTATAAGGCACTAGCAGCGAGAGCGAAAATGACGCCATGCAATATAGAACAGTCACTATCGCAATTGCTACACAGATCGCTATAGGCAACGAGCGGTCAGGGTTCCTTGTTTCTTCCGAAGCAACCGCAATCGCATCGAATCCAACATAGGCGAAGAACACCACTCCGGTTGCTCCGAAGGTGCCAGCCCATCCCATTGGGAAGAAGCCGCCATTTTCTTCGTTGAAGTTGTCCACAGAGCCGATAACCATGCTGGTGATGGCAATAATGATGAGGACAACCACGTTCAGGGTAGTCATGACGTTGTTGACGTTGATGGTGCTGCGGACGCCAAAAGCGATGATTACGAAGAATACAAGAATGAGGCCGGCAGCGAGGAAATCTATGTCACCGAAGACTGGGGACTTGATTTCACCGAAGGCTTGTATGGTGACATTGTGCAGCAGATCACCAGTGAGGGAGTCAATGTAGGCTGACAAGGAGCGACCAACAGATGCGACAAGTATCAGGTACTCCAGAACGAGGTTCCAGCCCGCAAGGAACCCCCATACCTGAAAAACAGCCATTTTTATTTATTTGTTTTGATACATTAGTTGATTAAGCGGGGGGAAATTTCAATCATGGACAATTGGTCTTCTTCATTCCACTGCTCCTTGTGACATTGCGCACTCATGGCAACTTTTTAGTTCGGGCCCACTGAGAGACCAGGCCACCAGCACGAATACCTGATATCCCACTGTCACATTATCCTGACACTGAACCAACCAGTCCTTGCCCTATCCTGATAATACTGAGTGCCTGGGTAGGAAGTGAAAAGAATCAATTTTTAAGTCATTAGTTTGAGTCGACCAGGGTTCGAACCCCTGCATTTGAATCCCACGATCTACCAAAACGGGTTGGTTGTGGAAATCCTGTATAGGATCTTTTTTCCACAGGGCATGCCACACCGTCAGTTGCTACCCAAATTAGTTCTTTCCCCTGCCGTCAGAGGGCGGGTTGGTGGTACAAATCCTCTATAAGACTACACCGAGCAGGCTGTAGTGATCTGCTACCTACAATATCTTTGCTTTCACTTCCATCAGAGGGGGGCTGCTTGAAATCATTTATTACCAACAATGGTTCATTACTAGCAATGGTAAAACCAAAATGCAGTGCATATGATCACAGTGTAGCTAACATGAGTGCCAATATTTGGAATAAACTGCCAGCTGCAACACAAAATGCAGAAAACATATCAGTGTTTAAGAAACTACTAAAAAAATAATGTAACCTCGAAAAACAGATGATATTTAAATGGTTAACACAAAGTATACTAAAAGCTGGATTTTAGGACTGTTTGCAATCTACAAACAGTTACAAAACATAAACAAGAAGCAGGAAAAACTAGATTATTACTAAAAACCAAAATTCTAAAGATTTGAATCAAATTGGGCTAGCGGTGAAAACCAGGCTTAGTGTAAGCACACTTATCCATTATGATCAGGGTCAATAAATTCATCACAAATTGGGCTAGCGGTGAAAACCAGGCTTAGTGTAAGCACACTTATCCATTATGATCAGCGTCAATAAATTCATCACAAATTGGGCTAGCGGTGAAAACCAGGCTTAGTGTAAGCACACTTATCCATTATGATCAGCGTCAATAAATTCATCACAAATTGGGCTAGCGGTGAAAACCAGGCTTAGTGTAAGCACACTTATCCATTATGATCAGCGTCAATAAATTCATCACAAATTGGGCTAGCGGTGAAAACCAGGCTTAGTGTAAGCACACTTATCCATTATGATCAGCGTCAATAAATTCATCACAAATTGGGCTAGCGGTGAAAACCAGGCTTAGTGTAAGCACACTTATCCATTATGATCAGCGTCAATAAATTCATCACAAATTGGGCTAGCGGTGAAAACCAGGCTTAGTGTAAGCACACTTATCCATTATGATCAGGGTCAATAAATTCATCACAAATTGGGCTAGCGGTGAAAACCAGGCTTAGTGTAAGCACACTTATCCATTATGATCAGGGTCAATAAATTCATCACAAATTGGGCTAGCGGTGAAAACCAGGCTTAGTGTAAGCACACTTATCCATTATGATCAGGGTCAATAAATTCATCACAAATTGGTCTAGCGGTGAAAACCAGGCTTAGTGTAAGCACACTTATCCATTATGATCAGCGTCAATAAATTCATCACAAAAAAAGAGAAAAAAGGTGACCTCTCCAAAGATGAAGTAGACGTAGTTGTAGGCGGTTCCTGTTTTCGGAATGTTGACGCTGAATTGTGCGTAACACAGGCCCCCCAAAATGGCCGCCATGCCCCCGAACATGTAGGCGATCAGTGTGGACGCGCCCGCCTTGTGCAGCATCACCTAGTCAAATAAAATATTTTTAATATTTAAAATAGGAACAATGAGGTAACCAACAACAAAAATTGTGATCGATCTTTTGATCACACAAATCAGGGTCGGGCATGTGGGGTTTTTTTTTTGTGTGTGTGTGGGGGGGGGGGGGGGTTCTGGCGTAACCAGATGCGATTGCCAAATGAGTTGTGTGCCCACCTCCCGTTTTGCTAGGTTGTGGGATTTGAACTCCTGGGTTCGAATCCTGGCCGAGTCAAACCGATGACTCAAGTGTCATGTTTCGAAAACATTAATTTGGTTGGTTGTTGGAATTTTACACCCTGGCAACATCTACGTGTAGATGTCATATGAGGACGGGTACCGACTTGTGACAGTGCGCACTCATGGTGACTTTATAGTGCCGCCCGCAAGGTACCTCCACACCTGCTAAACATCCATTTGTATTTATTTGTTGGGGTACATTAGTTGATTAAGCAGGGGGAAATTTCAATCGTGGACGACTGGTCTTCCTCATTCCACTGCTCCTTGTGACAGTGCACACTCATGGAAACTTTTCTTTATAGTGCTACCCAAATGAGAGACCAGGCCATTGGTACTACGACCTGATATCCCACTCAGTCACATTATCCTGACACTGAGCCAATCAGTCCTTGCCCTATCCTAATAATACTGAGCGCCTGGCTAGGAAGTGACAAGTATCAATTTTTAAGTCATTGGTTTCACTCGACCATGGGTAAAATATTCCGCTATCCGGCATAGGGGGGAATGCAACTGTTATATTACTGATCGGTGTATGTGACCAGGGGCATGTATGTGTAACGAAGGAGGCTAGAAGTCAGATGTAGAGGTACATAAGGGCGACATCATTTATTCCTACTACAACATGTGTTATAAATGTTTGAACATCAGCACAATATTATATCTCAAGATGAACACTCATCGAATAATTTGCTTAGCAATAATCAATATGATACCACATAATGAATAATCAGTACAATATCGAGTCAAATGATATCTGGCTGGGCCATTGCCCTACCGAAGAGGAAAAAAACCCAAAAAAACTCAAGGTTGTGCTCTGGGCGCGGCTGGCAGGCGAGTGAAGTCCAGCGCACCTCAGGCAGGGTGGGGGCGTGAGCAGACACAGCGCCGCCTGCACCCCTGGTAGCGAACCCAGGAACCACAGTAGTGGAATGAGCTATGATTGTAGTTAGAAGGCGAATTCCTTCTCTGCGTACATATGCATACAGGTCTGTAGACGAAGTTGTATACGAAGGTGGCACGAGAAGTCTGTTGGATTAGAGCGTGACATGCAGGGCGACTAATTTCCTTCGTGTAACATGTTGTTATGAATGAGATTGAACATCAGCACGTTATGATTATCGTCGAGCTTGAACATCACTGCAAGTATTTGCTTGCAGTACATCAGAACTATTATACGTTCATATGATGAAGCAATCATCGAATAAATTTGCTTTGCATTTTAAGCTAGCATTGATACCACATAATGAATAATCAGTACAATATCGAGTCAAATGATATCTGGCTGGGCCACTGCCAAGGGCCTAACGCCCGACCCAGCTAAAGAGAGAAAAAAAAGAAAAAAACAACAACAAAAAAAAACCTCCGAGACATCTCGTCTTACTACGCACAATCATCGATTGATGCTGCAGCTCGTATATCATTAAGTATACGGTCTGCAATTGGCAAGGTAATGTACTTGTACACACAGTCTGATTTCCAATCACCGCGAGCCTTAATTTCTTCTATAGTTGCCCCCTGCATATGGAGGAAGATGCAGCCACCTCTCCTCAGGGAATGGCAAGAGCAGTCATCCGGGCTGAACCCCGCAGATATACATAGGTATTTAATAGTTGATTGAAGTATAACATAAGTTAAAGGCTTAAACCCACCCATCGGTGAAGGCACTTGAAACGCTGCTGAGTTATCAGACACGGGTACCTGACTGAAATGTAATTTTGTCCAATGAACTGCACATAGGGACTTATTTTTAAGCGAAGCTATAGGGATTAGCAACCTGCGCTCTTTGAATTGAATTGTTTTCGATCGTCTTACTGAAACAATCATCCCCCAAGCAAAAAATTCAAAATCCGACCTTAGCAGGGCCGACTCTGAGTGTGTCAACTGACACTTACCTAAAAGACCTCGAAAACCTGTTAATATCACAGCCTTTGTTGCAACATGACCTGGGGAATCAGTTAGAAATTCAAACATAATTAATAAATTACATGGAAGCAGAGGCTTTGCTGATTTCACCTCACACCCAAGAATTCGCTTAACACCTCCTAGAGTAGTTTTCACAGTGTGGTTTTTATAATCAATAGGCACAGCATCCTCAGATTTTAAGAAAAAAATTAACGCAGATAAATAGTTAGTTATAGAACTGTAAGTTAAACTACGAGCTAGCCACGCTATGTATAATGCTACCTGATTTGACAGACATGGTATTGGGGCCAGAAGACCTCTAAATTGATCTATAAAAGTGAAATACTTTCTTATCTGCATCGAGCGCGTGGTGCGAATATTTGGTGCGTAATACTGCATGGCTATTGTCCTCGCTTCCGTCTGCAGCGTTGCCAGACCTACAAGGCAATATGTCTCATAACGCATTATCATTCGAACAAATGAGAACAACATAAGGCCCTAGTCTTATCGACCTGCACTATTCTTTCTAGCTGTCGAGGGGTATCCCACCTACTTAGGCTATCACATATTATATTGTAATTGGTCTTAATATGAACTGCCGTTATATTAAAATTATAACATAGAGAAACCCAAAATATGCGCTTCAGTAAATTCATTATAATTTGATTCTTTGAAACACCCTTTACAAGAGCTGATGTCACAGTGTTATTATCAGTTATAATTACAACATTTTTATTTTTCCAGTACCCACACCAACGATCCACAGCTGCAACAACCGCCCACATTTCTTTAATATTAATGTGTGACTGACCAAACTCCATAGGTGCTAACACCCTATGGTGGGTTAAACAATTAACAGGCTGGTTATCTTTGAAAAAACCTACGCACCAGTCAGTGCCATGTAGAGCGCCATAACCCTGCTGTGAAGCGTCAGTATAAACTGATAGAGTTTCTTTCTGGTTTACTAATATTTTTTGTTCACCGTTAAATTGATCCACATAGGATAGCCACCACTGTATTTCTTCTCGAAAAGCCTTGTTTATTCTGTATTTATGATAAGGGAGTTTTAGGGCCTTTACTGCACTATGAATACGAGCCGAGAAGCAACGCCCACCTCAAACTACCACAGCACAGTGCGATAACCGACCACCCAATTGCTCTAACTCCTTCCTAGTTGCTTTTTTCTTGTTAACAAATGTATTAAGGTGATTTTTCAATTTAACCAATTTATCAAAAGGTAATTTCACCTTCATAGTTATACTATTTATCATAATACCAAGAAATCTAGTATTTGTAGAGGGAGTAACCATTTTTGAAAAATTAATGTAGAAGCCTAGGCGCCTCAATATAGAAATCAATTCCAATTGATTTAAATGGCAGTCCTCATAGGAACTACCTAGTACCGCAAAATCATCTAAGTAATTTACAACACGATCATTACCGTGTCGAACTGCACATTGATATAAATAGTCTGATATTTTTGTAAATATATACGGGTTAGAAGACAGTCCCATAGATAATCTATTGTCCAAAAAATATCTGTCTTCACCATTAATATTCCATATTAAACCTTGCCTATCTCTGTCCGACGGGTGAATACTGACCGCTCGGTAAGCATCTTGAATGTCAATCACAGCTATGTAATCACCATGTATAAGCATTTTTAACAATGTGTCCACACTTTTATAATGAAATTTACAACAGGTTTCTGACACAAAGTTATTCACCGACTTCCCATAGGGCTTACTACAGTCCACTATTACCCTATAACCCGAGCCTGTCGCTTTTGGTATGAAGAACATGTTATGGGAGCAAGTCGGAAGCGTATTAGTTGGAGAAATATAGCCTTTATTAATTTCGGCATGTATCTTTGCCTTTATAAACCTGTTATGTTCCTGGTCACTTTTGCTAGTATACATGCTGGTATAAGAATTATTAAATTGCTCATTAATAATTTTAAAGCCGAAAATTACTCCATGCAATATATATTCCCAGTCCGGGTCGGTGTCATTTTGGAAAAAAGTCTCAACAAAAACTCGGCATGGCTTCATTTGTGTAATTGCACCGGCAATTGTGTGTTGACAACTACAAGTTCCATTAAAACAATTATGAGAAACTGGAAAACTACGATTATAAGAACTCTTAGAGTATTTATCATACGCGGTGACATAGAAGTAGTCAACCCTATTCGATACCTCTAACCATGTTACTTCAATTGGATTCCAATGGGGCATAGGCCTAGTTGGCTGATTGCCAATCACATGATTGCCTATTAAACCCTGCACCGGCATGTCGCACATGGCTATTTTTAGTAGAGCTGGGGAAGCACACTCTCGCCCATTCATTACTATAGTATCTTTTGTAACGTTATACTTCTGCATCGTCGTATTATCACCAGCATATTGATTTATATTCCTTTTAATATAGACTTTCTTATTCGTAGTTAATGTATTAATTTTTGCTTATTTAAACTGTGTCTACGAGCCTTACTAATTTTTCAGCCTCTACGGCAATTTACTCGTTTGTGACTACGGCTACCGCAACGCGAGCACCAGTGCCCGTAGTCACACGTCATGTTATCACGAGAACATCCTTGTTCGCCATTATAGGCAAAACACGGTTTCTTACCATCACGCGTGTAGAGACGATTTGAAGCACTAGTTGTGTTAGCGGACATACCTGGTTTTTTAGTGTCCTTGATATTTTCGAATGCATAGTGTCTTAATGCCAAATCACTGTTCCCTACTACGAATGCTTCGAAACCTTGTTTTTGAGCCAATTTCCGAATACCAGTGTCATATGCAACGTGTGCAGTGTTATTATAATTATTATGCTTCGCCTTGGCGCTCAGATAACTTATATGGTTGAATAATGCATGGCAAGCATTAACGTCATCATAAGAACTACTATCCTGAAACCAGGCACATGTTGACTCAATAAGTTCATAAGCATTCAACTTTTTTACTTGCTTTCTCTCGACTGTGTGGTGCTTTAGCGTCCACTTACGCTGACGTCTCCTCTCCCTACTTGGCGTCCTACTTCCCGAGCTTGACGAAGAAGACCTGCGATGACGGTGACACCGGTGCGCGTGACCCGACTTGCTCCTACTCCTTTCTGCCGACATGTCCAACAAGCGGAGCTCTTCCTCCACCATGGTCCTCTGCTTCTCTGATGCTGCTACCCTCCTCCGCCTTTCCGCAACATCGACTTGCGACATTCAGCGCGGGCCTCGTCCAGCCAGATAGTGTTCTTCTAACAGCCTAAATATAAGGGAGATACTTCTAAGGATAATACTTCAGTCGCCAATCAATGTGGGGGATTTCTCTCGGCTGCTCAGGCACAAGGTCGTGTTGCAGTGAGTGACTTGTTGAGTAGATGATGTATAAACCTCGCTTAGAGGCACTATTCATGGATCTGGCAACACGTGTTTCTGACCACACGGCCCGCAGTAGTCAGTTATATGTTGCATGGGTCTAGGAACGCCCCTTTGCCTCGCACCGGTGCCAAGGGCTTACTACAGTCAACTCAAGGTTGTGCTCTAGGCGCGGCTGGCAGGCGAGTGAAGTCCAGTGCACCTCAGGCAGGGTGGGGGCGTGAGCACACAGCGCTGCCTGCACCCCTGGTAGCGAACCCAGGAACCACAGTAGTGGAATGATCAAGAAGTAGCATAGCGGGAGTCCTTCTCTCTTACATCTGCATACAGGTCTGTATACGAGTTATATATATATGTATGGGTTTGTGGTCCCTGAGTGGGATGTAAATAGACATAGTGGTACTGGCAGGTCTGGGTGTGATTGCACTCAGGGCCTACCCCCTCTGCTTGCGGTTAGGGATCACCACACTCAAAAGGTTAAGGTTGGTAGTGGCCAGAGGCCATATGCTTGTGGTGGTGGGCAGACCACTGGTATCCATGGGGGACAGGAAGCTGGATCCCTAATTGGTAGGGCCAAAAATGACTTGGTTCCCATGGGGGGAAATGGGTGGAGTGATACTATATGTAACCATATATATGAACCCATGTAAACCATATAATATAAAAAACCAGAGGGCTGGACTCTTCTCTTTTTCTTTACACTTTATACTCTTCCTTTCTCTTTGTCTGTATTGTTTTCTACATAGCCTGCCTACACAGCCACAGATTCGAGCATTAGACTACAAACTGTACTCGACTGGTTCGAATAATCAGTTAATTTAGTACCTCATCCCTGTGGACATCTACTTTGAGAAACGCATTAGAGAGGGGGGGACCATATAAACAATTGGTCATTCTCCTGATTCTGATAGTCTTGCCCTCATTCCCAGTACCATATATGGCTTTAGTCAGGTCCCAGGACATATAATGGGAGTTTGATGGCACCTCACCCAACCACTCACAGCTGGATCAGTTGCTTACCCCCTCCCCCCCACCCCCACATACACTCTGACACTGATACAAGCTTCTAGCCTCCCTTCCACACACCCCTCCACACACACATACACTCTGACAGTGATACAAGCTTCTAGCCTCCCTTCCACACACCCCTCCACACACACACTCTCTGACACTGATACAAGCTTCTAGCCTCCCTTCCACACACCCCTCCCATCACACACACTCTGACATGATACAAGCTTCTAGCCTCCCTTCCACCCCCCCCCCCACATACACTCTGACACTGATACAAGCTTCTAGCCTCCCTTCCACACACCCCTCCACACACCCATGCCTAGCAATGGGGAGCTTTCATGAGCCAGTTCTCTCTCTTTACACTTGGTGGCAGCACCCGTTCCCAGTCCAAGTCGGCCATCATGGTTGGATGAAGGGTGTAGGTGTGTGTGGTGGTGTAGGTGTGTGCGTGGGGGTGTAGGTATGTGTGTGGTGGTGGGTGTAGGTGTGTGTTGGGTGTGTGGTGAGGGCTTTAGGGTGTGGTGGGGATGTAGGTTGTGGTGGGGGTGTAGGTGTGTGGTGGGGTGTTGGTGTGTGTTGGGGTTTAGGGATGTGGTGTGTGTGTTGTAGTTGGGGTGTAGGTGTGTGGGTGGGTGTGGTGGTGAGGGTTTAGGGGTGTGGTGGTGGTGGGTGTGTGGTGGGGGTTTAGGGATGTTGTGGGGTGTAGGTGTGTGTGTGTGGTGGTGTAGGTGTGTGGGGGGGTTTAGGGAATGTGGTGGGATGTAGGTTGTGTTCGTGGTGGGGGGTTGTTAGGTGGGATGGGTGTTGTGGTGGAGGGTTTAGGGTGTGGTGGGGTGTAGGTGGTCTGGTGGGTGTGTTGGTGGGGGCGTGTGTGTGTGGTGATTGACTTAGGGGTGTGGTGGGGGTGTAGGTGTGTGGTGTCGGTGTGTGGTGGGGGTGTAGGTGGTGTGGTGAGGGTTTAGGGATGTGGTGGAGGTGCAGGGGTGTGGTTGTGCATGGTGGTGTAGGTGTGTGGTGTGCGTGGTGGGGGTGTAGGTGTGTGGTGGTGTAGGTGTGTTGTGGTGTAGGTGTGTGGTGGGGGTTTAGGGATGTGGTGGTGTGTAGGTGTGTGTGTGGTTGGGGTGTAGGTGTGTGGTGAGGGTTTAGGGGTGTGGTGGGGGTGTAGGTGTGTGTTGTGTGTGTGGTGGGGACGTAGGTGTGTGGTGACGGCTTAGGGGTGTGGTGGGGGTGTAGGTGTGTTCGTGTAGGTGTGTCGTGGGGGTGTAGGTGGTGGTGAGGTTTAGGGATGTGGTGGAGGTGTAGGAGTCGGGGTGTGGTGTGGTGGTGTAGTGTGTGTGGTGGGGTGTAGGTGTGTGTGGGGGTGGGTGGTGAGGTTTTAGGTGTGTGGTATGTGTTTTGGTGGTGTAGGTGTGTCGTGTGTGTGTGGTGAGGGTGTAGGTGTGTGGTGATGGCTTAGGGGTGTGGTGGGGGTGTAGGTGTGTGGTGACGGTGTAGGTGTGTGGTGGGGTGTAGGTGTGTGGGTTTTGTGTAGGTGTGTGGTGTGGGTGTAGTGTGTGTGTAGGTGTGTGGTTGGGGGTGTAGGTGTTGTGGTGGGGGTTTAGGTGTGTGGTGGTGTAGGTGTGTGGTGGTGTAGGTGTGTGGTGGGGGTGTAGGTGTGTGGTGAGGGTTTAGGTGTGTGTGCTGGGGGTGTAGTGTGTGGTGGGGGTGAGGTGTGTGGTGTGGTGTAGTGTTTGGGGAGGTTTAGGGTGTGGTGGGGGTGTAGGTGTGTGTGGGGGTGTAGGTGTGTGGTGACGGCTTAGGGGTGTGGTTGGGTTAGGTGTGTGGTGGGGGTGTAGGTGTGTGGTGATGGTTTAGGGATGTGGTGGAGGTGTAGGTGTGTGGTGGTGTAGGTGTGTGGTGGGGGTGTAGGTGTGTGGTGGGTGTAGGTGTGTGGTGGGGGTGTAGGTGTGTGGTAGTGTAGGTGTGTGGTGGGGTGTAGGTGTGTGGTGAGGGTGTAGGTGTGTGGTGGGGGTGTAGGTGTGTGGTGGGGTATAGGTGTGTGGTGGGGGTGTAGGTGTGTCGTGAGGGTTTAGGTGTGTGGTATGTGTTTTGGTGGTGTAGGTGTGTGGTGGTGGTGTTTTGTGGGGTGTAGGTGTGTGTGATTGAGGTGTAGTTGTGTGGTGAGGGCGTATGTGTGTGTGTGGTGGTGCAGGTGTCGTGTGTGGGTGGTGAGGGTGTAGGTGTGTGGTGGGGTGTAAGTGTGTGGTGGGGGTTTAGGTGTGTGGTTGGGGTGTCAGGGGTACCAACCAAAGCATTACAGAGACCGGCATGAGTCGCCATCTGACGAGAGACTCATGCAAACTGAAAGGTCCACATTACCCCTCCCCCAACCCCTCAATCCCCACCATCACCCAGGCCGTAATCGATTAACACGACCCGGGCGACTCGGGTCACCCGAGTCGTCAGAATTTCAAATCGAACACCGCGAGTGGAGTCGACAAAAACATGTGCCGTGTGCAAAACGACCCGACGCCAGTAACCCACCTCTTGGCTGGGGTTTGCTAGGAATGCCTGAGCTGGTACCTGTAGGATAACAGCTACCACTACAAGTTGTTTTAATGCTTTTTTTTAAAATAACCCAGATTGTCAGCTTATACGATCCTAAAATACTTTAAATCCTATTTTGCTGTACTTATATTGGTTATTAAAACAAATAATTAGGTTTTAGATTAAGCCACCATTTTTTCCACCCCGAGCGTGCAGAAGCTTATTCGGTTATTCGACCCGAGTCTGCAGGATGTGCGCATGCGCCAAAAAGTGGCTTGGGTGACCAGAGTCGATTAATCGATTACGCCCCCAGAGTGGATAGTTCTGGGAATCTGCTAATTGGATACTCACCACATACAGTCAACTGCCTCCCCCCACCAACACACACACACAATCACTGGGCACAGTGTGTGAGCGAACAGGGGTGGGAGGGGCAGATGACACTTACTAGGTGGATGAACCTGACTTGGCCAGTAGAAAATGATAGGGGACCAGACTACCTACACATTACTAGGTCAACTCACATCACAGGACCATCGGGAGATGGCAATCTCGGGTCATAGCGAGTGATGCAGGAGTTTTGGCAAGCTTGCCGAAATGATATTGTGTTCTTTCACTTCAAATTACTCCAAATCTAGCCACTTTTCATCAAAGTTACTCCGGAATATTGAATATCAGGTTATAATGGTCAACCTAATATATTTATCTCAAAAAGGAGGCAACAATTTGAAAGTCATCTGACTATGCTACTTTAAGCAGGGGAAATTTCAATCATGGACAATAGACCCACCAGTTAAAGCTGCATAGTCCGATGAAATATCAAATTGTCAAAACTAAACCAATTATCTAGATTTGATTTTACATATCTAACTTAGATACTGATGCACTTATTAAGCATTTGTTTCTGCATAGAAGGCAATACTGAGTAAATTTAACAGAACCTGTTACTGCAGAAGTCTATGGTGTCAGAGTTTTGGCAAGCTTGCCAAAACTAATTTTCCATGTTTGCACTCAAAATATCTCAAAAGTTTACCATTTAAAATAAAAGTAACTTTGAACTAATGTAAAGTAGATACTAATGATCTATCTAATATGTTTATCTCAGAAAAAATACAGAAATTCTAAACCAACGGACTATGCAACTTTAAGCTAGTGACATCTATTGGCAGGATTTGCAACCACTCTAGTCGGGTCGTTTCCCTGACTGCTTATGATTTTACATGATATATCTCCATAAAGAATGCTTGGAAAGCTAATTATATGCTTGATTATATTCAGATATTCATATCGCAACAGGTATCCTTGTAATATATATAACAAAAATGACAACTATATTGTATTTTTCTTCTGGGTTTCACCGCCGCTCTCTTCACATGTATTAAACCCCACCAGTTAAGCTAGTGACATCTAACGGCAGAATCTGGAACCACTCTAGTCGGGTACTTTCCAGCTTAACTGGTGGGGTTCTATTGGTCTTCCTCATTCCACTGCTGCCTTGCCCTATTCTACTAATGCCGAATCTCAGGCTAGGTAGCGACAAGTATAAATTTATAAGTCATTACTTTGACTCGGCCATGGGTTTGAAATTACTGAGATTCAAATCGAACGACCTGCCAAAATGGTGGCATGGGTGGGGAGGAGGGGCCTCTCAACTCATTTGGTCATCCCATCTGGACTTATAAATATGAAACTGGCTCGCTTTTGCACAGTTGCGCAGTATGCGACTCACCTCTCCGGTTATGATGTAGATGCCGGCCCCCATCATGTGACCCAGCCCAATGAGCACCAGGTCAGCTGTACTCAGACACCGGTTCATCTTCGTCTCGAGTCCTTCGCCCAGCAGGCGCTTCTGTCGATGAGCAGCACGCCACATCCAGCCTGCGCCTTTTCGCACCACCGCCCAGCAATTGGACATCTTGCGTGTTGATGCTGCACCTGAAGTAAACAAATATATGGATAATACTCTGAAACAGGTGGACCTGGTCGAGTCAAACCAATGACTTACAAATTTATACTTGTTGCATCCTAGCCAGGTGCTCGGCATTAATAGGATAGGGCAAGGACTGGTTAGCTCAGTGTCGGGATAATGTGACTGAGTGGGATATCAGGTCATGGTGCTGGTGGTCTGGTCTCCCAGTGGGGCAGTACTATAAAGCCATGAATGTGCACTGACACAAGTTCGTACCCATCCTGATATGACCTGAAATGTTCCCAGGAAATAATACTCCGACATCCAACCAATCTGAAACTGGGCACCACATATTGGGTTTCCATATTACTATGGTGATAATTCTTTCTTTTTTTGAATAGCAAGTCAAAACAATTATAGTTGCCTATGTGTGTTAAGTATGCTAGCAATATTGCATGTATTTAATTTATCCCAAAAGATGTATCAAAAGTATGCTTGTATGATTTTGTGCTAAAGTGAAAATGTTAAAATTTACATATCGACACCATCCATTTACCAAAACCTTTTTTTAAACTGTTTTCTTGTGAGACATAATTGTGTTTGCTTAACTGTAATCAATTAAACCTTGTTTGAATTGTGTGTGTATGTTATAACTGTAATCAAAAAGGTATTGTTTGAATTTGATGTATATGTAGTGGTCTGCACTGACCTCTCATGCAAGGAGCCGCATAGGCAGGGAGGCATGGGTAATGTGGTGATATCAGGGAGCCTAGGTGCTGTAATGGTTAGCACACTGGCCCGGAATGCAAAGAGATGTGGGTTCGAGTCCCGCTCTAGGCGCAATAGTTCCCATGTTCATCACCTCCACGACATATATTTTAAAATGACATTCTGGATGTGTTTAATTTCCACGTTACACAAGTGTATGTGGATCAAAACCAAAAAGTGAAATAGCTTCTTTTATTTTCAACTCTTACATATGCACAGCATGCTTAAATGTTAATAATAATAAAGTGATAATAGTCTAGACACAGATATGGGATATCAGGTGCTGGCTGCATGATACCCCAGTAGGGCAGCACTCCATATGACCTTTGATGTTGCTAGGGAGTAAAACCAGCATAAAACACCGCCTCTTGCCCCCCGCCCCCCACCAACACACACACCTCATGCCACGTTGTTCAAGTTAAAATCAAAAATCGAATATTGACTTCGAAACAGCTGTCACCTGTTAAAACGACCCGCTATAGACCGCTGAGACTGGAACTATACCAAAGACCCTATAATACTAAGATGGCTCACTCAGCCTGTACTGTGTAATCAAAATGATCAACCCCACCACTTGGTGCGCTGGCTGTTCTCTTGGTTAAACAGGTGCTATATTATATGTATAAATGTGAATGTGAAAGATGTGTGATGATGTCAATGCTGATGATGATGCTGATGATGATGTGTATTTGTTCATAGCAATTTCATATTGATGTGTATTCATACTTAGCTATCTCATGTATAATATAATTGAATGTGTTTACATGTGAAACACCAACCAGCAGATGGGCTGATCAAACCCACCACAAGGTGGCACTGCGAAGTTTACATTACCATGGGAGAGATAGGGAGTGAGCCATCTTAGTATTATAAGCTCTTTGACTATACCCAGACACATGCTCTCCAAGCACACCGTTGCCTTGTTTTTCAGTTTGTGCAACCAAGTATGTGGGGGAGAGTGCTGAGGTCGATTCCTCCTGCTGTATTGTAGTTAGTCTAACAGCACTGACAGCATTTTTCAGTTCGTGTAACCGAGTATGTGGGGGGAGAATGCCAAGGTTGGTTGCTCCTGCTGTATAGTAGGTAGTCCAGTGGGACGTAGCTCAGGCGGTAGAGTGTCCACCTGTGAAGATGTCTGTCATCATATCGATCCTGCTCAGTGGACCCATTTGCAGTTTGAGCTATTTTCCGTTCCAACCAGGGGTCCACAACTGGTTCATCAAAGGCTGTGGTATGTGCTGTCCTATCTGTGGGAAAGTGCATATAAAATACCCCTTGCTGGTTGTTTTTTTTGGTCCATTAGTTGTTTAAGCAGGGGAAATTTCAGTCATAGACGACTGGTCTTCCTCATTCCACTGCTGGTCGATAGAAAGCCTGAGCCTACACTTTTACCGACCCAAGGGATTTTTAACCTCCCACACCACATAGACATGGTATGAGAGCAACCGGCCTTTGATGACGCTGTAAGTTATACACAGCGGTGGAAATCCAAATTGGCAGAGATGGGGGCACGGGGAATCGAACCGCCGACCCTCAGATTAGGAGTCTGACCTAGAAAAAAGTCAGACACTCTAAACACTCCACCACAGAGAACACCACACGTTATCGGAATGAGTAGCCTATGTGGTGGCAGCAGGTTTTCTCCAAAACGTATGTCAAAATGACCATATGTATGACATCCAATAGCTGATGATATGAAAATCAATGTGCTCTTGAGGTCGTCGTTAAAGTAAACAAGCTTTACTTTAGAAATTACCCCAATTCTACAGGTATAAGGCTTGAGCACTCAGTGACACGCACGAGGTAATAACGATGGACCCTTAATTGTTTTCTGGCAACTGGCAATTAGCCTGTAATTAAAAGTTGCATGGCCAGTAATTAAAGTTGCACAGTCCGATGGCTTGGAGTTTCTGTCATTTTATTTCAATAAATATATTAGGTTGATCGTTATAATATAATCTACCTTACTTTAGTTTGAAGGATCTTTAATCTTAAATGGTCAATTTTGGAGACTTTGAAGAGTAAACAGGTCAATTTGATTTGGCATGCATGTCAAAACTCTGGTCTCCTTAGGCTTCAGCAGCAACAGGTTCTATTAACTTCTACGCAAAAACATTCTATGCAGCAACAAATGCTTAATAAGTGAACCAGTATCTAAGTTGGATATCTAGACTCAAATCTAGATCGGTGTTTTCAAAATATTTGATGTTTTCATCGGACTATGCGGCTTTAAAGCTGCATAGTCTGATAACACATCAAAGTTTCTAAAGGTAAATACTTATCTAGACTTGAACCTGCATATCCAACTTAGACACTGGCTCACTGGTTAAGTATTTTATCGCTGCATAGAAGGCCACACTAAAGCCCTGTTCACACGGGAAAAGTTTAAAGCGATTTAGACAAGGCGAATAATATGAATCGATTTAAGTTTGAAAGTGTTTCGCGTTCACACGGGCAGTGCTTGAGTCAGTTTAAAGCGGAAGTGGATATCTGCGCATGAGCAAGTCCAGACTAACCAGCGCCAGTTTGGGTTCGTCGACGTCGGCATGAGAGAGTGTGGGTTCGACCTAGATATGTATGGACTGAATCGTATTGGTTTGGAATGGTCAAAACTTCTGCTGGGCAGTGAAACCCTAAAAATAAATGATGACAAAAATATCTGTGCACCTCTAGCTGGTTCATAGACCAAATTATATTATATAGTGTGACGTGCTTAATCCGCTTCAAGTAAACCGCTACTGTCCACACAGGCCAAGTGGGCCGATTTAAGCTAAATCGCTTCATCTATACTACCTCGGGAGGTGGTATAGATGAACCGATCTAATTGAATCGATTCAGCCCTAAATCGCTTTAGCGTAGCGTCCACACGGCGAATGTGAAGCGAACTAGGCAAGTCGATTTATATGATTCGAATTAACTGCCCCGTGTGAACAGGGCTTAAGTCAATTTAATAGAACATGTTACTATTGAAGCCTATGGAATCCAAATTTTGGCAAGCACACCAAAATTAATTTGTGCATGTCTACACTTCAAATATCTCCCAAGTTAGCAATTTAAAATCAAAGTTACATCAGTTAAGCTCATGTAGGATAGATTTTAGCGATCAACCTAATATATTTATCTCAGAAAATGATAGAAACTCAAAACCATCAGAGAATGCAACTTTAGCATTAAGTTGACCTAGTTACCTAGTGTGCGCACGCAGAATGAGGTGGTATGTTCAGGGTACTCCTCGGAGGCGCCTCGGAGATGGCTCCGCGATGTCTTTTTGGCTAATGTGCATTCAGGGCGGGCTTCAGAGTCAACTCCGAGATGCCATGCTTTTCAGATAGAAGGCAAAAAGCACCTACAAAATGGACACCCGATTCAATGGTTTCAGCCAATCAGAGCTGTTCTTTTCAAATGCAAATGGCTGCACCCTATGGAGGCCACCATTTTCGAGGCACCCGACCGCTAAAGTCGTTCAGACTAGCGCGACATCGGGAATATCTCTGAGGCGCCTCTTACTAGTCTTAGGCATGCCGTGAATGCGGCCCTGTCATGTCGAGAGACCGGTGTGGGCCAGCATGGAAGTTGCATAATCCGATGAAAGCATAATATCCTCAAAACCACAAAATATTTATTTTAATTTGATCCAACACACCAAATTAGATACTGGTGGATTCATTAGTCACTTATTCGACACTTCGTCCTTGAGAAAGATCAAAACTCACTGGCTTCGACACCAGACGGGATGGCGGAATGAGTTGAGCGCCGTCTCCCATTTTGGTGGATTGTGGGATTCAGACCCACAGGTTCGAACCCTGGTCGAGTCAAATTTATACTTGTCACTTCCTAGCCAGGCGCTCTGCATTATTAGGATTTGGCAAGGACTGGTTGGCTCAGTGTCAGGATAATGTGACTGAGTGAAATATTAGGTCAGGGTGCTGATGGCCTGGTCTCCCAGTGGGGCAGCACTATAAAGTCACCATGAGTGTGCACTGTCACAAGTCCGTACCCCTCCTGATATGACCTTAGATGTTGCCAGAACATAAAACTCCAACAACCAACCAACCTCTGCCTTTGACAGGCGGTAATGTGACCTATTTAAGGAGGCAACGGCATATTTTGCAGTAAAATAGGTCATTTGCTGCAACCATTTTTCTCCCAAAACTAAATGTTCCTTCAGTTAGAGCTGGGAGTTACTCACAGTTCAATAGTACCCAAGACTAGTTCATATTCAACCCACGCATCGCCTGTTGTGAACCGACAGCCTTGACAGACAGTCAGTGCAGTTAGAGCTCAGCATTATTCACAGTTTGATAGCGTCCAACAATAGCTTATAGTCGATCCACGCATCGCATTGTAAAAATATACGGATTTTCGGTTAAGAATTATATATTGGCAGAGAGCCTTATTATTCTGGGACGACGAAGTGGGAACCAGGTTATGTAAACTAAAAGCAATCGAATCCCACTCCCATCGTACATGATACTGAGTGATGTGAAATATATGTTATATATGATGCTTGGAGTTAATGAAGAGATTTCCTATAAAAGAGACAGTACATGATTATTGAAATGTTTCTCTATGTGTTCATAAAGAATACAATTGGAGGAAAAGGACAATTTTAATATATATATCTATATACATATCTGTAACTGTATGCAACATCCTGTCCACCCATGACCGCTGGACCGACCCACCTGCCTAATCTGCATATGTATAGAGTCCCGGTCGACTCAAACCACGACAGACACACACATACAAAATTATCTTAACTATTTATGGATACTATTGTGTTTTCGTTTTGGTTCTAGCGAAATGTGATAGTCGTGGTAGGGTAGGGTGGATGAGCCCTAACCCACATGGATCAGGGGATGTCAGACCAATTGAGACATACCCGTCTCCATTGGTCTGACATCGAGCAGAATAAACAAACGATCACTAAAAAAAACACCAAACCGAGTGTTGACAATCAGTCGGTGTAGTTAGAGCTGAGAATTATTCACAGTTTGAGAGGGTCCAACAATAGGTTATAGTCGATCCATGCATCGCATGTTATGTAAAGCTGATGATATGTAGTGCGTATCCCCATGTTCGTGTATAATGTTACACATGACATGGCTCAGGGGATAAGATGGCAAGATATGACACGTCCCAAACTACAGTCAAACCTATCTAAATCGACCGACCTTGGACCTGACCTTAAATAGTCCATTTAAGGAGGTGGTCGGCTTAGGGAGTCAGAATACCGAATATGTCCCAAGAGAAGCACGCTACCCAATAGAAGCACATCCCCCGTTTAAAGATTGAAAGCACGTGCAAATTTACGATCATAATCAGAGTGAATGCACATAAAATAAGACAATCCCACGTTATTTCAGAGGCACAACAAAAACAAATCCATGAAATTCTTTAACTTTGAATAGACGAGCATCCATGTGTGTGCACTTGCGCAGTGCGCATCTATTGGGACATATACGGTATGGTTACAATGGTATTGTTGGAACCCAAATAAAGCGATCGATATAGGTGAGTGCTCGATCTGTGGAGGTTGTTCGGTTAGAGAGGGTTTACTGTATCTCTTATGACAATGTTTGTTGTTGTTTTACATCCTATCAACATCTAAGATCATATCAGGATGGATACCTTGTGATAGTGCACACTCATTGTGACTTAATAGTGCTGCCCCACTGGGAGACCAAGGCAAACCAGCACGATGATCTGATAATATCCCACTCAGTCACATTATCCTGACACTGAGCCAACCAGTCATTGGCCTCTCCTAATAATGTGGAGCGCGTGGCTGGGAAGTGACAAGTATACATTTGTAAGTCAGTCTGCACACTCGATACGGTAGGAACGCCATCTATGCTAACTAGGCGGAAACAAGTAATTAGACTTAACCGTTATGGGCAGCATACATACACCCATCACAAAAAAAGACAACAACAAAAACAAACAAAAACAAATATCACTTCCAAAAGTGTCTACATCGAAACATACTGACGTACTGTGCCCACCTCCACCGACGTATGAGTATCTATCTACCTACCTATCTATATCTATCTACACACACACACACACACACCGGACACAGTAGCCGAATTGGCAGAGCGCAGGCTTCCCGTGCGGGACGTCGGAAGTTTGGTTCCCGGTCGACTCAAACCAATGACTTATAAAATAGTATAGTTATACAAATCTTACCTGGGTACACATGATGGACAACTGGTGTTTTCTCGAGGTACTAGCCTCGGATAGTCGCGGGTCAGGGAGAAGGAAGCACATCCGGGTCCAGCAATCTTTTACATACTTTATATGACAAAAAATTATCTTAACTATTTATGGATACTATTGTGTTTTCGTTTTGGTTCTAGCGAAATGTGATAGTCGTGGTAGGGTAGGGTGGGCGAGCCCTGACCCACAATTATCTGAGGGTACCCAGATAGCACACAGCCGTCGGCCCGACGGCGGCCCGACGGCGGCCCGACGGCGGCCCGACGGCGGCCCTACGGCGGCCTCTCCATCGGGCCCACGGTGGAAATCGTCGTCGGGCCGACGTTGTTTTGTCCAACCTCCCGCCGTCGGCTCGACGTCGGGCCTACGGCGGCAGCCGCCGTCGGGCTGACAGCGTTTGCTGCCGTCGGGCCTACGGCGGCGGCCGCTGTCGGGCCTACAGCGGCGGCCGCCGTCGAGCCGACGGATTTGTCCAACCTTTCGTCGGCGGCTCGACGGCGGCTGCCGCCGTAGGCCCGACACAATATATTTATTTAAAAAATAGAAAACCTTATACAGAAAAAGTGAAATATCTCTACAACCACACCACATAGAAACACATCGCTTGGTACACATATAGACAATATCGTTACCAAAAAGATTATATTAAGTTTATATGGTTAGCATTCTTGATATCTATTAATTTTGAATAAAACTAATATTTTACACCTGTACGTATTGACACTATAGTGACAGTGTCTTCTCGGAAAAAAACAAGATGGCGGTCCTTCGTCAACATTCTGTACCGGGTAATTCAAATGGTATTAACACGAATAATTCCATTAGTACATCGTAATAAATTACAAAACTTTTACAAAATATTCTAAATATATTAATAAACAAACCTGTTAAATTATTCCTTAAAATTCCTGCGATTTCTGGAGTTATTTGTTGAAAAAGAACACTGCTCATCGATCACACGTGTTCCGGTGGCGACTCGAGCCAAACCATCAACAAACCGTACCCGATAATTCAAATCGTATTAACACGAATAATTCCATTAATACTTCGTAATAAATTACAAAACTTTTACAAAATAATGTAAACATATGAATAAACAAACCTGTTAAATTATTCCTTAAAATTCCTGCGATTTCTGGAGTTATTTGTTGAAAAAGAACACTGCTCAACGATAGCATGTGTGCCGATGGCGACTCGAGCCGGAAATTTAAAGAACTGCGCATGCGCGTATCAACACCGTCGGCCCGACGGTGGGCCGACGGTGGGTCGAATGTGGAAAATGAATGCAAACCAGCGGCGGGCTACCGCCGTAGGCCCGAAGGTGGCCCGACGGTGGCTCAAAAGTGGAAAGGGATTGAAACCTAATGTCGGAAGACCACCGTCGGCCCGACGGTGGGCCGACGGTGGCTCAAATATGGAAAATGAATGCAAACCATCGGCGGGCTACCGCCGTAGGCCCGACGGTGGCCTGACGGTGGCTCAAAAGTGGAAAGGGATTGAAACCTGACGTCGGAAGACCACCGTCGGCCCGACGGTGGCCGATGGTGGCTCTAATATGGAAAATGAATGCAAACTATCGGCGGGCTACCGCCGTAGGCCCGACGGTGGCCCGACGGTGGCTCAAAAGTGGAAAGGGATTGAAAACCAACGTCGGAGTACCACCGTCGGCCCGACGGTGGGCCGACGGTGGAAAGTCGATGGCGACGGTGCAACCAATAGCCGACATCGGCCCAACGGCTGTGTGCTATCTGGGTAGTACCTCGGGAAAACACCAGTTATCCATCATCTGTACCCAGGTAAGATTCATATAACTACTATTTTACCTTGATACTACGCCTCTGGCTACTTATAGCCCAGGGAGAATTTTACGTAATCTAATTTGTTCATCCTTTTATACTTCAATGTTGTAACTAAACTATGTTGTTAGTGCAAAATATTAGTTTTATTTCTCACCCGTCTGTAGTTGGTGAGTAGGTGAGTTGCCAGGTGAGTTGGTTTTTCTAGTCGTTTGTTGTAATGTTTTGCAAACGATCTAGCCATCTTCCACCCAGCGTGTGCAAGGATTCTCTTCACCGAGATTCCTAATTGTCTTGCCTTGGAAGCCATGGCTCCACGCATTGAGTGGGATGCATAGCGTCCAGTATTGACTCTTGTCTGTTAAAGCACCTTGATGGTCCATCTTGTGAGTGTGTCTCTCGAGATACCTTTATGCGGTTTAATAAAGCTGATTAGTAGCTGTCTGGAATTCCTAATTCCATGTGACTTGGATATATACGCCCTAATGCCTGAAACTACACATATCCGTCTATCTTCCGGATAACTATTTACATGTACTATGGACAGTGGGTCCCCTGTGCGATTCGACTTTAGAAATGTCTCTAAATCGAATGTTGCCTCATCCTTATCTATTTCTAGTCCATCCAGTGAGAGGCCACAATCGTTCGGCCTCTGTGTCCCGTCACTAGCAGTAATAGAACTGCTAACTTAAATCCTAGTTCCTTCATTGATAAATGTCTATTGCTAGGCCATGACTTGAATAACTTAATTACTATCGACACATCCCAAAACCTATTATATTTGGGTTTGGCTGGGTTTCTTTCATACACTGATCTAATGAATCAATGTACCAACTGATGTTTTCCAATCTTTTGTCCATCTATTCTAGGTAGAATAATTGAAAGCGCACATCTTGCTGCATTAATTGCATGAAATCATAATCCTTCATCTAGGATTCTTAGAAATCTTAAGGGCTATTGTAGCTTTTAATGGTTTCACTCCTTTTAGAAGGCAATGAAGTCCCCATTTCTCTAAAAAAACTTGTGTATAATTTCAACGTTCCTTTCCTCCAGGAATAGGTCTTTCTTTCATAGTTTTGTCTAAACCATATTGTTCTAAATGTTTTCTTTAAAAAGTAATGCCAAAAGGGGTGTTGTCGACACGTCTCTGTGGACTGTTAGTGGTCCCTGATGGTGTAGGTTGTTCCTTTCTTGGGAATCTGAGCACGTCTGTTGCTGCTGATGTTATTGCCGCCAGCAATGGTTGTGTTTCCCATGCTGGTACTATCAGTACTGCATGTGTGTGATCCATCTTGATCTTCCTGGCCACTCTGCTGATAATGCTGAATAGTGAAAATATGTAATAAAATTTATTATTCCAAATTAATGAGTATGCGTCTACTCTCCAGGCTTCTGGTTATGGAATCCAAGACACATAATTAGGTAACTTTTTGTTAATTGTGCGATACAAATAAGTCAATTTCTGGTTTGCTCCATTTGTGACAAATATGGTAGAAAATACTCTGATTTAGTGACCATTCTAAATGGTCGTGAAAATGTTGGCTTTTCTTGTAAGCCAAAGTATTTTGACTGCCCGGGATATTTGCTCCTGTTAGGCATATCTTGTGTTCCTCTGCCCAGTCCAAAATGAACTTCACCGTATAGTTACATGGTTTGGAATGAGTCCCTCCCATATTTCATATGTAAGCCATAGCTGTTGTATTATCTGTTAAAACTCTTACATGATTTTTAGGGAGGTGAATCAAACTACGGAGTCCTAGATACATGGCTCTAAGTTCTAATACATTAATATGATCGGAGATTTCATCTTCCATCCAACAACCACCTGTTGCCTGTAGGTCTATGTGATATATGCGTAATAGAAGTCCAGACACGTGGGTAATATATGCTAATGAGATCCAGGATGTTCTAGACAGTGAGTGAGACAAAGGAGTATGTAAATGAGATGACGTCATGGAAAGTTTAGCCGGCGGTTCAGTGAGCCCTGGACGGGAATAAACCATTCAGTATCCAGAAGTCAAAGTGTTCAGACGTTGTACTTTCACATGGAGTCAGATGAGGAAGGATGCCGCCCGCTAATACACTGCCGGGTTTGCGGCCGCCTGGTCAGCTTGTCCTCAGCAACAATGCGAGATCGAACTGGAAAACATGGATCAGAGCATATGACATATACGCCATAGCTGCAGGTGTCATATTGAAGGCAGAATGAGTGCAATGCTGCATCTTTCTTCACGTCGCTGGTGAAGAAGCGCAAAAGGTTTTCGCCAATATGTCCATCGCGATCGCTGACGAGACAAGATCGGACCACTCACAGAATCATTCCAGACATATTCTATAGGCAAGTGCAGTTTGATAATAACAAGGTACAAGTTTAATTCGCATAATCAAGCTACAGAAACTATGGCCACGTACATCACAGCGTTGAGAGACAAGGTAAAGGATTGCGAATATGGGACAGTGGAGGAGTCGCTGTTGCGCGATCGGCTGGTGGCTGGTGTAAAGAACATTAATTTGTGTAACAAACTGCTGCAAACTGCTGAGTTAACTCTGGAGAAGTGTGTGAGTATGTGTGAAATGAGTGAATTCAGTTCGGATCTGTAGGAGGACACCAAATCACATGTTGAGAGTAAGGAAATATATTTTCTTAAGAACTATGCTACTGCGCGTACCGGTGCACCGGCGGTCCGGTCATCGGCGACGCCATCTTGGAAATCGCCATTATGGAATTCTGGCAGTGCTGGTGCAGGAGAGTTCAAGATCCACTGTCAGAACTGTGGGTACGAACACCACCGGGGAGGGGAGTCTGCCCAGCGAAAGCAAAAGCTTGCATAGCCTGCAAGAAGATCGAGCACTTCGGTAAGGTCTGCCAGAGCAGACTGGGCAGGGTCAACGAGTTGGCCGTCGAAGAGCCTGACCCTCACAATGCTAAGCAAGACCCGGATCCGGCGGAGGTCAATGTGCTGACAATGGATCTGTTCATCGGTGCCGTTGACTGCAGTGCCGAGCAAGATGCCGAGCTGTGGCACGCGACCGTCTGAGTGAACGGTTGCCCTGTCAAGTTCAAGCTCGATACCGGGTCGGAGGCAAACATGCTTCCGAGGAACGTCTTCGACAGGGTCGCTCTGAAGCAGCTGACGAACACCAGGTGTTCATTGGTGACGTTCTCGGGACATCGGATCACTCCTGACGGGGAGGCGTCGGTTGACGTGAATGGCAGAAACTTCAGTTTCCAAGTGGTGCGGAACTGTCAGCCTATTTTGGGGAAACAGGCTTGTGTGACATTGAACCTGCCGGCGTGGGTTGACGAGGTGCACTCTGCCGTGCCGACAAACATTTCCAAGCCGAACGACAGTCCCAGCGCCCGGGCTGAACAGCTGGTAAGCGAATACAAAGACGTGTTTCAAGGTTTAGGTTTTATCAAAGCAAATGCTGTCAATCTGTACAACCTGTTATAGATCCACCTAGGAATATCCCATTTGCTACTCAAAGTAAAGTATGTAGTGAACTTGATCGGATGGTAGAGTTAGGTGTAATAGTTGAGCAGGAGGAACCTACCGAGGGGGTTAATTCCATAACTATCGTAAAAAAAACAAATAAGATAAGGATTTGTCTGGATCCAACTAAGTTGAACAAAGCGATAAAGAGAGGGCCTTTCCCTACCAAAACAATTGACGAAATTATTGCCAAGACGGCAGATGCAAAATATTTCTCAGTTTTGGATGCACTGACAGGGTATTGGCAAATAGAGTTAGATGAAGAAAGTTCACGGAGTTCAGAGGAGGATTTATGTTTCCTCCTTTTCTTAGTCTTCTTCTTGCTCTTCTTCATGAGTGGCTTCTTCTTCTGTGCCCTTGTGTACTCATCCCCTTCTGATGAGTGCTCTTTCTTCTTATGTTTGCGTTTACGCGCAGACACAACCACCCCAGATAGCACACAGCCGTCAGCCCGACGTCAAATCGTATTAACACGAATAATTCCATTAATACGTCGTAATAAATTACAAAACTTTTACAAAATAATCTAAACAAATTAATAAACAAACCTGTTAAATAATTCCTTAAAATTCCTGCGACTTCTGGAGTTATTTGTAGAAAAGGACGCTGCTCAACGATCGCACGTGCTCCGCTGGCGACTCGAGCCGGAACCAAATTTATAGAACTGCGCATGCACGACCCACCACCATCGGCCAGATGGTGGCCCACATGTGGAAAATGAATGCAAACCAGCGGCGGCCCACCACCGTTGGCCCGATGGTGGCTCGACGGTGGCCCAAATGTGCAAACTGAGTGAAAACCAGCGGCGGCCCACCACCGTCAGCCCGACGTTGGCTCAACGGTGGCCCAAATGTGCAAAAGATTGAAACCCAGTGGCGGGACACCACCGTCGGCCCGACATTGGCTCGACGTTGGCCCAAATGTGCAAAACGATTGAAAACCAGCGGCGGAATATCACCGTCGGCCCGACGGTGGCTTGACGGTGGCCCAAATGTACAACAAGATTGAAATCCAGCGGCGGACCACCACCATCGGCCCGACGGTGGCCCGACGGTGGCAAAAATGTGCCGACGGTGTGACCAATAGCCAACGTCGGCCCGACGGCTGTGTGCTATCTGGGACTTCCTCCTCTGACTCGTCGTCAGATGAGGCCTGATCCTCTGTAAACTTCTCCCACCTGTGGCTTTCTTCACCAACAAGTTGAAGAAAATACTATAGGATGCGGAGGTACGCCTTAATGAGAAAAACAATTGGAGAATGTTAACGAAACCCAGGAATAAATCGTAGTGATGTAAGTGGCTCCTGCCAAACATCTCTCCGTTCGGCAATGGACGGCTTCAAATTAACCGAACAATGGAAGCATTGTTCTAATGATCATATGTAATACGATCAACTGTAAAATCGTCATAACTTATCGAAAATTTTTAAAAAACTTTGTACGTGACTGCTAACATGAATTGAACCAATGTATCGATTTTGAAAGATACTAACCTGGTCAGGTTTTGTAGTTAATGTAGAAAAACTGCCAGAGATGCTTACAAAAGTCCCCCTGCTGTGAGCTGATTATGCTAATTGCTGGACCCGGATGTGCTTCCTTCTCCCTGGGCTATGAGTAGCCAGAGGTGTAGTAGGCCTACCGAGGTAAATTGATACTTCTTGCTTCCTAGCCTGGCGCTCGGCATTATCAGGATACGGCAAGGACTGTTTAGATCTGTGATAATGAGACTGAGGGGGATATCAAGTGATGGTGCTGGTGGCCTGATTTCCCAGTGGGGCAGAACTATAAAGTCACAATGAGTGTGCACTGTCACAAGTCAGTGCTTGTCATGATATGACCTTAGATGTTGCCAGGACGTAAAACTCCAACAACTAACTGATCTATAAACACACCATATATATGATGTATAATGTATTATGCGAGTATAAAAATATGAAGGGAATTGTTACCATTATATATTATATTATTTGATTACCATCATTATTCTCCGTAAGACTCCGCACTTGACTGGTGGCACCACCTGTGCCCACCTCCCATCCATCGGGTATCAACAAGCATAACGTATTAATTATATGAGTATAGATGCTTCAGGGGACCTTACATGTTGCCAGGATGTAAAATCTCCAAAAACCACCAAATCTATCAAATCAGTTCGTTGAGACCTGACATTATATGCGTCAACGAAGTATGTCCAAAAAATAGATTATACGAGATCAGTAAATTAAACTTGGAAATAAATGGATATTATCTACTTACCAACTCATTAGAGAAAAGAGGTACGATAATGTATGTTGCAAATCATTTGATAGCAACTCATTTCACACCGAAAAACGTTTTTGATGAATCAATTTGGTGTGTTATTCTTACTGGTGGAGTCATAACCATTTTGGGACGTATTTACCGTAGCCCATCTAGCAGTGAGCAAAACAATAATGCTCTTCTAGAATTAGTCAATGAGGTAAAAGAAATGAAACATGATAACCTGGTTATCGTTGGGGATTTTAACTTAAAAGAAATCGACTGGGCCACTGGCATCTTACATTGCCGTGATGACCATTATGCACGGATTATTTTCGACCACCTAAATGACTGTTTCCTGCAACAATTTATTCAGGAACCAACCAGGTTCCGAGGAAATGAGACCCCAAATCCCTTGGACTGGGTCATTTCAAATAAGGATAATCTTATAGATGACATCAGTAAAGGTGCCCCGATCAGAAAGAGTGACCATGCTGTCATATCCATCAAAATTGATGTTGAAACAGAAAATGAGACCATCCCACTAAGATACTCATTATAGAGGGGATTAGATTGCCATGAATAATGATATCATGTCCCAAGACTTGCTAAATAAATTTAAGGAAGAAAATGTGCAAGAGTGCTGGGACCTGTTTCAAGATGTGTTATCAGGTGCTATCAAAAGGCACGTACCACTAAGAAAATTCACAACCAGGAAACTACCTCCTTGGTACTCCAGGGATATTACCACTGCCAGAAAATTGAAAAACAAAGCATGGAATGTCTACTTCAATAATAAGACATTGGAAAATTGGGAAAAATACACTATCGCTAGGAATGCCGCAAATGACATTGTCAGTGGACACAAAGAGACTTTTGAGGACAAAATTGTCCAAGACATTAAAAATAACCCAAAAGATTTCTGGAGGTGTGCTTCACATAAATAAAAAAATGGCAATGGCATACCAGCTCTAGCCAATAGTGACGACGAACTAATCGTAGACTATGAAGGCAAAGCTGAACTACTCAATGAGTTCTTCGTCAGTGTGTTTACCAATGAAAATATGGATAATATCCCACCCTCTCCAGATTCAGGAGTCACAGAATTCATCAGTGACATTGATATAACATACGGTAAAGTAGAAAAATTAAGCCAGATGGGATCCATGCAAAAATCATCAAAGAGTGTTCTGAGAAAATTGGACCTATTTTGACATCTCTATTCCGTAAAAGCCTATTTGAAAGGAAAATACCCAAACAATGGAAAGATACTGATGTCAAACCCCTGCATAAAAAGGGACCAAAACGTCTGGCATCAAATTATAGACCAGTGAGTTTAACCTCCCTATGCTGTAAAATGCTAGAAAGAATAATCCGAGATCGTGTCATAGAACACTTGGAAAAACTAGGATTGATATCTCCAGACCAACACGGATTCACTGGAGGCAAATCTTGCCTGACACAACTACTAGAAGTGATGGAAATTTGGACTGACTGGCTGGATCATAGCCTGGCATGGGACACCATCTATCTGGAGTTCTCCAAAGCCTTTGATAGTGTGCCCCACAAAAGACTATTAAACAAAATCAAAGCTCTGGGAATATCCGGATCAATTTCTGAATGGATACAGGACTTCCTGTCTGAGAGAAAGCAAAGGGTAGTCGTAGGTAATAAAAAATCTTCCTTTAAGAATGTCACCTCAGGAATACCCCAGGGAAGTGTGCTGGGACCAATATTATTTATAATATTTATAAATGACCTGCCAGGCAGTGTCTCTTCAAACCTAAAAATATTTGCGGATGACACAAAAGTCTTTCGAGCCATAAAAGATGTAAGAGATAAAAATCTTTTGCAGGAGGATATTCTGAAACTCGCACAATGGTCCGAGAAATGGCAATTGCCCTTCAATGAAAAGAAGTGCAAAATTATTCAATATGGGAAAAATAATCCTCACTATGCCTATAATATGAAGAACACTGTCCTGCAACAAGACAGCTATGAAAAGGACTTGGGCGTAACCTTCGACTCCCAACTCTCCTTTCAGAAACACATGAGGACTATTATCTCAAATGCTAGCAAGAGAGTAGGAATAATTAAAAGAACTTTTCATTGCCATTGCCTTTCAATTTTCTCATTCTATTTAAGTCTCTTGTTAGGCCAATTTTGGAATACTGTCCACAAATTTGGTACCCAATTTTTCGGAAAGATATTCTGGAGATCGAAAAGGTTCAGAGACGTGCAACAAAATTAGTTGCAGTTATAAAGGACTTACCCTATGAACAAAGGCTTAGGAAATTGAAACTTCCTACCCTTTCCTGCAGAAGGAAAAGAAGTGACATAATTGAAGTATTTAAAATTATGAAAGGTTTTGATAAAATAGATATGAACCAATTTTTCACCTTGAATAAAAGAGAAGGTAGTCAGGGCCATGCTCTCAAACTAGTAAAACCCAGAGCCATTTCAAAGTTAAGGCAACACAGTTTCTCAAACAGGATCATAAATATATAGAACAGTCTCCCACAAAATGTTATTGATGCCGAGTCAATAAATTCATTCAAGAACAGATTAGAAAAGACATGGGCTGATAATCCAGGGAAATTTGACCCCTTATTCACCACATGCTACTAATTACTCCATGTGTTGCTTATTTACTTGCACTCAAGCAAAAATGAGAGACAAATATGTGTTCACACTTCCTGTCTACCATTCGCTATTTTGTATCTTTATACTTGCATGATGCGTTACACATCACATATATGTTTGATTAAGTCTAGGTACATTACCTCGATGCGTGTAGTTTTAGGGCAGACACACGTGAGACGAGTAGTATACAGCCAGGTCTCTTCGACTACAGGCAGATGAATGTAGTTTGACTGCACACCCACTTCACCAGGTGTATACAGTGTTAATCACCCACAGTGTATGCGGGGCAGAGAGGCCTGGGGGGAGGGGGTACATAGGGGAGAGGGTATACAGGGGACAGAGGGAGGGAGAAATGGGGGAGGGGGCAGAGGGGGAACTGGGAGGTAGCGATGGTTTAATTCACTCGGTTACATACCCATAACGAATTCAGATGCGATGCTTTCACACATATATATATACACACATATATATATATATATATATATATATATATATATATAAAAGTAAATAGAACAGGTGTGTATGAGCCTACTGGCAGCAAGCGAGTGAGCAGCCGGTGGGATCAGTGGTGTATACATATCACAGGTGGGTAGGCTGGTGGAATAGCCAAACCCCCCCCTGGGGTTCGTGGAACCGGAGGGAGGGGGCAGCACCATGCGATTCTTACATCCGCATATACTTCAGTATATACGTTGGTATATATATGTGTGTGTGTGTGTATGTGTGTGTATATGTTTATATATATATATATATATATATATATATATATATATTTTATATATATATATATATATATATATATATATATGCTGTATAATAATTATGCGAGTATAATAACTAGTAAAAATATAGTAAAAAAATAAAAGTAATTCGTATGAATGTGTAGAGGCGTAGTGACGCAGCCGGCGCGCGCTCAGTGTATATATCGCTACAGCAGCGCCGGCAGCGGATTTAGCCGGAACCCCACGCGGTAGTTCTAGGCACCGCCGCGAGGGGCAGCACCATGCGAAACCTACATCGGCATATACGTAGTATATGCTTTGCTATATAAATATATATATATATATATATATATATATATATATATATATGCTGTATAATAATTATGCGTGTATAATAACCCGGAATATCCCTCCTTTCCCTCATCACTCACTCAGCTCCATGGACTGTGGTAGTCTGTCATAGTCATCTAGTACTCCAGCCTCCCCAACCCCAGCTCCGATGGTGGCGCCACCAGCCCTCTCAACCCTGATTTCAGACGGTGAGGATCGGCCCAGCCTGGCCTGGACCCACGACGATCGACGCATGGTACTATGTTGGTAGGAGGTTACTGTAGCGATTGTGGTAAGCCAATCCAGATCACGAGAAGGGTTTGTGCAAAACCAGTACACCGGAGGTACCAATAATCAAGCAGGGAAGATCAACTAGGAGAGCCACGGCATGCCCTAAGATGGCCCAATCGACACTTGAGAGCAACAAAGTTAACGAGATGACATCGTCTCTATCAGCTATGTCGCTGGATGAGAGGGAGAAAACAGTAAAGGCCGGAATCGAGGAACTAAGAGTGGAGATGCGAGTAGGTGCTTTGGAGGAGGAATATGAAGAGCTGATGGCCGAGCGTGAACAACAACGGGCTGGGAGGAGGATGACCATTCAAGATGGCGGTACGGTGATGACGGGAAAACAACCAACCATTACAGAACCGTTGCTAACAAGTCAACAAACTTCGGATCACGGGCTGCCTCCTCCGACTTGGCAGTCTCAGCTGAAACGGAAGCATTTGAAGCATGGTCTAAGTTCATGTCACTTAGGTTAGATATTCTTAAAGAAGAGCAGGAGCGTTTGTATGATATTAGGTATAGGACAGAATTACGGGAGGATAGAGAAGAACGCAGGGAGGCACGTGAACTTTTACAGGTTGAGCACCGGCAGAGAGAGATACGATGTAGATCTTTAAAAGCGTAAAGCAAGTCTGTTCTCCTATTAGACGGGTCAGACAGAGGGGTGTTATGTAATTGGATTGACTTGATCGAACGCATAGGTACTCTTGCTGACGTTTCAGACCTGGAAATTATTCGCTTTGCTTTGGCCAATGCAATGGGAATGCTGCATGAGGTTCTTTTCACCGCTTTTCAGCATGAAAATGCTAGATCCTGGAAAGAAATTAAGGATTGATTGATTGATTGATGGTTGCTTTACGCCGTGTCGGCAGCATAGGCCATATTCACGGCGAGAAATATTTGTTTTTTGTTCAAACCATCGCTTTCAGATGTAAAGGCAGACATTCAATTATGTGCCAATAGACACTCATTAAATTAGAAAGCTCACAATCATATATTTGTGGTCAAGGGAAACAAATTCCCATAGAAAAAGACAAGTTTTATTAATAATTGATAGAATTTATTTAGTAAACTATATGAGTTGGTACAGTCCAGCTGCCCTCAAAAAGGCTAAAATGTTTTCCTGTTTTACGTCATGCGTACTGTCTGCAGTGTAGAACTGTTGGCGCAGGGCCAAAAAATCAACGCAACTTAGTCAAATGTGTTTGAGTGTCAGCGGGGACTGACACCCAATACATTCAGGGGGAGGTTCCCCCTTGAGCAGAAAAGCATGTGTAAGCCACGAGTGGCCAATACGGCAGCGGCTGAGGACCACTTCGTCCTGCTGACCTCCCGCATGAGTCTGTGGTGGCTTTCCCACAGATGGTTCAATTTCTTTAAGTTTATTAATGTTTTCATCCCACTCATGTTGCCATTTGGATTTTATGTGGGTGGCTATTAGTGGTTTCAGATCAGAGTGAGGGATCAGACACGGTTCAAGATCACAGTTCAGGGCCTTCTTCGTAGCCCGATCAGTTCGTTTGTTTCCTTGTATGCCGGCATGGCCAGGCACCCAGCACAGGTGGATGTCATACCCATCCGTTGTCAGTTGGTTCATTTTATAAATGACCGTTGCTAGAATAGGGTGATTCATTTTCAGTCCAGCAACAGCCAGCAGGCAAGAGAACGAATCACTCTGTAGTTCTGCGCAGACAAGGAAGACAGTAATGATAATGGCTGACACGGATTTATTCAAACCACAACAATCGGATAATGACATTCCAACAATTGAACCGTATCTGGCTGGGACTAAACGCCCTACCGAGTAAAATAGCAATATTCCTTCTAGTACCAAAAAAAAAAAAGCAGGTGTGCTTTCGTCTGTGTCGGAACGGTAATGGCCGTATCGACCGTCATGCCCACCCCTTGCCTGGCGCTGCAGCGCCATCTGGCGAGTCCAGGTGGCAATAATCAGAACCATATATAGTTGTAGCAACTAGACAACAGAGGGAGACTCTGTGCCGTCATCAGACCAGTTCTCAAGCTCCCAACCATAAGTCAGGGGAGGGGGAGGAGAGAAAGGGGGGGAGGGGTCCACGCCGTCCCTACACCAGGATATAGGATATATCCCAGCTGTAGTTCTGCGCAGACAAGGAAGACAGTAATGATAATGGCTGACACGGATTTATTCAAACCACAACAATCGGATAATGACATTCCAACAATTGAACCGTATCTGGCTGGGACTATACGCCACGGACGCACGCGTCCCCCCAGCCAAACCCTCAAGTGTCAGCGAGGGCCGTCGCGACACGCATATCAGCTAGGATACGCTCCGATAGAGGAGAACATATATAAGCAAATACGGTGTCGGACGACCAATCCCCCCTTGTCTTAATCTCCTCCAGGGGTGCACCCTGCATGGCTAGAAAGGTGCACCCCCCTCTACGGAGAGAATGGGATGAATAATCATCTGGGTTAAGGTCAGAACGATCGGCCAAGTATTTAATTGTTGCTTGGAGTGAAGGATAATCCAAGGGAGAAAAACCGGAGTTGCCATCCGGAACTTGGAAGGCCGGAGCGTCATCCAACGCAGGGGCCTCAGTGAAGTGTCTTCTAACCCAAAAAACAGCGCATAACTGATAGTTAGGAACATAAGCGATCGGAATTAATAATTCCTTCTGTTTAAACTGTATCGTCTTAGACCTTCTGATTGCCATAGTCATACCCCAAGGGTAAAACTTAAAGTCTTTTCGTAACAAGACTGAGACCGAATTAGTAAGCTGGCATTTGCGGAGCAAACCGCGAAAGCCCGTTAGTAAGGCGGCTCTTATGGCCGTGTGGCCAATTGAATCGGTTAGAAAGGAAAACATAGTAATCAACTGTTTAGGAAGTAATGGCGCCGCGCGCCGAACATAGCAACCGAGCTTACGTTTCGCGCCACCAAGAACCGTTTTAACATAATGAGAGCTATAATCAATAGGGGAGGTACCCTCCCCCTTAAGAAAAAAATTCAATCCACTTAAATAATTTGTTATAGAGTTATATTTTAGAAATTTGGTTAACCAAGTGATATATAGCGCCACTTGAAGTGGCGGACACGGGGTTGGCGTCAGGAGCCCAGCGAAGTCGTCGATGAAACGCATGTACGTCCTAATTTGCATAGAGCGCGTTAAGCGCAAATTGGGAGAGTAGTATTGTGAACGCAAGTCATTCATTTCCTGATGTAGACCTGAAGCGTAAACAAAACGTCGATGAGTTAGGTCTCGAATAGGTGGTTACAACAAAAAAATGTTGACTCATCAGCGGCCAGTATGGTTCGTTTGGCCGAGTTAGACCACCTACTCAAGGCTGCAATGTTATTTATGTTTGTACTTATCTGAGCTGAACTTATTTGAAAATTATAATAACACGAGCACCAGAACAGCTCCTTTATCCAACTCATAATATCCAGGTTTTTTGATTTACCCGAGTTGAGAGCTGTTCGAACTGTACTACTGTCCGTAATAAAAATTACTGATTTATTGTGCCAGCTGGAGCACCAACGTTTAGTTGCCGCCATTACCGCACTCATCTCTTTTATGTTAATGTGAGCTGTTGTACTCTGAGTGTCGGGAGCAGTATAGTGGTGGCCGACTTCATCCCGGACGGCCGAAGCGTCGGGAGCAAAAATGCCCAGAACCCAGTCATTATTATGTATCGCACCAAAACCTACACCAGAAGCGTCGGAATAGACGGAAATCAATGGTGCAAATTTGCCCAAAATTCGGGCATAACCATTAAAGCTTGCAGCAAAAGTTATCCACCAAGAAATCTCCTCTCTAAACAAGGCATTAATACAAAATTTATAATACGGGAGTTTCAAGGTCCTTATCGCGTCGTAAATTCTAGAAGAGAATGAACGACCACCACATACAACGGAAGCACAATGGGATAATCGCCCGGCTAGGCACTCCAGCTCTCGTCTAGTTGCCTTATGCACCTTTAGGAATGGTTTTAAGGTAGTAATTAATTAGTAACTTTTTCTCAGGCAATCGTAATTGAAGGTTAATCGTGTCAATCTCTATCCCTAAGAATACTGTGCATTGCGATGGCGATCTTATCTTCAAATAACTAATAAAGAAACCTAAATGTCTCAATATTCCGTTAATAATTAATAAATTATTAGAACAAACTAGTCTAGAGTGGCCTAAAAAGGCAAAGTTATCAAGATAATTAATAGTACAATAAACACCGCGTCTGGTAGCCGCCCGACTAACAAAGTCCCCTATTTGTGTAAAGATATATGGACTTGACGAAAGTCCCATGGACATGCGGGTGTCAACAAAATATTCGGGTCCAATACCAAAATCCCATAATATACCCTGAAACTGACGACAGCTGGGATGTATTGAAACAGAGCAATAAGGCGTTACTGATGTCCATTACTCCGATATAGTCCGATACTGACATTTTAGCAATTAACGCATCTATCCCCGTATATGAAAATGTTCTACACACGTCAGAAACATAATTATTGACACATTCCGTTAGTGGCTTGGAACAATCGACCACCACTCTGTAGTCGTCAGTAGACGATTTTTCAACACAAAAAACATTATGAGTACATGTTGGCGGTTCGGCTACCGGTCTCAAAAACCCTGCAGAAACCTCAACTCTTAACTTATTAGTAATAAACTTGTACTCCTTCTCGAGTCCAGGTGGCAATAATCAGAACCATATATAGTTGTAGCAACTAGACAACAGAGGGAGACTCTGTGCCGTCATCAGACCAGTTCTCAAGCTCCCAGACCATAAGTCAGGGGAGGGGAAGGAGAGAGAAGGGGGGGGGGGAGGGGAGTCCACGCCGTCCCTACACCAGGATATAGGATATATCCCAGCTATATAACATAGTTAGTGTGGTTGGATACCTTGATGCACTCCAACGTGAGAAGGAGTGCTCGGGCTTCTGCAGCTACCCAGCTTTGGTCTTTCGAACCATTGGTGTATATGGAGAGGTGGTCTGCAAACTGACCTTGAATCTCTGCATGCAGTCCTTGGTACTCGAGTGGATGTGTCCCAGACTTCCTCAGTTCCGTGAGTCGGAGGATAACCGATGGCTTTCTCAACAACCACGGGGGATGTTCTGGGACTTTGGCATCCTCCAACACGTCCAAATCCACTCCCAAGGCCTCCAAATGAGGTTTCATTCGGAGCCTCAGTAGGCGGATGTAATTCGGCCTGGCTTCATACCTGGATTTGTCATGTTGCTCGAATAGACAATTGTGTGCAGGATTTAATGCATTAGTTTTTATCTTGGCTACATATTGCATGGCCAGGATGATTCTTGACTGAAATTTTTTTAAACATTGATATACATTAATATAAAGAAAGGTAATGAATTCCACTGCTTCAGACACGGGACCAGGTAATAAATTCAATGGGTTATGTAACTGGGTTTAACCGAAATTCAAACACGGGACCGGGTAAGCAATTGAGCCAACGTTAATATAAAGAAAGGTAAATCACAATGGGTTTAATCAAATATAAATTAAGGCCTCTCCACCATATGAAAAAATTATAAACACGTCGTGATGTAACTGGGTTTAACGAAAATTCAAAAACCGAAGGTAATATAATCACAATGGGTTTCACCTAATATAAATTGATATAGTACAATTTAGTTACCTTTTTCTATGGCACACAGTCTGACAATATCCACCCATGCTGTTTCTGCCTGCCGCATAGCAGAGCGCAGACGCCGACTCATAGTACTAGGCGCTTGAGAGATGGATTTCCGGCTCATGTGCAGCAATGCCGCGACCAGTAGGTCCTGTCGGTGGGTTGCCGACATCTCACGGGTGATGTACGCCATTCGTCCCAGGGTTGACCAGAAGCGTTCAATGTTTTCCCCATCTGCCATCCTGTAATCGTGCAGCAGGCATGGATTATATTGAACCTATAATGGTTGTCGAGAACAGAATATGTGGAAAAATGAATGGATGAGAACATGTGAAACCACGAATAGCCTGTTTAATAGCTATGACGGTTATAACAGTTGATCCCAAAAAGAGCAATTATCACCGTGCAGAATTAGAGCAAAAAAGTCTATCGGATATACATCATGCTGTACTATAAATTTCACATGTGGAAAAACAAATTAACCTAGAATGGTTGACGAGAACAGAACATGTGGAAAAACGTGTGGATGAGAACATGTGAAACCACGAATAACCTGTTTAATCACTATGATGGTTATAACAGTCGAAAGTAGCGTATAATACAAATTTATACCTTAAAGATGTTAATATACTTTATAAAATTACAATTTCAACCGCATAGAAGTATATACCTGACAAGCAGCATCATGCAAGTAACCGTGGAACATTGGTACTGCAAGGGACAGTTGCTGCATGGGCACCCCCGAATTTGCCAGCTGTGGCCGAAGTCGGCTGGCAACATCGTATAGAACCTTCAGCTCCCGCCCGTCAGCCTGCGCGGTTACTCTCTTTAGGACAGAGACTGGATATCCCATTCTACAAAAAAATAATAAAAACATAAGTGCAAACATTCGCAACCGCCTACCGTTTAAAAGAGCTGTTTCATTAATTTTATAATAAGGACAACAGACAACCAATAAGTTGTTTTTAACGACGGCGGGATATGCTAATCACATTCCATAGCATGTTCTATGGTGAGAACTGCCAATAAAAGCTCAGACCTTTTCCCTTTGTTTCAGTATAATTACAGAACCAAAAAATATCTTAACTTTCTTACTACTAGACCAATATGCCTTTTTAAATAAATAAAAAATCAATACTTTCTTAAGACTAGACCAATATGCTTGATCTTTCTGTTATTTAAAAGCATTTGTTTGCCTCTTTACAATGGTATGAGTTTCATTTCTATACGGCAATCTACAAACTAAAGCAATAAAAGCTAAGACTTACTTTTCTCCAGCTGTCATATTTATAAAGTGGTAGGGATGGTCGTGGACACAGACAGAGCCGAAAACGCCGCTAACATCAAGGCCATGGTTGATGAACACGCCACAACCCCTGGCTCGGAAATCATGACACATCTATTAACATGAAAAACAAGGAAAGTCATGCCTGGTTGCTGTGACATGGCTGTTAGTATTGCTTTTGCTGGCACCAACACAGTAGTATGAGCGATTGTGCCGGTTAAGGTAATTGTAATTATCATACTTATAGTGTACTTATAGTAGTGGCCAAGAGCAGAGTGCTGCTAACATGAAAAACAAAGTATCCGGAAATTCCCGCCTGGTTGACATGGCTAACATTAAACTATGCAGTATGCGAGATTGTTACCATTAAGTTAATTGTAAGGATCCAGTATTAGCTTACTGCATAGTGCTGCTAATGGGTGTTCAATGTGAGAACAAATTATGGTTCACTACTAACATTAATCTATGCAGTATGCGAGATTGTGAGCATTAAGTTAATTGTAAGGATCCAGTATTAGCTTACTGCATAGTGCTGCTACTGGGTGTTCACTGTAAGAACAAATTATGGTTCACTACTAACATTAAACTATTATTCAAGTATTAGCAATATTCAGGTGTACGTTAGTTAAATAACTTCTGAGGCAGAATACATACATCAACATTTGCCGGCTGTTCAGCATCTCTTAGATAAGGGTTGACATCTTCGGGAGGAATGAAGAATTTTGTCCCTTGTTGTGGTGGATAGAAGCTGGGACCTGCTGTACTTTTCCGCACCAATCGGAAATTACCATCGAGACTCAATACCAGTGGTAGTTCATCTTTGGTATGTTCACAGATGGGACATTTGCTGCCATCTGAGAAGTCCAGCAACAGATCACTAGAGCGATGGACATCATAGACAAACTGTCTGTGCTGTGGAGCACATTGCAGGAGAGTGCGATATAGTGCAAACTGTTAAGAAAGCAAAATGCATCGGCTTGCACTAGGGAGTGACAGAAAGTACTATAACAGAATATTAATCGAGAGGTTTCACCGGCACACAATAGAGGTTTTTGGTTAATTATCGATGATGTGGACCACATTGCAGGATAGCGCGATATAGCGCAAAATGTTAATGCATAGGCTTGACATAAAGTACTATAAAAGAATATGCATTGATACAATTGGGAAAGATTTCGGGATCTGCCTGTGCAAGTATGTGTCGCACGCATACTGTTAGTTTAGCATTGACAGAGGTCTTCTACAGTTATGTTAATCACCCTATTTATACTTATAATTCTATAATTCACGGCATATGACATAGGTTTTTTGTTAACTGGGTTATTAATAACCAGTCTCATGACCATTGTTTCCCCCGGGCTATGTTACCTTCATTTCCTTGTTGTGTGGCAGGCTCTGTACATGATCGGTGGTGGCGGCACAACACTTTTTCAGGGCAACAGGTCCTTCCAGCAAGAAGGAGTGCGCACGGTCCATCAGGCACATGTCAATGGCAGATGTAGGGATTGTAGGTGTAACCGTCCAGAAACCTAACTGGACAAGCGTTTCTGTACGGTCCATGCAGCTACAGAACAGGAAGTCCTAGTAGTGTTTTCTACCTGGATAAGAAACAGAAGCTTTCGACATATATGACCGTGAAGACATCCAGGTCCTGGCGACATAAGCTTTAAACAGTTATGCTGGAAGCGTTTAATAAATGACAAACAACAAAGTCAAGGGAATGGATGGAGTGATAACCCCCGAATGTCATTATAATATGCCGTCCAGATTTCAACCAACTTTAACAACTTACCATCTGATTAAGCATTTATATAGTTAGTACAAGTTATTCAATCTTTATGTGAAGGAGACATCCCGGTCCAGGTGACATAAGCATTAAACAAGTGTGCTGGGTTATTCACTCATTTAGCAGTGTTCATCCATAAGCACTCCTTCAATAGTGCAGGTCTTAATATTGGTAAAAGCAAGGTCAAGCGTATAAATCGTATCAATCATAAAGCAAAATAGCTTGGTTATCTGTAGAGTTTGAAGAAGAATTTCCTTAGAGTGTAATTATGGCAAGAGCAGGTTACAGATAACTCACCGTACACACCGAAGATGGTCATGGGGCCCGTTCTAGCTGTCCCACAGGTGTCATGGAGGTTGTTTCCATGGGACAGTAACTGCATAGGCGGTGATCGCAGCCGGATCATTGGGACAAACAGCTCGCCCTGCAATGAACAAATTTATGAACAAATTTATCGGGCCCTGTTAGTCCACTAGCTCTGAAGAAGAATTTCCTAATTTTGTAGTGGCTTTGTGGTTATATAGCAACGTATAAAGTTAGTGCAAGTTAATCACTAAACTATGGGGCACTGTGTCGTAATGCAAATTAACATTTATTCAATAATTAATAACCGATCAACCAGATGAAGAAGGCTTTGTGGTTATATAGCAACGTATAGAGTTAGTGCAAGTTATTCACTCAACTCTGGGGCACTGTGTCGTAATGCAAATAATTAGTAACTAAAAAGAAACCTCCTGGATGTGATTTGGAACGATATCAACCTATCAACCAGATGAAGATGAATTTCCTAATTTTGTAGTGGCTTTTTGGTTATACAGCAACGTATATAGTTAGTTCAAGTTATTCACTCAACTCTGGGGCACTGTGTCGTAATGCAAATAATTAGTTGATTGATTGATTGATTGGTGGTTTCTTTACGCCGTGGAGTGTGTAACCATTATTAATCTTATATACTGTTGAGTTTGGGGAAATTGTGACGAGTAGATCAGAATTGGCACGAATCGGAATGCAACAGCTACTATCACACACACATGCTAAAGCCCTGTACTGTATTTCCGAATCGACAGAAAAACACAATTATGTGACAATATAGGTATCAGATGAACGATAAATACATAAAACGTACATGTTTACAATTTGCAAATCCATTCATGTTTTCTGTGTCTGTGCACATTCAGAAGATTTGACTTGATTTCAACACTCAAACTCCACCTTCTATTATCTATATATCTTGGGTAGTTTTAAAAGGTAGATGGACATTTAAATATAAATATAAATTTAATATTATCTATTCATTTACTATGTTTTCTATGTGTTTTCCAAGCAGCTTGTTCTGTGGTGTGGTTTCAGAGATGCAGCAGCTACTATCACACACACATGTTAAAGCCCTGTACTGTATTTCCGAATCGACAGAAAAACACAATTATGTGACAATATAGGTATCAGATGAACGATAAATACATAAAACGTACATGTTTACAATTTGCAAATCCGTTCATGTTTTCTGTCTGTGCACATTCAAAAGATTTGACTTGATTTCAACACTTAAACTCCAACTTCTATTATCTATATATCTTGGGTAGCTTTAAAAGGTAGATGGACATTTAAATATAAATATAAATTTAATATAATCTATTCATTGAATATGTTTTCTATATGTTTTCCAAGCAGTTTGTTTCTAGGTGGTGGTTTCAGAGATATTTCACTTTTTCTTTAAGAAGATTGCTCACCACCATTGACAATGCGTTGAGTTTGCCGTACATGCAGTGCACAAATATAATTTTTATTCAAAATTAATAGAAATCCAGAACCCAACCCGTATAAATTTAATTTAATCTTTTTGGTAAACATGTTTTCTATGTGTATTCAAATCAGTTTGTTTCTAGGTGGTGTGGTTTTGGAGATATTTAATTCTTTCTGTATGAAGATTGCTCACTGCCATTGACAATGCATTGAGTTTGCCGGTACGCTCAGTGAAAAACGTCTATTTTATTCAAAATTAATAGAAATGCATAACCCTAACTGGATACATTTAATATAATCTATTCATTCAATGTGTTTTCTATATGTGTACCAGACGGTTTGTTTTTAGATGGTGTGGTTTGAGAGATATTTCACTTTTCTCTATGAAGATTGCTCACAACCATTGACAATGCATTGAATTTGCCGGTACACGCAGTGAAAAACGTCTATTTTATTCAAAATTAATAGAAATGCACAACCCTAACCATATAAACTTAATATAATCTATTCTTTGAATGTGTTGTCTATATATATATGTGTAGCAGGCGGTTTATTTCTAAATGGTGTGGTTTTAGAGATTTGTCACTACTGTGTGCATTTACTTTTATTCTAACGGGTGGAATCGACAGAGGAGATAGGCATCTACACGATTAGAATGATTTTGGAATGTTACTAATCCGTTCGATGACGATTTCAACAGTGGTTTCACAAAGCACTTCTGAATATAGACATATTAGTCACATATTTGTGGCTGACATTGGCGGGAGAACAGCATGAGCAGCTACTATGACACACACCTTTAAAAGCTATGTACTGTCTTTCCGAATGCACAAGATTAACAAAATGGACAGAAATACACAATAAAGGTTGCAAATGAAAGAGAAAAAACTCAATATTTTCGATTGTCACAGGCATATAGAAACCAGGTCACAGAGTTTAGTGTAGAGGTGACACGTATACCGCAGCGCCCCAAGCGGGAAGTGATGTACCAACCAAAACCTATATATTGAATAATCGAGATAGCTAAATGAAATTTTCAGTATAAGAATTCAGTAGAAGCCTCCCGCCTCCGTCCAATCCACCAGTTAGAATCCAAGTAAATGCACACATTAGTGACACTAATATGCTTGGAGTTTCAGAGTTTCATTGCAATAGACATACCAATGACATTTTAGAAACATAACATGCGTGTATAAAAATAATTACCTTCATCAATTGGTTGGACTTGCGGTTCAGGTTCACGTTCAGCTGCAGGTGGAGATGGAGGCGGAGATGCAGGTGCAGGTGCAGATGCAGGTGCAGGTTCCGCTTCAGGTTCCACTGGAACTGGAGCATCAAGTGGAGCTGGATTTCGGGCTTGAGCTTGAGCTCGGCCTAGAGCTTGGACTTGAGCGATTCTCTGTGCTTGTGAGCCCCTAGTACGAATAGGCGCCCGTCGATAGATACTGCTTTGAATGCCATTGACAATCTGTGTATGGCACACGGTCTTGGTTGGTCGGGGATTGGATCTCCAACCAATATTGTTAATACGACGCATTGTGATTGCGATTGCGACAGAGGCAACACTAAAGTGTACAACCTATAGTGGCCACTGTATGTATATACACAAATATCAGTCGTCTGTTAAACCACGCCCACTTCGATTCAAATCAATCAATCAGAACTATAAAATGGTGATTAGAAGCCCGTCAGGCACAGGCTCCTGCTGGGTTGACCTAAATTAAAACATTCTGGCATAACGACCAACCAACCAGTCAAAGGCCCGGTGTCGCATTTTCCGCCGTCCAACAATTTCCGCGGTATGCATCGTTTCTGCGCATGCGTCAAAAGCGAAGAGCATCATCACTAACCTTATAAATTTAATACAATGTTTTTGGTACAGATGTGTTCTGAATGTGTACCAAGAGATTTGTTGCTAGATGCTGAGGTTTTAGATAGATTTCACTTTTTCGGTATGAAGAATGATCACGTCCATGGAAAATGCATTTACGTGTAGGCGACCGCGGGAACTGGTGGACAGCGGAAATTGCGACACCGGGCAATCGGACGCAGCGGCGAATTCATTCCCAGGGGGTTGGTTATGGGGGAGGGCACCGCGAGCTGCGCTGGGCTGAATGTAATATGCTAAAATAGACATTATTTTCTGTATTTTCTGTCGAAGCATATCGGTTACATTTATGTATATATTTCATTTGGAACACCTCTGTTAGTCCCACAGTTTAATTAGGCCATTTGACATACATCGCTAAAATGATTCCAGCTAATGTTTTGCACTCCGTGTTAAATATATTATACATTTGAGTGGGAGGGCGGGAGGGAGTCAGACAAGCAATGGCAGTAGGGTTAGCCGTTGAGAGTGAATTTACTATCATGTGGGTGTTGGATTAGTGTTTGGATATTTAATACAAATCGGGGCCTATAACCACTGGACTTCCATATAGCGAAATATTTTCCATTCTAAAAAATTAATGTATTGGCAATTTATAAGTTAATCGTAGGCTATCAGGTGTAATCAGAAAACATTTCTCGATTAGGAAAGAAATGTGCTCAAGCAAAAGTTTCTCACGTTATTCTTGTGATAGCATCCACCCGGCGCCCATTAATTAAACCACCCCCACCATCGACCAAGGTCCTGGAGAGGTACACGTTGTACCTGCTATTATTCATTTCGTTTAGCAAACATTACAATGACATACTATTTGAGAGATAATCTACTCTAGTCTAGTCCATATTGTGAAATAAAAAATAAGTGGGGATATAATTTTGTCTTGTGCAGATTACTAAATACACACTTAATACCTGAAGAAAGCAACTATTTTTGGTTTTAATCACTTTAATTGTTTAAGTGTTAATCGGACAAACGCAGCTGTTGATAAGCGATACTGAGCTGGGATAAAGCGACGAAAGTACAGATATGGGGACCGTAATTGTGTTTCAGTAAATTTAAGTATATAGGTCACATGTGAATTCACCTGAATACTTTATTTAAGAGGCATCAGGTTCGTTTTGTGGTGTTAAACAGAATGCATTTGAGAATATATATAGTAGATATAGTGATTGGTAGACAGGAAGTGTGAACACTTATTTGTCTCTCATCTTTGCTTGAGTGCAAGTAATTAGCAACACAAGGAATAATTTAGTAGCATGTGGTGAATAAGTGGTCAAATTTCCCTGTATCATAAGCCCATGCTTTTTCTAATCGGTTCTTGAATGAATTTATTGAGCCGGCATCTATAACATTTTGTGGGAGACTATTCCATATAGTTATGATCCTGTTTGAGAAACTGTGTTGCCTTAATTTTGAAACGGCTCTGGGTTTTACTAGTTTGAGAGTATGGCCCCAGCTGCCTTCTCTTTTATTCAAGGTGAAAAATTGGTTCATATCTATTTTATCAAAACCTTTCATAATTTTAAATACTTCAATTATGTCACTTCGTTTCCTTCTGTAGGAAAGGGTAGGAAGTTTCAATTTCCTGAGCCTTTGTTCATAGGGTAAGTCCTTTATAACTGGAACTAGTTTCGTTGCACGTCTCTGAACCTTTTCGATCTCCAGAATATCTTTCAGAAAAATTGGGCTCCAAATTTGTGGACAGTATTCCAAAATTGGCCTAACAAGAGACTTAAATAGAATGAGAAAATTGTTCTTGTTGAGGCGATGGAAGTTTCTTTTAATTATTCCTACTCTCTGGTTAGCATTTGAGATGATAGTCCTCATATGTTTCTGAAAGGAGAGTTGGGAGTCGAAGGTTACACCCAAGTCCTTTTCATAGCTATCTTGTTGCAGGACAGTGTTCTGCATAATATAGGCATAATGAGGATTGTTTTTCCCGTAATGAATAATTTTGCACTTCTTTTCATTGAAGGGCAATTGCCATTTCTCAGACCATTGTGAGAGTTTCAGAATATCCTCTTGTAAGAGATTTTTATCTCTTACATCTTTTATTGCTCGAAAGACCTTTGTGTCATCCGCAAATATTTTTAGGTGTGATGAGACACTGCCTGGCAGGTCATTTATAAATATTATAAATAATATTGGTCCCAGCACACTTCCCTGAGGTATTCCTGAGGTGACATTCTTAAAGGAAGATTTGTTATTACCTACAACTACCCTTTGCTTTCTCTCAGACAGGAAGTCCTGTATCCATTCAGAAATTGATCCGGATATTCCCAGAGCTTTGACTTTGTTTAATAGTCTTTTGTGGGGCACACTATCAAAGGCTTTGGAGAAGTCCAGATAGACGGTGTCCCATGCCAGGCCTTGATCCAGCCAGTCAGTCCAAATTTCCATCACTTCTAGTAGTTGTGACAGACAAGATTTTTCTCCAGTGAATCCGTGTTGGTCCGGAGATATCAATCCTAGTTTTTCCAAGTGTTCTACGACACAGTCTCGGATTATTCTTTCTAGCATTTTACAGCATAGGGAGGTTAAACTCACAGGTCTGTAATTTGATGCCAGGCGTTTTGGTCCCTTTTTATGCAGGGGTTTTACCTCAGCATCTTTCCATTGTTTGGGTATTTTCCGTTCAAATAGGCTTTTACGGAATAGAGATGTCAAAATAGGTCCAATTTGCTCAGAACACTCTTTGATGATTTTTGCATGGATCCCATCTGGTACAGGTGCCTTGGAGACATTTAGTTTTTCAATTAATTTGTCAACTTTATCGTCTGTTATGTCAACGTCACTGATTCCTGAATCTGGAGAGCGTGGGATATTATTCGTATTTTCATTGGCAAACACACTGACGAAGAACTCATTGAGTAGTTCAGCTTTGCCTTCATCGTCTACGATTAGTTCGTCATCACTATTGGCTAGAGCTGGTATGCCATTGCCATTTTTTTATTTATGTGAAGCATAACTCCAGAAATTTTTCGGGTTATTTTTAATGTCTTGGACAATTTTGTCCTCAAAAGTCTCTTTGTGTCCACTGACAATGTCATTTGCGGCATTCCTAGCAATAGTGTATTTTTCCCAATTTTCCAATGTCTTATTATTTAAGTAGACATTCCATGCTTTGTTTTTCAATTTTCTGGCAGAGGTAATATCCCTGGAGTACCAAGGAGGTTGTTTCCTGGTTGTGAATTTTCTTAGTGGTACGTGCCTTTTGATAGCACCTGATAGCACATTTTGAAACAGGTCCCAGCACTCTTGCACATATTTCTCCTTAAATTTATTTAGCAAGTTATGGGACATGATATCATTACTCATGGCAATGTAATCCCCTCTATAATATGAGTATCTTAGTGGGATGGTCTCATTTTCTGTTTTAACATCGATTTTGAAGGATATGACAGCATGGTCACTCTTTCCGATCGGGGCACCTATCCTGATGTTATCTATGAGATTATCCTTATTGGAAATTACCCAGTCCAAGGGATTTGGGGTCTCATTTCCTCGGAACCTGGTTGGTTCCTGAATAAATTGTTGCAGGAAACAGTCATTTAGGTGGTCGAAAATAATCCGCGCATAATGGTCATCACGGCAATGTAAGATGCCAGTGGCCCAGTCGATTTCTTTTAAGTTAAAATCCCCAACGATAACCAGGTTATCATGTTTCATTTCTCTTACCTCATTGACTAATTCTAGAAGAGCATTATTGCTTTTCTCATTGCTAGATGGGCTATGGTAAATACATCCTAAAATGGTTATGACTCCTTCAGTAAGAATTTCGCACCAAATTGATTCGTCAAAAACTGTTTTTGGTGTCAAATGAGTTCCTATCAAATGATTTGCAACGTACATTATCGTACCTCTTTTCTCTAACGAGTTGGTAAGTAGATAATATCCATTTATTTCCAAGCTTATTTTACTGATCTCGTATAATCTATTTTTTGGACATACTTCGTTGACGCATATAATGTCAGGTCTCAAAGAACTGATTTCAACTTCCAGTAATGACTTTTTAGTGCTAGTTAAGACATCTATGTTGGTGTACTTAACTTCTAAAGTTTTTATTTTGTTTACTATTCTATGATCCTTTTTGCCTGACCTGGCCTTCTTATTTTTAATTCTTTCATGTTCCAGGGAGGACCTCGGACCTTGTATATCAAGTTTTTTGACCGATCAGTATTTTCTTTAGCAGCTTGTACATGTTTGCTAAGAGTTTTACGATCTTCTTTGTCGAGGTCGTAACATACTCCTAAGTTCTTTACTTTATCGGGAGCATCCTTGAGTTTGTTCAAGTTGCTCATAACATACTCCTGTGTTTCAACTGAGTCGAATATAACTTTGAGAGGTCTGTTTAATTTCTGACCCTCCTTATATTGGCCGAGTCGGAATGCGTTTTTTGGTCGCACTTCTATGCCGATGGCTTGTAGCAAATCGTCTACCAACCCTAGATCATGGGTTTTCCTGGCTGTTGATTCACTACTGATTTTTTCAGGTGCCCTGTGAATGATTATGTTCATGGCCCTCTCTTGACGATTCTTTTCGGTCGCTTTCTCCGCAACTTTTTGAGCCACAATGGCTTTTTTCACAACTGCCTCTATGGGGCTGGATTTTTTTGTCTCTTTTTGTTCCCCTGGCATGCTGCTTCGAGCTACATCAGACCAGAGTTTCGTTATATTTTTCTCGACGGACATGTTTACGTCCGTCTTCAGTTCACCGAAGCACTGCTTTATTAGAGTCGGCAGCACCTCTTCTATCGACTTAGATACTTGGGCTTGGATGGCTGATTCCAAGTCCTCTATTTTCTTTGCCATACTTTGCCATATATCGGGATATATACTTGCATAAATACCAATGTAGGGATGGCTAACTCCACACAAAAGGTTGTTTTGACAACAATCAACTATGAAACTTTGTGAGCGGCTGTCGCAGTTTACATCCAATGTGTTTATTCAGTGGCAATATGGAGGTGGAGAATAAACAAAGACAGTATATGGAGAACTCAACACCAGAGGCCTATGCTATCAGAGCTTAGGCGTGCTGGCCTAAATTAATTTCCAATGATTGAATTTCTAATATCTCATTATATGAACTCACCACAAACCAAATTTAAACCACTATGAAATAAAACAACAAACAATGCAAATCAATGCTCCCGAATATACTGTTGTTGTTGTTTGTTGTTGGTGGTTATTGGTGGTTATTGGTGGTGGTTGGTGGTTGTTGTTTGGTTGTTGTTGTTGTTGGTTGTTGGTTGGTTTGTTGATTGTTGGTTGTTGGTTGGTTGGTTGTTAGTTGGCTTTGTAATGGTTCTTGTATTTGTTGTTGGTGGATTGATTGTTGTTGTTGGTTGTTGGTTGGCTCTTGGTTGATTGTTGGTTGTTGGTTGGATGTATGCTGGTTGCTGGTTGGATTTCTGTGGATTGGTTGGTTGTTGGTTGTGGTTGTGGTTTGTCATTTGGTTGTTTATTGGTTGTTGTTGGTTGTTGTTGTTTGGTGGTAGTTGTTGGTTGTTAGTTGGCTGTGGTTTGGTTGTGGTTTGGTTGTTGTATTGGTTCTTGTATTGGTGGTTGGTTGATTGGTGGATTGTTTGTTGCTGTTGATTGGTTGTCGGCTGGTTGTGGATTGTTTTGTTGGTTGTCTGTTGTTGGTTGTTGGTTGGTGGTTGGATGTGGATTGGTTGTTGCTTTGTTGTTGGTTGTCTGTTTGGTGGTTGCTGTTGGTTGTTGGTTGGCTGATTGTTGTTGGCTGGTTGTTGTTGGTTGGGTGGTTGTAGCTTGGTTGTATTGGATGGTTTTGGTTGGTTTGTGGTTTGGTGGATGTTGGTTGTTGGTTGGTTTGTTGGTTGTTTTGTTGGTTTGTTGGTGGTTGTTGGTTGCGGATTGGTTGTTTTTTTGGTTGCTTTGTTGGTTTGTTGGTTGTTGGTTAGTTGGTTAGTTGGTTAGTTGGTTGTGGATTGATGATTGAATTTCTAATATCTCATTTAAACCACTATGAAATAAAAAAACAAACAATGCAAATCAATGCTCCTGAATATACTGTCAAAGTATAATCCGAATTAGACAGGTAGGTTTGTTGGTTAGTTGTTGTTGTTGTTGTTGTTTGTTGCTTGCTGGTTAGTTGTTGTTGTTTGTTGTTGCTTGTTTGTTGGTTGTTGGTTATTGGTGGTTGGTGGTTGTTGTTTGGTGGTTGGTGGTTGTTGGTTGGTTTGGTGGTTGTTGGTTGGTTGGCTGGTTGGTTGAGAATATATATATACTGGATGTTGGTTTGATGTGGACTGGTTGTTGATTTGTTGTTGGTTGTCTGTTTGGTGGTTTGTTGTTGGTTGTTTGTTGGTTGTTAGTTGGCTGTTGGTTGATTGTTGGTTTGTGGATTGGTTGTTGGCTGTTGGTTGTTGGTTGGATGTATGCTGGTTGCTGGTTGGATTTCTGTGGATTGGTTGGTTGTTGGTTGTGGTTGTGGTGTGTCATTTGGTGGTTGTTGTTTGTTGGTTGTTGGTTAGTTGTTGGTTGTTAGTTGGCTGTGGTCTGGTTGTTGTATTGGTTCTTGTATTGGTGGTTGGTTGAAAGGTGGATTATTTGTTGCTGTTGATTGGTTGTTGGCTGTTCGTGGATTGGTTGTTGGTTGTTGGTTGGATGTTGATTGTTGATTTGTTGTTGGTTGTCTGTTTGGTTGTTTTGTTGGTGGTTGTTGGTTGCAGATTGGTTGTTCTTTTTGGTTGCTGGTTCTGTTGTTGGTTAGTTGGTTGTTGGTTAGTTGGTTAGTTAGTTGGTTGTGGATTGCTGGTTGTATTGGCTCGTTGTTGGGTGGTTGTTGTTGCTCCACTAATTGGAGCCAAATCAAACCTCACGAAAAAAGCCCATGGGAATATGCTGCCACCGATTTTATCCGAGCTATAACCTATGGGCAGCATAAACAACCGCAAAACATAAACACCCCCAAAATATAAACTTATGTCAAACACAAACTAAAGATAGGCTATGTGATTGTGAACGCGTGCTAAATCAAAAAGAATAATATAGTGCTAAGCAGTGCTATAGTGCTAAGCAGGACTACGGCGCTACACTGGCGTCTCCTAGTGGGGGAAGCAGGAGTTAAGTTACCAAAAGGGGAGGCGACGGCTGGCGCCACCTAGAGTATATTGGCAGATATAAACAAAGACAGTGGGCGGCAAACTGTTCAGAGAATAAAACAACACCGGACTGGTGTGGTGCCCCCGATTCGTTCTGACTTGTTTTTATATTTTATTTTAATTGAACCGAAGAGGATGATCCTACATCGACAGATAAGGATAGATGATACTTGATAGTAATTAGGTGAGGCATATTTTTGTTGTTAAGATGAGGGCGGCCCTAGGTGGCCCGAAACAGCAGAGGACACGACACAAAATTAACTGCACAAAAGTGGGCATTGAGCAGTTCTATTCTCATTTTTATTATTGTCCAAACATATTTGAATCGTATGGCAGGCTGGAAAATAACCAGATGAAGAGGAACCCAATATTCTACTTTGCTGCTTTTTGTCGATAACATAGGGGGGTGGGCAGTTGGGGGGGGGGGGGGTCAGGTCCACCCATGTTTACCGAAAACATTGATGGTGATATTTTATAAAAGAGAAGTCTGTGGATTTCAATATCGGGAATTTCAGCTCAAAATCAATATCTAAAAACATTTGAATCGCATGGTAGGTAGAACAATACATAGGTGAGCGCAAACACGCGACTAAAACTTGAGGAAGTTGTTGTTGATGTGCTATGGGGCCAGGCTGAGCCCGACTTGGACAGCTAAAGTCCCCCTGGTGGACTGCTGCACGTAAGAACAGTATGGAGTAGCAACCACTCGGCCGAGGAATGCGGTTCTATTTTTAGTATGGCTTAGTCGTTGCTGATAGTATGCGTTACAGGTGGCAAGCAGTCCAGCCAGGCGCTCAAGTGCCTTCCTGGTGACCTTTCTACGGCTGGAGACCTCCTCCAGGACGGTGAGTAGGCAAGCTCATTTCAAGTCGGACAGAGTCAATGCCTAAGAAAAGTACAACAGTGGTTGGGGATGATAGCTTTGGGAAGCTCACAAGAAAACCTATTCGGCAGAGGATAGCTATCAGTCTCCCCTGATCACTGCAGCCCTGTTCAAAGCCACTGCTGATGAGACAAAAGTCATCGAGGTAGTTGAGAACTCTATCAACCCCCTCCCTGGTGGCATATCTGACTACAAAGTCAGATATTTGACTGAAGACGTAAGGGCTGGAGGAGCGACCCATACATAGGCGGTTATTCTTCATGTACGTGCTCCCACCTTCAGCAAACTCCCAGTGGGGCCCCTGTCGATCTCGGTCATCAGCGTGAATGGAGACCGCACGATAGGAGTATGTCAACAGTGCACATGTGATTGCCAGCCTCCATAAGGTCAGCAACAGCGTCAACAGATGGGTATTTATATTTTACGCATACCTGATCAGTACAATCGTTGACAGAGTGGCTGTGAGGTCTGCTGCAGTGCACGTTGGCCCTCCCACCACCGCCGTCCTTAGGGATGCAGAATATGTTGTGTATGCAGGAGGGCCTGGATCCGACCACGGCTATGCAGGCATTGTTGATCTCGGTGAGCAGCTTCTCATCAATAATGGCCCGGTCAGTCTCGTCCCAGACGGTCTTCTGACGGGAGTCATAGTCAAGGCTGCAATCAGGGTTTATGAGGGTATCAGGGTTCCCGCCCTTTATAGCGTCCCCCATGCACGTGGTGGGGAAAATGGGGGCTTCAACGGTCTCCCCCCAGCCACCTACTTTCGGTTGGGGGGCGGGGGGAGGAGCAGCATGCCCACTGTCAGCCTGGTCGCTTTTACATTTTAGACACATGGCGGCCACACTGTGGCAGACCAACTGCAACATCTACAACAGGCACGCTCTTATTAGTGCAAAAGATGCCATCATGTCTGACTTTTCGGCGAAAATTATGAGGCATAATATCTTGATCATGAGGTATATGATTTTTTGGAGCGGCATCAGGGTGAGAAAAAGAAGCACATCCCACCACATTCGCCCGTCAGTCCCTCGTGCTCCTGATGCGCTTGTGTGATTTGCTACCACACTTAGAGCAAACAGGAGCATAGTTACAATTCTTCTTTGAGCTGCCACATCCCGATTCCTTATTCCACCTGAAGCATGGACACTTCTTGTCAGAACCCGTCCCACGACCTGATTCGCCGCTCCCGGGCTTCTTGTATCTAAGATGCTGGGTGCCATAATGAATTACACTCCCGCCATTGTATGCCTCAGAGAAGGAAGAGAAGCTGTAGATGGCTGCCTTCTTACGAACAGCATTGTCATAAGCGAAGTACATCTTTGAAATCATTATCAATGGCACTTACAGCTATAATGTTTATGTGTTCAAAAAGGGCCTGATAGTCCTTCATCGTCAATCCCTCAATGTCTAGAGCCCACTCAGTAGTAGCAGTGATTATACCATATCCATTGAGCTTACGCACCTCCCTGTCATCCACCGTGTAACGTTTAAGTGACCACTTACTTTTTCATCTACGGGCTGAGATGGAGGAATGGCTGCGTGAATCAGACATGCTCCTCCTCCTAGTCCTATGCACGCGAGATCTCCTCCTAGAGCGGACACCATAGCTGGAGTGGCCGTCAGTGTGGTTAGCATGAGCCCGTGCCCGGGAGCGGTGGCCCTCCCTTGACTCACACTCTGCGCGGTCTGGCGAGTTGTCCTTTCCTACTCTTCTCTTCCTCAGCCAGTCCCACTTAGCCGAAAGCTCGGCCAGCTGCTCATCCAGTTCCAGGGCCTCAATCTCACTCTTAGCTGCCTCAATCTCTGTTTTGACTGATCGGGCCCTCTCATCAATAGCCAGAGCATTAATCGCCGTTTTGATATCCTCCTTCTTGACTGGTTTAGACGCCATCCCCTCCGCTGAAGTGTCTCTCGAGACACGCTTAGATTGACCATCGGCCTCCTCAGCCTCTAACTGATTCTGAGCACACAACTCCAGTTCGCCTTCAAGGTGTGCAATTCCACACAGGGAACAAAGGGAGGGAGGCATCGGAGCAGGAGCAGGCAGGAGCACGTCTGTTAGGGGGGGGGGGGCAGTGGTGCGTGCACAGACATGTGGCGCACCCCAACGGATCTGAGTGTGAGTAGGATGGAAGTTTGTAGGTTAAGCAGGCTCCTCCAGTCAATGACTGGGGGAGTAGATAGGGCTTTGGAGCAGATGGAAGCTTCCAACCTTATTATACTCGTATAATGTCTTATAATGCATATATATATATATGGGTTGGTGGTGCCTGAGTGGGATGTAAATAGACATAGTGGTGCTGGCAGGTCTGGGTGTGATTGCACTCAGGGCCTACCCCTTCTGCTAGGGTAGGGGTCACCACACTCAAAAGGTCAAGGTTGGTGGTGGCCATGGGGCCATACAGCTACTGGTGGTGGACAGACCACTGGTATCCATGGAGACCAGGAATGCTGGATCCCTATTGGTAGGGCCAAGAATGCTCAATTCCCATTGGTGGAAGGAGGTGGGGTGATACTCTACAATGAACCCATGTAACTATATAAGCAATAAACCAGAGGCCTGGACTCTCGTCTTCTTTTACACTTCACACTCTTCCTTTCTCTTTGTCTATATTGGTTTCCTCATAGCCTGCCTACACAGCCACAGATCCGAGCATTAGACTCTACAACTTACAAGTAGGTTCAGGCACCCGTCCATAAACACCTTTGAATAGATGTGGCTATTTCAAACCAGGCCCCCCCTCCGTCACACACATCCACACACACAAACACCCCCATAAATGCTAAGTGTATAACTAAAAGGAAAGTTTGTTTTATTTAATGACACCTCTAGAGTACATGGATGTTTATCATCGGCTATTGGACATCAAACATATGGTCATTTTAACATATTTCTTATGAGGAAACCCACTGATGCCACATAGGCTACTCTTTCCGATAAGCAGCAAGGGGTCTTTTTATGCACTTTCCCACAGACAGGACAGCACATACCACAGCCTTTGATGAACCAGTTATGGACCACGGGTTGGAACAGAAAATATTCCAAACTGTAAATGGGTCCACTGAGCAGGATCAATCGGATGACCCACACCTTCACAGCTGGACACTCTACCAAAAATAACTCACAACCAGAGATAGAACGTTGTCAGCTTTTGAAACATTGTAGTAATATATTCGCTACCTTGTGGTTTAACGGACGCAGTGGTCGAATCGGTAGAGCCGCAGGCTTCCAGTGCGGTAGATCGGGATTTCGATTTCCAGTCGAGTCAAACCAATGACTTACAAAATTTATATCTGCCGCTTCCTAGCTTGGTGCTCAGCATTAATAAGATAGGGCAAGGACTGGTTAGGCCAGTGCCAGGATAATGTGACTGAGTAGGATATCAGGTCATGGTGCTGCCTAGATAAAAGATTCACCCGGTACTTGTGGTACACGGGTGAACGACAACGTAGTCTAAATACGGGCGAAAATAGCTTTAGTATGGAACATGAAGTAGAAACTGTGGTTCCATGATCAAATGGCTACATATATTGGCACAGATTTGATGAAATGGGAGAGAATGCAAAAAGACAAGATGGCGGCCAGAGAATGCCGTCGATTTCACTTTTAAATTGCATTAAAGTATATGTTTTATTATATTTTCCAACTCAAAAGTAGTGGGTAAATAATTATGAAGACACCTACAAAGAATAAATGTTGCTTCTTAGATTGTGAAATTAGGCTCTCATTTCATTAACCCACTTTTTCGACCGTTTTTATATAAGGCTAGTATTCACCCGTGTACTGCGAGTACCGGGTGAATCCTTTATCTAGGTGCTGCCGGCCTGGTCTCCCAGTGGGGCAGCACTATAAAGTCGCCATTAGTACTCACTGTCACAAGTCGACACCCATCCTGATATGACCATAGAGGTTGCCAGGACGTAAAGTTCCAACAACCAATCGACCTTGTGGTTTTACATGGTGCAAAACAATAATTAAAAGGAAACGTACCCTGCATTAATAATACAAAATTTAAAAAACACCCAAAAGCAGAGAGTTGTGAGTTTGTGAAACGTTGCAGTACAGTATTCACTACCTTGTTGTTTCAAGTCGTGCAAAAAAATTATAAAATTTAAAGAAATAAAAAATACACCCAAAGTAATTTGTTTGTTTGTTTGTTGTTTTACGTCCTAGCAACATCTAAGGTCATAATCAGGGCGGGTACCGACTTGTGACAGTGCGCACTGATGGCGACTTTATAGTGCTATCCCACTGGGAAACCAGGCCGCCGGCACCATATGACCTGGTATCCCACTCAGTCACATTATCCTGACACTGAGCTCACCAGTCCTTGCCATGTCCTAATAATACCGAGCGCCTGGCTAGGAAGTGACAAGTATACATTTTGTAAGTCATTGGTTTGATTCGACCAGGGTTCGAACCCACGACCCCACGATCTACCAGCACGGGAGACGGACGCTCTAATTCATTCGGCCATCCCGTCTGGTCCCCCCACAGTAATAGCCCAGCCAACATGCCCTGGTGGGCCCTACACGGGTTGTCAATGGGCGAGCTGGCCACAGCTGGGCAGGGGCTCCAAGTGGGCGTGAGATGGGCCCCACATCGGCTAGATTCCCAGCTTTAAAAAAAAAATCATATTTTGTCTAAGATATAGTGAACATATTCAATAACTGAGATAGGCCCACCTATATTCACTACTATATTCACTACCTTGTTGCTTCAGGTCATGCAAAACAATTAAAATTAAAAGAAAGTAAAAATACCCCCACAGATGCACAGTACTAGAACACACACAAAAGTAGAGAGTTGTGCAAATGTGCAACTTGCAGTGTCCGGGCCTTCCTCTGGATCATACAGTGCTGTCAGGTCTGGTGGCCACAAACAAGAATAGATTTAACACCTCCATATAGATACATAGCATCCGTGCACTTTTACACAGGTAGGCCTTATATAGCGGCTCTGTGCTGTAGTTATATAGTCCTTACCGTGGTCAGGTTGGTCTTGTAGCCAATCGCCCAATGTGGCGCTGCTGTTACGACACCCGGCGAGGCGTGTTGCCGGGGCCCGGGCCGGGGCCGGTGTGGCGTGCTCAGCCGTGTCCCGTGCTCAGCCGTGTACAAACAATAGACTCAAACTCAAGGCATTGTCAATGGTCGTGAGTAATTTTCATACAGAAAATACAGAACGAGTGAAATATCTCTAAAACCACACCACCTATTAACAAATCGCTTGGTACACATATAGAAAACATCTTCACCAAAAAGATTATATTAAATTTATAAGGTTAGGGTTCTTGATTTCTATTAATTTTGATTAAAACTAATGTTTTGCACTGCGCGTACCGTCAAACTCAAGGCATTGTCAATGGTGGTGAGCAATCTTCATACAGAAAATCCAGGAAAAGTGAAATATCTCTAAAACCACACCACCTAGAAACAAATCGCTTGGTAGACATATAGAAAACATCTTTACCAAAAACATTAAATTCAATTTATAAGGTTCATGACTTACGACCATTGACAATGCCTTGAGTTTGAGTCTAACGACACGGCTGAGATGGGGCACGGCTGAGCACGCCACACCGGCTCCGGCCCCGGAACACTGGCGGAGCGCGACCGGGGCCAGGGCCGAGGTCGGCGGGGGTGAAGCCGGGTACCTGAACAGGTGTTGCGCGTTTGGGCCTCTGCCGGTTTACGCTCTACGCATCGCTTCTGTTCATGCGTCAAAATCGAAAGGCATAGTCTGCGCATGCGTCAAAATCGAAGCACATATCCGCCAGATTCAAACCGTCGGGCCGTAATCGATTAACACGACCCGGTGTTACAGACTTTAACATCGCTCAATTCAAATTGAGGAAAAAGTCAGTCGGTGTGACACTTGCCAGAACAACCGGAAAAGTTTGCATAATGAGCCGTTGATAAGCCACCGGATAGCCTGTCTGCCATATGAGAAAGTATAGGAGCAGACTTGTTTGAATGAAACCATAAAAATTACCTTATAACCGTGGATTATTACACAAAGTATCCAGAGGTAACGTTGTTGAGTGATACGTAGTCTGTCACAGTCATTGAGGCGATGAAGGATAATTTTGCTAGGCACGGTATTCCTAGTCAGGTCATTTCGGACATTGGTCCACAATTTTAGAGCCATGAGTACAGGGAGTTTGCACAACACTGTGGTTTTAAAGCTGTGCATTCCAGTCCGCAATATCCACGAAGCAACGGCCACCCAGACAGCACACAGTCGTCGGCCCGACGGCAGCCCAACGGCGGCCCGACGGTGGAAAACGCCGTCGGGCCGACGTTGTTTTGTCCAACCTCCCGCCGTCGGGGCGACAGCGGCTGCCGCCCTCGGGCCGACGGCGGCAGCCGCCGTCGCCCCGACGGCGGCGGCGGCTGCCGCCGTTGGGCCGACGGCGACAAACGCCGTCGGGCCGACGTTGTTTTGTCCAACGTCCCACCGTCGCCCCGACGGCGTTTGTCGCCGTCGGGGCGACGGCGACAAACGCCGTCGAGTCGACGGTGGGACGGTTAATACATCGTAATAAATTACAAGTTATTTGTTCAAATAGAACGCTGTCCAACGATCGCACGTGTTGTGCTGGCAACTCGAGCCGGCGACTCGAGTCAGGTGGCGATTCGAAGCAAAGAAACCGTATCGGATGATTCAAATCGTATTAACACGAATAATTCCACTAATACTTCGTAATAAATTACAAAACTTTTACAGAATAATCTAAACATATTAATAAACAAACCTCTTAAATAATTCCTTTAAATTCCTCCGATTTCTGGCGTTATTTGTTCAAATAGAACGCTGTCCAACGATCGCACGTGTTGTGCTGGCAACTCGAGCCGGCGACTCGAAGTAAACAAACCGTATCGGAAGATTCAAATCGTATTAACACGAATAATTCCACTAATACTTCGTAATAAATTACAAAACTTTTACAAAATAATCTAAACATATTAATAAACATACCTGTTAAATGATTCCTTAAAATTCCGGGTATTTCTGGAGTTATTGGTAGAAAAAGAACACTGATCAACAATCGCACGTGGTCCGCGGGCGACTCGAGCCGGAATCCAAATTTAAAGAACTGCGCATGCGCGGCGCACTACCGTCGGCTCGACGGTGGCTCGACGGTGGACCAAGTATGGAAAATGAATGCAAACCTGCGGCGGCCCACCACCGTCGAGCCGACGATGGCCCGACGGTGAATCAAAAGTGGAAAGGGATTGAACCCTAACGTCGGAACACCACCGGCGGCCCGACGGTGGCTCAAAAGTGGAAAAGGTTTAAAACCTAACGTCGGGACACCACCGTCGGGGCGACGGTGGCCCGACGGTGTACCAGACGTGGAAAATGAATGCAAACCTGCGGCGGCCCACCACCCTCGGGCCGACGATGGCCCGACGGTGAATCAAAAGTGGAAAGGTATTGAACCCTAACGTCGGAATACCACCGGCGGCCCGACGGTGGCCCGACGGCTCAAAAGTGGAAATTTGGATTGAACCCAAACATCGGAACACCGCCGTCGGGCCGACGAAGGCCCGACGGTGAATCAAAAGTGGAAAGGGATTGAACCCTAACGTCGGAAATCAACCAGCGGCCCGACGGCGGCCCGACAGTGGCTCAAAAGTGGAAAGGGATTGATTCCCAACGTCGCAAATCCACCGGTGGCCCGACGGCGGCCCGACGGTGGAAAGTCGATCACGACGGTGCGACCAATAGCCGACGTCGGCCCGACGGCTGTGTGCTATCTGGGCAGGTGGAGAGGTTAAGGACATGTTGAAGAAATGCGCAAAAACAAATACAGACTTTCAGTTAGCTTTGTTATACTATCGAAACACTCTATTGCCCATCTTGAACGCATCTCCAGCTCAGCTGCTCATGAGCAGAAGGCTGAGAGGGAGGTTGCCGATGACGGAAGAAATCTTGATACCTGAAACACAAAATCTGAAGAAAGTACAGCCTGCGAAAACACAGCGAAGCCAGAAAGTGTTTCATGACAAGAAATGCGGTAAACCACACAAGCCTCTGAGAGTTGGGGACAAGGTAAAGTACAAGAATAATGCAGGAGAGTGGAAAAAAGGAGTAATTTTAGGTCGTACAGGTGTTTCAGGGAGAGAATATGAGATTTTGAATGAGTCAGGGAATATGTTGTACAGGAACAGGGTTCAGATTATAAGGGCGCCCAAGGGGAGGCAGCCCGAACCAGTCGAGCAGACACAAAGTAGGTCAGTGTCACTGCCAAATGTAAACAGTGCGGCTAATCTAAGTAGGTCAGGTCAGGTGATTAGACCTGTAGTGAGTCAGTCATGTTGAATATATACACACAAACACATGTTCATGTTAGGCTTAAGTATTATATTTTCAACTGCATTTGGTGTGTGTGTGTTGTACTATAATGGACAATATATCATATGCAGGCTAAGCAGCCAGACAGTCAGAGGACTTCAGTGCCATAGTGCGCTCAGACATTCGCTAGAACCTGTGGTTTAAGCTAAGTACACATATATGTTTGTATTATTGTGCTATTCATTTTACTGGGTATATATATATAGTGATGGTCATTTAAAAACATTTCATGTTTCAGAAATACTTTGAAGAGGGGATGTGATATATGCGTAAGACACGTCTGTAGATATGCTAATGAGATGATGTCATGGAAACTTTAGCCGGCAGTTCAGTGAGCCCTGGAGGGGAATAAACCATTCAGTATCCAGAAGTCAAAGTGTTCAGACCTTGTACTTTCACACCCAGCACTCCCCTCAGTCACCGAGTGCTGTATTCTGGACTAGTCATCTACTGTTCCAGCCTAGTCAACCTCAGAGTTATGATGCACTGGAGTATTTATCCGTATCAAAATCCCATTATTTAATTTATTATAGGTTCACGGTTAAAAAGTTGAGTATGCAGTAAATATTTCATTTTATTTTGTGTTTCAAATATTGATATAAATTAGGCTGATCACTATTCAACCGTAAAAGAACACATAGAATGATTAAATAATAATGTTGATTCATAATCTGATGGTATGCGAGATACCAGCAGCAGCTTGGCAGATACAGTGGAATTGGTTAATATTCCAAAAGTAGTCTGAGTTATTTACCAAAGTTAGCATGCCAAATTACAATAATTATTCCTTGCCCACCCAATGCCATTTATTTAAACAATGGTATTTATAACTGACACAAATTGAGCAATAACTAATCAATTAACAATTTGCAACAGTGATTAATAATTGTTGCTAGTCAACATTTTCTCAACAACAAGTTCCTCTTCTGCGTTTTAGTATCAGGCGCACTCTCGCAGTCCTCCTCTACTGGATCTGGTGGCGCCACCTCTCGGGGAATAGACGAAACAGTTTCGAAACGCGCAAACCAAACTGTTCAACCTTTGACGCCGTCAGTTCTTCTCAAATAAGTTTCACCAGCAGCGATCTAAACCAGCATGGAAGTTTGCTAAATCATCCACACCGACACACAATCTGAGTGAAGGTAGGGAGACAGATATATGGGCATATAATTAAATATATAATTTGGATTTATGAAAAGTCCAGTGTTAAGCTAGAGCAATCTTTTTTTTTGTCAGTTGATTAACTGCGGAAAGCCGAGGTACCTCTTTTGGTTTTCTTTAACCATCGAAGTACAACTCCATTGAAATTGGAATTAAACCCACCAACATATATTATATGAATGATGCAACCAAATAGATTCTTTCACTGTTCTAATATGTGTGTTTGGGCTGCTGACAAATGTGATATCCATGATTTTAATCATTCCTACCATTTGTTATTATGGGCGATAATATAGGACTGACAGTTTTTTCATCGCTAATTGCTAATAGGCTTATTGCCGCTTAGACCTTCGTGGCTTAATCATTCCACTTTTGTTTCTCCTGATTCTCCCTCAATTTCAAAATTGGTGATCTCTGTGAATGGCATCATAATTGATCATTAGAAGTGAGATCCAGATCTGTTGGAAGCATTCTAACAGGCATGGATGGCTGAATCGAAGTCTCATCCACCACTGATATTTTGAATATTGAGACCGATGTATTACCGTTAAATGCCAACAAAATAGTGGTATTTAATACAAAAATGATGCAAAGGAAAGCACATTCGACCAAATGTCTATGGCCACTCTATGCCCAGAACGAATAGTTAGAAGCAAAATAATAACAATTCAAACGCCAAGGCAATGGACAGTTGTTGCATGACAAATAATGCACCCCAACAATTAACTAGTAAGTGAAATTGTAGTAAAGCTGTTAATTTAGAATATTTAGATTCAAGAACAGCCACAACTCTTTAAGCTGAAGGAGCACTCTTCAATTTTAGTTATTTGGATTCGGACAAAGAGAGTGCACCTCAATCAAATTACGGGTTAAAAATAGGTAATAATGTGTTTTATTCTATGACAAGTTTACATTGGTTATTAATTTGTGTATTATTAGATGTGTACTGAATATACAGATATTGTTTCAGCTTTAAGAATTTTGAGCTGACTTAAAGTTTAACTTAGTTAAAGCTATTTTAAAATATAGGCTGCCTGGACCAGAAATTACAGTCCCAATTACCAAAAAATGAATATCAATTTATTCAGAAAACACCCTCATTTTATATGTTTACAAAATAAAGAGTTCAATACAAATGAGACACCAGAGGCAACCAAATTATTTTCGGCGTTTAGAGTTGGTAACAGTAATGATTTAAAATATGTTTTAATGTTTTGAATGCATTGACATCGCAAATATTATCGATAATATATGCTGATTTTACAGTATAGAGCTCTAGCATTCATTAAGGAGGGGGGGGGAAATTTTTTCTCGATGCAGCCATTTTGTGACATGCTAGTGAGTAATGCAATATTTGTACAGGGTCGGATTTAGATAAAGGATTCACCCAGTACTCGCAGTACACGGGTGAATACCAACCCTATATAAAACGGTTGAAAAAGCGGGTTAATGAAATGAGAGCCTAATTTCACAATCTAAGAAGCAACATTTATTCTTTGTAGATGTGTTCATATTTACCTGCTACCTTTGAGTTGAAAAATATAATAAAATAGCTAGTTTAATACGATTTAAAATTGAAATCGACGGCATTCTATGGCCGCCATCTTGGATTTTTGCATTCTCTCCCATTTCACCAAATCTGTGCCAATATATGTAGCCATTTGAACCACAGTTTCTACTTCCAGTTCCATACTAAAGCTATTTTCGCCCGTATTTACACTACATTTTCGTTCACCCGTGTACTACAAGTACCGGGTGAATCTTTTATCTAGGTCGGATTATCCTACTTTTGCCAGATATTCACTTATTTGTCGGATATTTTTGGACCAATCCATCAGATTTTGCTTACATTTCTTGTTCAAAACTTAGCTTGAATGTCATAAATTCTTTGGAATGCTGTGGAAAACTATGATATTCGTTGCACAAAAATAGGATTTTTATTTCTGCCTTGGTACACACACTGGTAATGCACTGGGCTTTACTAGAAAGGAACACATATGCTGAGATGTTACATACCCTGGTAGTCATAGAACCAATCGAATAAGATGGCTGAATGTGGAGAGCATCCACTTCTCTTTAGGCAGGTCGTGGGTTACAGTTCTGGTTGACTCAAGCGAAAATCTTAGAACATTAATAACTTGGCTACTTGATATTACCAGGAAAGGGAAAGGGCTGGTTGGCTCAGTCAGTGTCAGGATAATGTGAATCAGTGGGATATCAGGTCATAGATGTTGCTGGGGCGGAAATCCAAAATCATTCACTCAATTGTGGAAGGTTACAATATATGGGATTTGTATAATATATGTGTTTGTTTGTTGGAGTTTTGCGTCCTGGCAACATCTAAGGTCATCAGCACCGATATAATGTTAATGTTAACAATTATGCTATTAAAAAAATAAAGTAAGTCATGAAGAGATAATGAATAAATGATGAATAAATAATGAATAAATGATGAATGAATATAAATGAATTATGAATAAATTATGAATAAATACAACTTATAAAGAGTATTAGAAGTTTTTCATATATTCTCAAGTGTGAGGTAAAATATAATCCTCATTTAACTTGCACAGCTTATTTTATCCAAGTTTTCTGTGTAATTCCTAATCTATTGCTCTCTTGTCCTCCCTTACCCCCCCCCCCCCCCCCCCCCCCCCCCCCCGCGCATATTTGTAGATTAAGCGAATGGCGCCTAAGCAACAACTTGACAAAGTCGCCTGGCAGTGGGCAGAGACGACGGACGCTGATGACGTCACACAGGACCACATCGAGGCTGTCTACAGGATCCACCTTAAAGCTTGCAAGCCAACAGTATGCCGGTAAGGCCAGATAAAAAAAACCTATATGTTTAGCATTCCTGCCCGACCTGAGAAATGCCCCCGACATCCGAATATTTCTTATTTTTCCAAAAAAGCCTTAAAATAAAATATTAAAACTCAAAACAACGCTTTCCCACCTATTATAATGATTACGTAATGACTGACAAACTTCACCCCGACGACAAGGTTGTGGGCAAATGCATGGTGTTGAGGTTTAAATTTTCACTTTAGCACAACTTACAAGTATGCTTTTGATACATTTTGTGGGGTAGTTTAAATACATATACTATTTCTAACATACTTAACACACAGAGGCAACAATAACTATTTGACTTGCTACAAAAAAAAGAAAGAATTATTTATCACAATCATGATGTGGAAACTAAATTATTGGTACTCAGTTTCAGAGAATCACCCATATATGGGTCATTCTCAGAAACTACCGCAAATTTAGGTGCAATAGTGACCATTTTCATCACCCCCACAACACTGTTTGCCGTGTCCAGGACCCGGTACAAGCTACATGCTGTATGGTTGTTGAACCTACCCTGTGTATGTATATGTGCATTGCCTGTATGTAATTGTAAGCATTAAAACGACTTATGGACATAAACCATTTGAAATACTTACAATTCCGGGGGGAGGGGACGAGTGTAATAGTCTGCACTGACCTCTCAGGCAAGGAGCCGCATAGACAGGTAGGGTGGTGACATCAGAGAGCCTAGGTGGTGTAATGGTTAGCACACCAGCCCAGAATGCAAGCGGTGTGGGTTCGAATCCTGCTCTAGGCGCAATAATTCTCGTTTTCATCACCCCTACGACTTAAAAAAAAAGTTAAACGACTAATACGCAAGACCAACTGCTTATTCAACTTTAAGAACACACCATGTAACAAATTGGCCACCCATTTTCTTTAGGCGGAACTGTCGAGGGAATCCCAACTGCCTGAATTGTCTTGGCGAGCGCGACTGGTTCCATAGGATTGAAGACAGCTCCTGGCATGACGTCGAAGACCCAGAGCTGGAGAGGCGAGAAAAGGTACGTTACTTCTTTATTGATTGTTATAAATATTCTATAGCTTCAGGGATGAAACTTGAAAGATCGCTTCCATTCAAACCAATGACTTAAAAATTGATACTTGTCGCTACCAGTTAAATTAAAAAAAAAATTCTTTTGGTTAAAATCAGGGGTGGGCGATTTTCAGGCACGGACGGGGACGATCACCATATATATATTTTATATTTGGCCTTATTGCACCGGTTCTTTTTGTCTTACAGGGTTCGTTTGTGGGATTGAAGAATCTCGGGGCGACCTGCTACGTAAACACATTTATTCAGGTGAGTGAGTTTCTTCGTTGACTCTTCTGTCAACAAATATAACCAGAGATGAAAGATACCTGCGATTTCGCCGATTTCAGTTTAAAAAAAAAATTATTGTCACCGATTAACGTTCACAAAATGCCAATATATATGACAGCAATTGGTCAGTGTGAATCCATTCTTATACGACCTTAGATGTTGCCAGAACATAAAACCCAAATAAGAAAGTGTTTAGCATGGGCGATAATACAGTCACAATAAGGACATTTGAAACCTGACTTCCTGCATTTCCCCCGTAATTCTCTGGCAGTGCTTATCCTATTGGGTGTTTTCGTGGAAATTAGCCGTTAGTTCTGCAGGAACCCGCTAGGTGGCGCCAATGTCTCAGCCTAATTTATTCGTTTTTGTTGTTGCTGGAGACCACTTTCATCCCTGAATAATTGATAAACAGTTCCATTCACTTTGCTATTAAAGGGGCGGTTACATCAACTGAATTTTAGTGGACCCCCAAACATTTTATTTGAAGAAAAAAGAATAGATTGTATGGAAATTATAATAGTCCATATCATGTATCTTTATCACCATTTGTTTCATTTATAATTTAGGATCATGGACAAGAAACAACAAAAATGGAGAAGAAAGTAGTTTTTCTTCTTTTAATTTAAATGTTCAATTCGAAAAGAATTATGACAAAATGTGGGTACGAGTAATAAACAAATAAATAACATTGTCTATCCAACATTACGGTTAAAGGGCTTTCCTGCCACAGTTTGATATCAAACTAGACTGTGCAGTGCGTGTGTGGGTGTGGTATCCTAGTGGAGTACTGGATGTGGTGGCCCAATTGGTAGAGTGCAGGCTTCCCGTGTAGAAGGTTGGGACTTGGGATCCTGGCCGAATTAAACCAATGACTTACAACAACAAAATTGATGCTTGTCGCTACCTAGCCTGGCGACCAGACGGGATGGCCGAATGAGTTAGAGCGTCCCTCTCCCGTGTTGGTAGATTGTGGGATCGTGGGTTCGAACCCTGGTCGAGTCAAACCAATGACTTAAAAATTGATACTTGTTGCTTCCTACCCTGGCGCTCGGCATTATTAGGATATGGTAAGGGGTGGTTGGCTCAGTGCAAGGAAAGGAAGAAAGCAAGGCGGTGGTGGGAAAAAGGCGCTTTATTTAACGCCTCAGAACAACAAGAAAATAATCAGCTATATACAACAGGTCAAATGCAGTCAAGGTATACTTAGAGTAAATGAGCTCGGGGGAGCTTGAAATGTTCGGGTGAGGGGCGCCGAAGAGCCCTCCACCAAAAAAGGAGGAGAGGGCTCGAGGTGCGCCCGAGGGGGCGGGGTGGGGCACGGAGGCGTGCACCGCCTCTGAGGTCCAGGCGATGAAGGGGAGGGGCACCCGCTAGCGGTGACTTGGGCATCGGAGGAGGTCTTGGGTGTCATGCTGAGTCGGGGGCCTACGGCGACAGGGATGCGGGCGGCCAAAAGTTGGGGAGGCCCGCTCCCTGGAGGAGGTGCAGAGGGGGGGCAGCGAAGTCCTCAGGGCTGGGGGGGGTCGGGGGGGTTGAGGAAGGCGGTGTCGTGAAGGTCGGCGGCTGTGATGTCTCGGGAGGGTTTGTGGTCAGTGTAGGCGGCGTCTGGGGCCTGCAGCGCGAGGTGATGGTCCCCGGCTGTGTTCTGGGTGGCGTTTCGGTCGGTGGTCGTTACGGGGTTGTCGGTGGAGGTCAAGGGGTTGTCAGCAGAGGTATAGGTGAGGCGCCGGTTATGGCCCCCCGGTCTGTCGCTCACGGGCTTGTTTGGTGAGGCACAGGGCCTCGCTGTGCATGGTGAGTATCCTCCTCACGTTAGCACAGTAGGTGCATATGTGCCGGTGTCTGGCCCCCGCCTCGCCGTGGGCCTCCCCGACGGCGGCACGATCGCACGAGGTGGGCTCGCGGTTCCAGGCGGCGTAGGGAGCCCCGTGAGCCTCTCGGTTGTAGGTGAGGCGGGTGTCAGAATGGGTCTGGGGCTGCTGTGCGCCTCGGGGAAGGTCCGCGTCTCGGGTGGGTGGTGCTGTCGGGACGGCCTGGGGGGCGGGCATGGTGAGAACCTCCATTCTCACCATGTTCAGGGCGACTGGGTCGTGCCACCCCTGGGGGAGTGTGCCGTCCGCTATCGAGGTAAAGACGGTCTCCGAGTAGCGGCGGACGGCATCCCAGGGGTAGAGGAGGTTGTCGCAGAGGACTGTGAGGACGTGGTGGTTCAGGCCCGGGAGGGAGTGCGCGGGGAAGGCAGGGTGGCTAAGGAGGGTGAGGAGGGCCAGGCTGGTCGCCTCCCCCCCCCCCCCCCCCGTTTGACCGGCTTCTGCTCGGGGCCTCTCTCGACGAGGTCGGAGGGGAAGAGGTAGTCGGGGGAGATGCCTTTCCTCCTCCCGCAACGTTGCGCCTCGGCCGACGCGAGGATCTCCCTCACGGCGTTGGCCGCGGAAGCCGGGGTGTGGTCGAATTCCTCCTGGTCGTAGGGAGGTGCAGGAGCCGGCGGCTGAAAGGTGCGGCGCGTGTACCGCTCGTACTGGGGATGCACCGCCCCCGGGAGCGGTGCCTGAGGCGGAGGCGGTGGGTGAGCTCCCCCGGCTACGTGCGCCCGAGGCGCCGGGGTGGGCGGCAAGGAGTAGGCCGCGCGCCGGGGCGCGGCGGCCGGAGTCGTCTCCGAGGCGCGACGGGGGCTGTCGCAGTCGAGGCGGGCGGTGATGTGCTGCAGCGCCTGAAAGATGGCGGCCGTGTCGGTGTCGACGCCGGCAGCCCAGTCGCCCGAGGGGCGGTCGCGAGAGAGGGAGAGAGGTGGGGGGAGGGTCTCTTCCTTCCCTCGCATCAAACGCAATGCGAGCATTACGACCAATGTGACTGAGTGGGATATCAGGTCATATTGCTCTGTGGCCTGGGCTTCTAGTGGGACAGCATTATAAAGTCGCCATGAGCGCGCACTGTCACAAGTCGGTACCCGTCCTGATATGACCTTAGATGTTGCTAGGACGTAAAACAACAACAAACAAACCTAGCCTGGCACTCAGCATTAATAGGATAGGACAAGGATTGGTTAGCTCAGTATTAGAATAATGTGACTGAGTGGGATATCAAGTCATGGTGCTGGCAGCCTGGTCTCCGAGTGGGGCAGCACCATGCAGTACCCATGAGTGCGCACTGTCACAAGTCGGTACCCATCCTGATATGACCATTGATGTTGCTAGGATATAAAACACAAACAAACAAATCCTATTGTGGTAGTGCTATAGAGCCATCGTGAGCGCACACTGTTGCAAGTCGCAGGGTTTTTGCCATAGGGTAAAATTCCATACCATTAAATTTTCTGAGGGTACAACTCTACCCTCAAATTGTTGGGATACTATAAACAAATTTTTTTTTTTTTAAAAAGGTTTTTCAAGGAGCCAAAGACAACAAAGCCAGCATCAAAAATCAATTAGACTGTACAACCTTTTTTAAAGGTCCTTCAAGGAGCCAGAGACAACAAAGCTACTAGCATCGATAATCAGTTAGACTGTTAGTATACAACAGTGATCATAGCAGTGTTCATGAATGACCAAGTGATGTTAAAAAATAATACCCCCTCCCCCTGCCCCCCGTTTTGCATACCCTGAAATTATTTTCTGGCGGAAACCCTGAGTCGGTATGACCATGCTAGGTCATCAGGGATGAAAGATCTCCGCGATTTCGCGGATTTCCGGGATTTTTCCTGTAGCTCGGTTGAGTTGAATCGGCGCGCAGGCCGGGTGGCGTATCAGGAAGGCGCTGGGCCGATCGAGCGCCGTGGTTATATCAGAGAGCATGTATATAAACAGATGAGAGGGACAACTCCCGCGAAAATCGGTAACACAGGCTACAGTGGCGTTCCTGGCGGTTAGTGTTGAACAAGCTTTGAGTTTGCCGGTACGTGCAGTGCAAAACATTTGTTTTTATTCAAAATTAATAGAAATGCAGAAGCCTAACCGTATCAATTTAATATAATCCTTTTGGTAAACATGTTTTCTATGTGTTCCAAGCGGTTTGTTTCTATGTGGTGTAGTTTTAGAGATATTTCACTTTTTCTGTACGAAGATTGCTCACCGCCATTGACAATGCCTTGAGTTTGCCGTACGTGTAGTGCAAAACGTGTATTTTATTCAAAATTAATAGAAATACAGAACCCTAGCCATATGAATTTAATATAGTCTCATCGGTAAATATGTTTTCTATATGTGTTCCAAACAGTTTGTTTCTATGTGGTGTAGTTTTAGAGATATTTCACTTTTTCTGTACGAAGATTGCTCACGGCCATTGACAATGTCTTGAGTTTGACAGCTGTGTCATATACTGTTCAACAACCACCACTTGGAGCGCCACAGTCGGCAGCTGTTACACGGTCTAGTATGGGAGTTGTCCCTCTCATCTGTTTATATACACGCTCTCTGGTTATATACAGCTATCGGTGGCGCCATCTAGCGAGTAGCGGGCGCATAATGCTTAGTTAACCCGGACGGCGCGTGTGGCGCCGCCTAGCACAAATCGCCCGAACCACCGCGCTGCCAGCGCGTTCAAAACGCCAATAGATAGACCAGTTCATTTATATATTCTGTCAACGCCCGCGGGTGCCTACACCAGTATATACGCATATATACCACCTAATACGTTGCGCCCGTCCTGATATGATCTTAGATGTTACCAGGACGTAAAACTCCAACATCCAACCAATACGTTGTTTCATGCCGCATCACTAGCAGCGTATACTACTAATGCCTTCACGGCGCAGCACTATCAGTGTATACTACTAATACGTGCTTCTAACGCCACAGGACTATCAGCGTATACCGATATGTGATGCAAACGCCGCAGCACTAGCAGCGTATACTACTAATGCCTTCAAACACCGCACCGCAGCAGGGTCAGCGTATAATAGTACTACTAATGCATGCTTCAAACGGCGCAGCACTATCAGCGTATACTGATATGTGGTGCAAACGCCACAGCACTAGCAGCGTATACTACTAATACATGCTTCAAACGGCGCAGTACTATCAGCATATACCAATATGTATGAAACCTGATTCCCTGACAATGGTAAGCCTATGGGAGAATATCAGCATTTCCGCTTTTTTTCCCGGAGACCACTTTCATCCCTGGTCATAAGACCCCCAATAATCAAACAGGCATAGAGCCAAAAGATGTGTGTGTAGGTTGCTCTTATTAATTTGTTAAAAATTGTTTATTTCTGTCTTGTTTTTTTCAGGTGTGGTTTCACAACTCAGTGTTTCGAGACGCGGTGTTCGCCTGGAAGGGTGATGATGGTGAGTCGTTTTCTTTTGGAGGAAATCTTTTTTCTTTCTTTCATTCTTTCTTTCTTTCTTTTTCTTTCTCTCTTTCTTTCTCTTTTTCTTTCTTTCTTTCTTTCTTTCTTTCGCGATGGAGAAAACAGATGAACTACCTTGAGTGACAAACTGTGAATTGAAAAATCCAACTCAGAAAAAGTACCGTATTGTCACGAAATAACGCCCAGGAACTTGTATTTTATTTGAACAAAAACAACAAACAAACACACATGGACGTTGCTCGGATGTAAAACAACAACAAAGAGACACACACAGAGACACACACACAGAGACACACAGAGACACACACACACAGACACACACACACACACACACACACACACACACACACACACACACACACACACACACACAGAGACACACACGCACACACACACACTTGTATTATATTTGAGCAAAAAAAACACCCAAACAATAGTCTCTTATCCGAAAACTGAAGTGGTTTTTTTTTGCACAGCATATACATGTAATCCTATTTATTGTTTTTATTTATCCCCCTCGGTGTGAATATTCATGAATACATTTCTAAGGAGGAATATTAGTATATGATGGTTGATTCATCGATGAGAATCTTCCGGATTTATCCATAAATCTGCCTGACTTTTCCCGGATATGGTCAAAATTTGTGACCATTCCGGCTTCTCCCGTCACTTTAGAAGTCCCAAAAATTCATAAAATATTGTCCTTAATTTTTTGTTGTCAGGCTATTTTCATCTCTGTTAACTTGAAGCTGCATATGCTTATGTTTTACCAAGAGTTTTTGTAGGAAAATAAAATATACTAGATTACTTATGGTTCATAATTATCGCATTATTTCATTTATCAACATATTACTCTATAAATAAACTGTACTAATATGTGTAGTCTTTTCTTATCACGCGTAATGCGACTGTTCACACCTTTTTACTGCAGTATTATTGTTTGATTGCTGCCTGAAATCCGAAGAATTCTGAATTCTGAAACACAACTGGCTCCCAAGGCCTGTGGTAGTAATAAGTAGAAGATGCAGAATAATGTCATTCCTTGTTTGTCTGCAGTTGCGATTAGTAAAGCAAGTGGACCGCTTGTTGAATCTTTATTGCCTGCTGCGAGCCAGTTGAGTCCGAAGCTGAAGACAGTAGTGGACGCTTCAGCAGAGACGAAGCCAGAGTCTACAGAAAAGGTATGGATGCCGTGATGTGACTGAAATATCAGGTCATGGTGCTGATGGCCTGGTCTCCCAGTAGGTAAGCACTATAAAGTCACCATGAGTGCGCACTGTCAGAAGTCGATACCTCTCCTGATATGACCTTAGATGTTGCTAGGAGGTAAAACCCCAACAATCAAGCAAAGCTGTGCTAGTCTCATTTTCGATTTTGTGCAAATAAGATTTTTTAGGGGTTCTGGCTGTAATGCAGGGTCCGTACGGGTGTTGAAAAGTGTTGAACTTCATTGGCCCCATTTCAAGGCCTTAAGAAGCCTTGAATCTTTATCCTATTTTGGGTAATTAGTCTTGAAAAGCCTTGAATTCCATTAGACTGTCTCCGCTTATCTAAATTAGTCCGAAATTCGCCATTGTTTCCCCCACCCCTCCTGAAATCCAAATGAAAATGTTCTTTTTTGTCCTCTTTTTTTTTTTTTTTTGCTTTACGCCATTAAAATAGTCCTGAACTCATATAAAAAAAAGCCTTGAAAAGCTTTGAAATAGCCTTGAATTCCATACCTTCACATGTGTACGGATCCTGGTAATGAATGGGTTGTGCTAATTCCAACAACAATGAAATGCTGGGCTTTCTTTGCAGCCGTTGTTTGGACCAGAACCTCAACGGAGTCAGATGCAAATGGCGCCAGACAAAGACCTGATGCCAAAGACTGTATGCGGCCACCTTCAACTCATCTTTGGACTGCTCCAGTTTTCAAACCGGCGGTAAGTGTTTAGTGAGAGTCTTCGAACCCTTCTTCGAAACTCAATTTCCAATAACCTGTAAAGATCTTTGGTGCATCACTGCTGACCTCTCCGTATTTCACCAGACGCAGTTGTAAAGTGCGACGGCCGGCAGCTGTGGTTGTGTAGGCAGGTTAAATAGCAAATCACTACAGGCAAGTATAGAGAAGGAAGGCAAGATATAGAGTGTGCAGAAGGAACCAGAAGGAGCTTGCTTGGTTTATTATGTATATAGTTTTAGAATCCAAGATGGCTGTACACACCTGACCAATCCCTCGAATCACCAACAGGCATTCTCAGATTAACCAATGAGGGTTCAATATCCTTGTATCCAAGGCATAGTTAGATCTGGCTACAGTGCCCTGTTGTGTCTGGTGTGCAATGATCTGTAAATAACACTTGGGGGGAGGGGCTATGGGAGGAGAGTTCCAAAGACTCTCTCAAATCTCAAGAAGTGACCCTCTCTCAGGTCAAGAAGTGACCCTCTCTCTCTATCTATATATATTTTATATACCATTTACCATTTTATAGACAAGTTGCAATTTATTATAGTATAGTTCTCCATAGCCCATATCTCAAATATCGGAAAATTTTACACAGTGATCGAATCGATAGAGCGCAGGCTTCCTGTGCGGAATGTCGGCAGTTCGATTCCCGGTCGAGTCAAACCAATTATTTAATAAATTGATACTTGTCACTACCTAGCCTGGTGCTCGCCATTACTAGGATAGTGCAAGGACTGGTTAGCTCCGTATCAGGATAATGTGACTGAGTGGGAAATTGGGTCATATTGCCAGCAAGCCTGGTCTCCCAGTGGGGCAGCATTATAAAGTCGCCATGAGTGTGCACTGTCACAAGTCGGTACCCGTCCTGATATGATCTTTGATGTTGCCAGAACATAAAACTCCAACAAACAAACATCTTGTTTCTCCATTCTCAGCATGAGCAGGATGAAAATGTAACGCATAAATTACTTGAACTAATCCCAGCTACAGGGGAAATACCATAGTCAGGGGTCGGCGGGACCAAGTGGTTTGTAGCCACTGCTGCACTGGCCACTCGTGGCTGTCGTGTGCTTTTGTATTGAATGGGGGACGTCTCCGACTTACCAACCCACCCCCTGAATGTATTGGGTGTCAGTGCCTACTGACACTCTTAACTTTTGACTTAAAACTGTGTTCATTTTATGGCCTTAGCACCAACAATTTTGCAACTGAAATTGTATGGGCGATCTTTTTTACAAATTATATATTATGTTTCTCTAGATTATGGCAGTATATTTTAACTTTGATCTATTTATTGCTCCTGAGGTCAGTTTTGCTTTCCTGAAATTGGGGTAGGTGTCCCTCGCAGCCCTGTGTTTCACAATTGACCCCCCACATTCTGTAAACTCACTTCACACGACCAGATGCGGAGGCCGAATTGGTAGAGCGTGGCTTCCTATGTGAAAGGTTGGGTTGATGATTGATTGATTGGTGGTTGCTTTACGCCGTGTCGGCAGCATAGGCCATATTCACGGCGAGAAATGTTTGGTTTTTGTTCAAACCATCGCTTTTACATGTAAAAGCAGACAATCAATTATGTGCCAATAGACACTAATTAAATTAGAAAGCTCACAATCATATATCTGTGGTCAAGGGAAACAAATTCCCATAGAAAAAGAAAAGTTTCATTAATAATTAATAGAATCCATTTAGTAAACTATATAAGGTGGTACAGTCCAGCTGCCCTCAAAAAGGCTAAAATGTTTTCCTGTTTTACCTTAGTAAAAAGGTCATGCATACTGCCTGCAGTGTAGAACCGTTGGCGCAGGGCCAAAAAATCAACGCAACTTAGTAAAATGTGTTTGAGTGTCAGTGGGGACTGACACCCAATACATTCAGGGGGAGGTTCCCCCTTGAGCAGAAAAGCATGTGTAAGCCACGAGTGGCCAACACGGCAGCGACTAAGGACCACTTGGTCCCGCCGACCTCCCGCATGAGTCTGTGGTGGCTTTCCCACAGATGGTTCAATTTCTTTAAGTTTATTGATGTTTTCATCCCACTCATGTTGCCATTTGGATTTTATGTGGGTGGCTATTAGTGGTTTCAGATCAGAGTGAGGGATCAGACACGGTTCAAGATCACAGTTCAGGGCCTTCTTCGCAGCCCGATCAGCTCGTTCGTTTCCTTGTATGCCAGCATGGCCAGGCACCCAGCACAGGTGGATATCATACCCATCTGTTGTCAGTTGGTTCATTTTATAAATGACCGTTGCTAGAATAGGGTGATTCGTTTTCAGTCCAGCAACAGCCAGGAGGCAAGAGAACGAATCACTGTATATAACATAGTTAGTGTGGTTGGATACCTCGATACACTCCAAAGCGAGAAGGAGTGCTCGGGCCTCTGCAGTGAAAATCGAGCTCTGATCGGGCAAACGTACACCAAATTTTTCCCGTCGGCAGACTGCCGCAGCAGCTACCCGGCTTTGGTCTTTCGAACCATCAGTGTATATGGAGAGGTGGTCTGCAAACTGGCCTTGAATCTCTGCATGCAGTCCTTTGTACTCGAGTGGATGTGTCCCAGATTTCCTCAGTTCCGTGAGTCGGAGGATAACCGATGGCTTTCTCAACGACCACGGGGGATGTTCTGGGACTTTGGCATCCTCCAACACGTCCAAATCCACGCCTAAGGCCTCCAAATGAGGTTTCATTCGGAGCCTCAGTGGCCGGATGTAATTTGGCCTGGCTTCATACCTGGATTCGTCATGTTGCTCGAATAGACAATTGTGTGCAGGATTCAATGCATTAGTTTTTATCTTGACTACATATTGCATGGCCAGTTTGATTCTCCTGTTATTAAGTGATGGTTCATTGGCTTCGACATAAAGGCTCTGAACTGGTGAGGTGCGGAAGGCCCCAAGGGCCAAGCACAGTCCCTGGTGGTGGATCGTGTCTAGCAGCCCAATATATGATTTCCTTGCGGAACCAGGCATCTTGTTTTCAGGTACTTTATATGTGGCCCAAAAGACAGTTTTGCGTCGAGAATGAGGCCCAGAAATTTGGTTTTCTCAACGACTTTAATGGGATCCCCATCCATGGTCAGCTCCGGTTCCGCATGTATTCTACGCAGCAGGCAGAAGTGCATGCAGACTGTTTTGGTCTTGGAAAATTTGAAACCGTTCAGAACTGACCATCGATGGATCCCATTTATGCTTGGTTGTAGCTGTCTCTCTATGACATTCATGTTAGCACCGCTGTAATATAAAACAAAGTCGTCCACGAAAAGACTACAGGAGACCCCCCGCTTTACAGCAGCAGCAATACCATTGACCTTGACCCCGAAAAGGGTCACGGCCAGTATGCTGCCTTGAGGTACTCCTAGTTCCTGTGAGTGTAGGCGGGAATAGGTAGTCTTGACACGGACGCGGAAATGCCTGAAGGCTAGAAAGTTCACTCTGGTCTTTACCAGGTTTGGGAATCGGTATTACTGTCGCCTCCCGCCAACAGGCGCGGACGACACCCGACTCCCAGATGTTGTTGGAAGAGTTGAAGCAACAGTCTCAGTCCATGTTCAGGGAGATGTTTCAAAAATTGATAATGAATTCCATCAGGTCCAACTGCTGTGTCATGCGAGCTTTCCAAAGAACACCTCAACTCATCCATACTGAATGGGGAGTTGTAGTGCTCCTCGCCATCGGAAGAAAAGTCCAAGAGCTTTTGCTCTTGGCGTTCCTTGACCACCCGAAAGCCCGGGAGGCAGTTTGCCAAAGACGAGTTTCCAGCAAAGGTGCGAGCCAATTCTTCACTTATTTCGTCGAGTGATGTGAGAATGGTGCCATTGTGTTTCAAGTGCTGGACTACAGAAGAATCACCTCCCCTTCGTTTGATTCTTCTGATCATTGTCCATACTTTGCCCAACGGCGTGTGCATGGTGATGCTAGAAACAAATTGTCTCCAACACTGCCATGTACCTGCTACTGTGTGAGAAACAAAAACATCTTATCACCTCCTATTGTGCGATAAGATTAAACGACTACTACAAAGGTTGGGAGTTTGAAACCCAGCCGAGTCATACCAATGACTTACAAAATTGATACTTGTCGCTTCCTAGCCTGGCGCTCGGCATTAATAGGATAGGACAAGGACTGGTTGGCTCAATGTGACTGAGTGTGATATCGGGTCATCGTGCCCATGGCCTGATTTCCCAGTGGGGCAGCACTATAAGGTTGCCATGAGTACTCCACTGTCACAAGTCGGTACCTGTCCTGATATGACCTTAGATGTAAAACTCCAACAATCAACATGCTGTTGTATTCCAGGTACATCGATCCCAGTTCCTTCATTCATTGTCTAGGACTCGACACAGCGCAGCAACAGGTAATACGCCTTAAAGTTGCGTTGTCCAATGGTTTTCAGTTCATTGGGTTAATTATTATAATGCTGCTTTAGTTTACTTGTCTTCTTGGGTGGACAAAGCACTTCGAATGGGTCTCAGCCTCTGGTTTTGACCGATTAGAAATCACTCCACCCAGCCACATGAACGATTACTTATGTCAGGGATCCCATTTCTCAGCGGAATCGCTGATTTCAGCGAAAATTTAAGTTTCGAAATCATCAACATGGGGGGGGGGGGAGATCCTGTCCACGAAAAAAGCTAATCAGAATTTTACAATGGATAATTTATAATTCAATTATCTTTGTTTTGTTGATGTGATTCATTGACTCAGTGAGTGAGAATGTTACTTTTAATTATGTGTTAGTCTTGAAGTCTTAAAACAGTTGGAATTTCAAGGCAAAAATATATCCATCGGATCGACCTTGGATAGCCAACCCCAACATAAAACAAGCTAAAAAATCTATAGGTACTAAATAATCACCATGTACCTGCTACTGTGTGAGAAACAAAAACATCTTATCACCTCCTATTGTGCGATAAGATTAAACGACTACTACAACTATCCAGCATTGAAAACAAGCCCAAGCACTCAAGCTTACATGCAATGGACAGTATAAACACAGCATATCAAAAAAAAAAAATCCAAATAGGTGCCAGATTGCACAATATTAATGGTATGTTTTTAACAAATTTCCAGGAGAAATGCTCCTAGACCCCCCCCCCTATTTTTTCTGGGATTAAAAAAGAAAATTGTCACTGGGACCCCTGCTATGTCTAGGCATCGGTAAAAGAGTGTCTTTTGATTATTATATAATACTGATGAGATAAAAAATGTCTGGTCTTGCAGGATGCCCAGGAGTTTTCCAAGTTATTTATGTCGGTTCTCGAAGACCAATTGTCCCAGGATAAAGCAACATCCGAATTGATGTCATCTGAGGCTCCGACACCGAACCTTATCCGTGACCAGTTCCAAGGGGAATACGCGTATGTCACAACGTAAGTGTAATGAAGCATGGCATATTACCTTTCGTTAGAACTAGATTTTGTTATTCTCAAACCGGGCACGGTGGCCTAATCGGTAGAGCATGGGCCTCGCGTGCGGAAGGTCAGGAGTTTGGTTACCAGTCGAGTCAAATCAATAACTTTAAAGTTGATACTTGTCACTTCCTAGCATTAATAGGATAAGGCATGGACTGGTTAGTTCAGTGACAGGATAATGTGACTGAGTGGTATATCAGGTCATGGTGCCAGTGGCCTGATTTCCCAGTGGGGCAACCAGACCGGATGGCCGAATGAGTTAGAGCGTCCGTCTCCCGTGCTGGTAGATCGTGGGGTCGTGAGTTCGAGTCCCGGTCGAGTCAAACCAATGACTTTAAAATTGATACTTGTCGCTTCCTAGCCAGGCGCTCAGCATTATTAGGATAGGGCAAGGACTGGTGTGCTCAATGTCAGGATAATGTGACTGAGTGGGATACCAGGTCATGGTGCCGGCGGCCTGGTTTCCCAGTGGGACAGCACTATAAAGTCGCCATGAGTGCGCACTGTCACAAGTCTGTACCCATCCTGATATGACCTTAGATGTTGCTAGGGCGTAAAACAACAACAAACAAACAAACAATCCCAGTGGGGCAGCACTATAAATGCCCCATGAGTGCACTGTCACAAGTCAGAACCCGTCCTCATATAGATATTGCCAGGATGTAAAACGCCAACCAATCATGTTATTCTCAAACAAAATGGTTTACAGCTTGAGGCCCCCCCCCCCCCTCCCCCACAGTCAGTTCTCAAACAAAATGGTTTACAGCTTGAGCCCCCCCCCCCCACCCTCCCCCACACTCAGTTCTCAGTTCTCAAATAAAATGGCCTTGACAACTTGAGCCCCCACAGTTATCATCACTAATAATATTTATGCAAATTGCTTCATGCCTCATGTTTGAAATACTTGTTTGTTAGTTAGTAGTGATTGCCTAATGCCGTGCTGTCAGCAACGGTCATAATTACGGCGAGACGTGTTCAAATTTTATTAATTTATATTATTATCGGGTCATTGCTTTTTTTTGGTGATGGGTGTATTTATGCTGCCCATAACGGTTACGTCTAATGACTTGTTTTTGCCGCTAGACAGTAATAGTCTTGTGACTCCCCTTCTTTTTATCACTTACACAGAAAGTACAAGCACACAATCAACTATATGTCTAGAGACTTTTGTTTGTTTGTTGTTTTACGTCCTAGCAACATCTAAGGTCATATCAGGACGGGTACCGACTTGTGACAGTGCACACTCATGACGACTTTATAGTGCTTCCCCACTGGAAGATCAGGCCGCCAGCACCATGAACTGATATCCCACTCAGTCACATTATCCTGACACTGAGTCAACCAGTCCTTGTCCTATCCTATTAATGCCAAGCGGCAGGCTAGGAAGTGACAAGTATAAATTTTTACGTCATTGGTTTGACTCGACCAGGGTTCGAACCCACGATCTACCAACACGGCAGACGGATGCTCTAACTCATTCGGCCATCCCGTCTGGTCTCCAGAGACACTTGAAGTTAAAAGCTCACAAGTACACAAAAGTGTGGCCATGTAAAATTCTAGACACACGTCTGGGGCTCCTGTTGTAAACCAGTTTAGTGAACACCTTGGTATGTGATACTATACAGGCTACACACACGTGGGACTCCTGTTATAGACTAGTTTAGTGAACACCTTTGTACGTGATACTCTACAGGTTACACACGTCTGGGGCTCCTGTTGTAGACTAGTTTAGTAAACACCTTAGTACATGATACAGTACAGGTTACACACGTGTTGAGCTCGTGTTGTAGACTAGTTTAGTGAACACCTTAGTACATGATACAGTACAGGTTACACACACGTGTGGGGCTCCTGTTGTAGACTAGTTTAGTGAACACCTTAGTACATGATACAGTACAGGTTACACACATGTCGAGCTCGTGTTGTAGACTAGTTTAGTGAACACCTTAGTACATGATACAGTACAGGTTACACACATGTGTGGGGCTCGTGTTGTAGACTAGTTTAGTGAACACCTTAGTACATGATACAGTACAGGTTATACACACGTGTTGAGCTCGTGTTGTAGACTAGTTTAGTGAACACCTTAGTACATGATACAGTACAGGTTATACACACGTGTTGAGCTCGTGTTGTAGACTAGTTTAGTGAACACCTTAGTACATGATACAGTACAGGTTACACACACGTGTGGGGCTCCTGTTGTAGACTAGTTTAGTGAACACCTTAGTACATGATACAGTACAGGTTACACACATGTCGAGCTCGTGTTGTAGACTAGTTTAGTGAACACCTTAGTACATGATACAGTACAGGTTACACACATGTGTGGGGCTCGTGTTGTAGACTAGTTTAGTGAACACCTTAGTACATGATACAGTACAGGTTATACACACGTGTTGAGCTCGTGTTGTAGACTAGTTTAGTGAACACCTTAGTACATGATACAGTACAGGTTACACACGTGTGGGGCTCCTGTTGTAGACTAGTTTAGTGAACACCTTAGTACATGATACAGTACAGGTTACACACGTGTCGAGCTCCTGTTGTAGACTAGTTTAGGGAACACCTTAGTACATGATACAGTACAGGTTACACACACGTGTCGAGCTCATGTTGTGGACTAGTTTAGTGAACACCTTAGTACATGATACAGTACAGGTTACACACGTGTGGGGCTCCTGTTGTAGACTAGTTTAGAGAACACCCTAGTACATGATACAGTACAGGTTACACACGTGTCGAGCTCGTGTTGTAGACTAGTTTAGAGAACACCTTAGTACATGATACAGTACAGGTTATACACACGTGTTGAGCTCGTGTTGTAGACTAGTTTAGTGAACACCTTAGTACATGATACAGTACAGGTTACACACGTGTTGAGCTCGTGTTGTAGACTAGTTTAGTGAACACCATGGCAGAGTTTTTGCCAGAGGGTAAAATGGGTAAAATTCTGTACACTTAAATTTTCTGAGGGTATGACTCTGTACGCTAAAATTGTTGGGAATTTTTTTTTTAAAGGTTCTTCAAGGAGCCAGAGACAACAAAGCCAGCATCGATAATCAGGTAGACTGTTGGTATACAACAGTAATCATAGCAGTGTTCATAATTGCACAAGTGATGTGGAAAAATAATACCCCCTCCCCACCCATTCTGCGTACCCTCAATTTATTTTCTGGCGGAAACTCTGCTTGGTATCTGACACCGTATAAGTTTGCTGTATGCGTCTAATCAATTGTTAAATATGTGGGGCATCTGTGACAATCGAATGAATACTTTTCTTGATGATAACCCTAAAAATGCCGCTTCTTTAACGCTTCAGGTGCAGTGCGTGTTCCGGAGTCTCTCAACGAACCTCGGGCTTCTACGAACTTGACCTGAACATCAAAGGTCATAGTAACCTCAGTGAGTGCATCCAGGAGTTTCTTCAGGTATGTGGGTCGGTCTTTGGTTTCTAGTTTCTCATTATCACATAGTTTATATTGTCCAACGACATGAACTCACATACGCCCAAGTGCATATACCGTATTCTCGTGGGTTAACTCCCATCCCCCAGTTGGCCAATATTTCATAAACGCCCACCTCTTAAACGCCTATATATGGGTAAGCGCCCACACCCACTTCAGTGATTTGCCAATTTAAATGCCATGGGCCGCAAGAATACGGTAATATAATTGATATTCTACTCACTTGTTTGTTAGGTTTTACGTCCTAGCAACAGCTATGGTCATATCAGGACGGGTACCGGCTTGTGACAGTGTGTGCTCATGGTAATTTTATAGTGCTGTCCCACTGGGAGATCAGGCCGTCGGCATCCTGACCTGATATCCCACTCAGTCACATTATCCTGATATTGAGCTGACCAGTCCTTGCCCTATGCCAGTAGTTTTTGATTTTGTAATTTGACATCAAACATGTCAAGTTATGCGGTTTTCACTAAGTCCTTAATAAAATCTCTTAAAAATTAAAAAATAATCTGGTTCTATTTGAAATATTTGATTTCTGTACCAAAATGATCAGACTAAAAAGATCTTTTATGTTTTAAGGAGGAAAAGCTGGAGAACGACAATCAGTATATGTGTGGCATCTGCAACAAAAAGCAGAACGCATCGCGAAGGATCCAACTGAAGCGGCTGCCAAGGGTACTCAACTTCCAACTGCTCAGATTCGTCTTTGACAGGTGAGTTCTTGTGTCTTTGACAGGTAAGCTCTTGCGTCTTTGACAGGTGAGCTTTTGTGTCTTCGATAGTTGAGCTCTTACATGTTTGATAGTTGAGCTCTTGTGTCTTTGACAGTTGAGCTCTTGCGTCTTTGAGAGGCGAGCACTTGCATGTTTGACGGGTTAGCTCTTGCGTCTTCGATGGGTGAACTCTTTTTTTTAATTAAAACCTAAACGAGAAGCCATTATTTAAAGGGACAATCAAAATAATATACCTATTCACAATTATGATTCACACATATTTACAATTATGATTCGCACAGATGGGAGGAATGCGAGGTGGGGGTACAAAGCATGTTTATTCAGGGGCCCGAGGAGCTCTCAAGCCCCCCCCCCCCTCCGGGGGGAGGAGTACAGGATAGAGGGAGTGAATACAGTGTAGAACAAACAAGGAATACAGGAGAGAAACAAGAAGTTACAGGAAAGGAAGTAGAAAGGTGGGTGGTGGGGGTGGGTAGGCAGAATAGTTTACCCTGATGTCTCGACTGCTGAGGGAGTAGTGGAGAGAATGGCAACAGCGCAGTGGCAGGTTCTGGTGGGTGGTGACAAAATTTATACTTGTCGCTACTGTAGTGGTCTGCACTGACCTCTCAGGCAAGTAACCACATAGACAGGTAGGCGTGGGGAGTGTATTGATATCAGGGAGCCTAGGTGGTGTAATGGTTAGCACACTGGCCTGGGATGCAAAGAGATGTGGGTTCGAGTCCCGCTCTAGGCGCAATATTTCCCGTTTTCATCGCCCCCACGACACTGGTTGCCGTGATCAGGATCCTGTACAAGCTTTGCGCTGTATGGTTGTTGAACCTGCCCTGTGTATGTATGTGTTAGTGCATTGCCTGTATGTATGTAATTGTAAGCATTACAAGACTTACAATTCCAGGGGGACGAGTGTAGTGGTCTGCACTGACCTCTCAGGCAAGTAACCACATAGACAGGTAGGCGTGGGGAGTGTATTGATATCAGGGAGCCTAGGTGGTGTAATGGTTAGCACACTGGCCTGGAATGCAAAGAGATGTGGGTTCGAGTCCCGCTCTAGGCGCAATATTTCCCGTTTTCATCGCCCCCACGACACTACCTAACCTGGCGCCTGGCATTAATAGGATAGGGCAAGGACTGGTTAGATTAGTGTCAGGATAATGTGACTGAGTGGGATATCAGGTCATGGTGCTGGCGCCCTGGTCTCCCAGTGGGGCAGCACTATAAAGTAATCACTAGCGCGTTCTGTCACAAGTCAGTGCCCATCCTCCTGATATGACCTTACATGTTGCTAGGATGTAAAACCAGCAAACAAAGAAGCAAGCACTTATGATTTTGTTCTTTGTTTTTATCCTTCCAGAAAAACCGGCCACAAAAAGAAGCTGAACACCTTCATCCAGTTTCCGGAAGTTCTTGATTTAAGCCAACACGTGGGTAAGGCAGGTAAGCTTTCTTCAGTTGTCTGCCGTGTTCATCAAAGCAAATATCTGAATTAATTAAACTAACTGCAGGCCACTAAGGAAAAACAAGGTTTGTACAGGTCCTTGAAAACTTGGAAAGTGCTGGAATTTGATAATTCAGTATTCCAGCCCTGGAAAGTCCTGGAATTTGATATTTCACTATTTCAGGCCTGGAAAGTCCTGGAATTTGATAATTCAGTATTCCAGCCCTGGAAAGTTCTGGAATTTGATAATTCAGTATTCCAGCCCTGGAAAGTCCTGGAATTTGATAATTCAGTATTCCAGCCCTGGAAAGTCCTGGAATTTGATAATTCAGTATTCCAGCCCTGGAAAGTCCTGGAATTTGAAAATTTACTATTCCAGGCCTGGAAAGTCCTGGAATTTGATAATTCAGTTTTCCAGCCCTGGAAAGTTCTGGAATTTGATAATTCAGTATTCCAGGCCTGGAAAGTCCTGGAATTTGATAATTCAGTATTCCAGCCCTGGAAAGTTCTGGAATTTGATATTTCACTATTTCAGGCCTGGAAAGTCCTGGAATTTGAAAATTCAATATTCCAGGCCTGGAAAGTCCTGGAATTTGATATTTCACTATTTCAGCCCTGGAAAGTTCTGGAATTTGATATTTCACTATTTCAGCCCTGGAAAGTCCTGGAATTTGATAATTCAGTATTCCAGGCCTGGAAAGTCCTGGAATTTGATAATTCAGTATTCCAGCCCTGGAAAGTCCTGGAATTTGATAATTCAGTATTCCAGCCCTGGAAAGTTCTGGAATTTGATATTTCACTATTTCAGGCCTGGAAAGTCCTGGAATTTGATAATTCAGTATTCCAGCCCTGGAAAGTCCTGGAATTTGATATTTCACTATTTCAGCCCTGGAAAGTCCTGGAATTTGATAATTCAGTATTCCAGCCCTGGAAAGTCCTGGAATTTGATAATTCAGTATTCCAGCCCTGGAAAGTTCTGGAATTTGATATTTCACTATTTCAGGCCTGGAAAGTCCTGGAATTTGATAATTCAATATTCCAGGCCTGGAAAGTCCTGGAATTTGATAATTCAGTATTCCAGCCCTGGAAAGTCCTGGAATTTGATATTTCACTATTTCAGGCCTGGAAAGTCCTGGAATTTGATAATTCAGTATTCCAGCCCTGGAAAGTTCTGGAATTTGATAATTCAGTATTCCAGCCCTGGAAAGTCCTGGAATTTGATAATTCAGTATTCCAGCCCTGGAAAGTCCTGGAATTTGATAATTCAGTATTCCAGCCCTGGAAAGTCCTGGAATTTGATAATTCAGTATTCCAGGCCTGGAAAGTCCTGGAATTTGATAATTCAGTATTCCAGCCCTGGAAAGTCCTGGAATTTGATAATTCAGTATTCCAGCCCTGGAAAGTCCTGGAATTTGATAATTCAGTATTCCAGCCCTGGAAAGTCCTGGAAAGTCCTGGAATTTGATAATTCAGTATTCCAGCCCTGGAAAGTCCTGGAAAGTCCTGGAATTTGATAATTCAGTATTCCAGGCCTGGAAAGGCCTGGAATTTGATAATTCAGGATTCCAGCCCTGGAAAGTTCTGGAATTTGATAATTCAATATTCCAGGCCTGGAAAGTCCTGGAATTTGATAATTCAATATTCCAGGCCTGGAAAGTCCTGGATTGTGTCTAAAGATCCTTGAAAGTTCTTGAAAATGGAAAATCATTACCAAATTTGTTTAAAGCCTTCTTTTCGTCTATATGCCCAAACTTCAACCAGTGATGTTTTGTATTAAAAGTGATTTTTGTCGGTTCGTTAATCTGCCTCTTGATTTTTATATTGAAACCGTACATATAGTCATAATTTCCGCAATCGAAATACCTAGATTTAATCCTACATATCCACCGTAAATACAGGTACATTTGTTGCAGCATAGAAGGGAACACTAAGTCAATTTAATAAACCCGTTACTGTTGAAGCCTATGGAGTCAAAGTCCTAGAGGGCGGTGGAGAACGGGGAAAAATGGAGGAAACTGGTAACAACGTCATCTGTGGTTCCCCAATGACTGTCGTGGTTAAGGGATTGAGCGCGTTACTCCACTGACTGTTCAGTATCTGTACCACACTGTGTGATGTACAATCATGTTACTCCACTGGCTGTTTGGTATCTGTACCACACTCCATGATGTACAACCACGTTACTCCACTGACTGTTTAATATCTGTACCACACTCCATGATGTACAACCACGTTACTCCACTGACTGTTTAGTATCTGTACCACACTCCGTGATGTACAAATGTCTTACTCCACTGACTGTTTAGTATCTGTACCACACTCCGTGATGTACAATTGTCTTACTCCACTGACTGTTTAGTATCTGTACCACACTCCGTGATGTACAATTGTCTTACTCCACTGACTGTTTAGTATCTGTACCACACTCCGTGATGTACAATTGTCTAACTCCACTGACTGTTTAGTATCTGTACCACACTCCGTGATGTACAATTGTCTTACTCCACTGACTGTTTAGTATCTGTACCACACTCCGTGATGTACAATTGTCTTACTCCACTGACTGTTTAGTATCTGTACCACACTCCGTGATGTACAATTGTCTTACTCCACTGACTGTTTAGTATCTGTACCACACTCCGTGATGTACAATTGTCTTACTCCACTGACTGTTTAGTATCTGTACCACACTCCGTGATGTACAATTGTCTTACTCCACTGACTGTTTAGTATCTGTACCACACTCCGTGATGTACAATTGTCTTACTCCACTGACTGTTTAGTATCTGTACCACACTCCGTGATGTACAATTGTCTTACTCCACTGATGTTTAGTATCTGTACCACACTCCGTGATGTACAATTGTCTTACTCCACTGACTGTTTAGTATCTGTACCACACTCCGTGATGTACAATTGTCTTACTCCACTGACTGTTTAGTATCTGTACCACACTCCGTGATGTACAATTGTCTTACTCCACTGACTGTTTAGTATCTGTACCACACTCCGTGATGTACAATTGTCTTACTCCACTGACTGTTTAGTATCTGTACCACACTCCGTGATGTACAATTGTCTTACTCCACTGACATTTTTAGTATCTGTACCACACTCCGTGATGTAGAACTGCATTACTCCACTGACTGTTTGGTATCTGTACCACACTCCGTTATGTACAATTGTCTTACTCCACTGACTGTTTAGTATCTGTACCACACTCCGTGATGTAGAACTGCGTTACTCCACTGACTGTTTAGTATCTGTACCACACTCCGTGATGTACAATTGTCTTACTCCACTGACCCAATTTGGTTTTGTATTTATAGCGCACACCTTGGTGTACAACCTTGTTGCGGTTTTGATACACTGTGGTCCAAGCGCGTACTCCGGCCACTACGTAGCGCATGTAAAAGACACCAAATCGCAGTCTTGGTATAAATTTAACGATGAAGAAATTGAGAGGATGGAAGGCAAAAATCTGCAATTGGGAAATGAGGAAGAGTTGGGTGAGTGAAAGTCTGTTTATTTCTGCTAACTTAGTATTCCAGGATAGCTGTCTCGATATTTCCTTTTCTATTAATATAAATTATAAGAAGTTCTTGTTATGCTTGTGTCAGTTAGAGCTGCATAGTCCGATGAAAACATCAAATTTTCAAAGCTAAAGCGATTATCTAGATTTGCTTCTACATATCTAACTTAGATATTGGTGCACTTATTTAGCATGTGTTGCCACATAGAACTATTAGAAGGGAACAATGAGTCACTTTCATAGAATCTGTTACTGCAGAAGCCTATGGTGTCAGATTTTTGGCATGCATGCCAACATTTATTTTCCATGGTTGCACTTCAAGTATATACCAGACGGGATGGCCGAATGAGTTAGAGCGTCCGTCTCCCGTGCTGGTAGGTCGTGGGTTCGAACCCTGGTCGAGTCAAACCAATGACTTAAAAATTGATACTTGTCGCTTCCTAGCCAGGCGCTTGGCATTATTAGGATATGACAAGGACTGGTTGGTTCAGTGTCAGGAAAATGTGACTGAGTGGGATATCAGGTCATGGTGCTGGTGGCCTGGTTTCTGAGTGGGGCAGCACTATAAAGTCACCATGAGTGCGCACTGTCACAAGTCGGTACCCGTCCTGATATGACCTTAGATGTTGCTAGGACGTAAAACAACAACAAACAAAACAAGCACTTCAAATATCTCAAAAGTTAACCATTTAAAATAAAAGTTACTTCAAGCGCTTCTAAGGTAGGTTATACGGCGATGAAAGATCTCCGCGATTTCGCGGTTTTCCGTGAATTCTGATATTGACCGATTATTGGTTCCAATGCCGTTTTTATATGACCATATATGTTGCTAGAACAAAAAACAACAACAAAAGAGTTAGTTATGAGTGATAATATAGGCACAACAAACACAGTTTAAGCCTGACTTCCGGAATTTTTCCGCCATTCCCTGACAGTGCTAATCCTAGGGAGGGAAAATCCGTGTTTTCGGGGAAATTCACCATCAGTGTAACAATCTCGGCTTGATTTCCGCATTTTTGACCGGAGACCACTTTCATCCCTGGTTATAATGATCAACCTAATATATTTATCTCTGAAAATATCAGAAACTCAAAAACATCGGACTACGCAACTTTAATAACGAACCCCTACCACACAGTGGAAATCTTGACTATGCTGACCCTTGCCAGTTAGAATGATCGGCTGGTGGCAGCTGGCATGGTAGGGCGGTACTTATGGTGGACCGTTTCACATGGTTAGCCGCCACCCCCTGCTGGAGGTTATTTGTGTACTCTGACTGGCAGTGGCGTGTTACTACTAGTAGGTATCCCAAACACAGGCTGATTACTTGTTGAATATGCCAAATTCTGTCAAAAAATGCTCCACTTCAACACCCTGGCAAAACAAACCACAAAGGATTTTTACAAATGTATTACAGCAGAAACAACCTTTGTTCTCTTACCTTTAACCTGGTCTTGGATTCATTTTATTATTCAAATAAATAAGCCTGATATAGCTAAATAAAAACTACCACCATCTCCCAGTTTTCACTCTCAAACCATGGTAATTCCCAGGTGGAGATGTGTCATGGTATCCCTAGTAGAATTAGCTAGTGTACATCCAATTTGTGCAACAACGCCATTTGTTGATCAAAGTACCCACGAGAAAGGTACTAATACCCCTAGATAGGTGAGATTCCGAGCTTTCCATTCATATAAGTCACTACGGAAGAAAGGTAGACAAACCGAGTTGGGCTGAGTTCTATTTATTAGTCTCTGGCGGGGACTATAATGTGCCCACCTACAAAAAGGAAATTGTAGCAGAAGTGAAGTTAATCATGGCGCTGTACAGGTGGCGCCCCATAGCGCGTCGGTCGGTATGGACGCGCGACTTCTAATACATGTAATACAGTAGAACAAATAATAATAGATAATAATTAAACCTTAGTATACGCTACGTTATTTATATTATTATAATAATTATAATACACATAAAACTGTATATGTTTTAATTTTAGAGAAAATCCAAAAAAAAATGGTTGAAATTTCAAGTTACAAAAATTATCATTTCAAGTGCTATTTTCTACTGAAAATATAATTTTAAAACCCTTAAAAGTTGGTATTGAATTAAAGAGAATTTAATTCCCTGTCCAATCATAATTACCAGCGCTCATGCTAACCTATGGCGCTCGTGCGCACGGCGATTTAATGACTAAAAATGGGGTTTTTTTTTTTTGTTTTTTTTTAATTAAAAAAAAAATTCTTTTGGGTACATTAGTAGTTTAATCAGGAGAACTGGTCTTCCTCATTCCACTGCTCATTCTCCTAGTTTTAATTTTGGGAGCTATAAAAAATGTTATCTTTAGTAAGAGTAACAACCTAAAAACGTCCATATCTTCCTTAATATTAGATCAATTTTGACAAATGATCAATATCCTAACAAGTGAAATCCATTAAATCAAGCTCAAACCTGTTTTTAAAAATCACTTGGGATACCTATGTGGTAGTAGTACTTATTACCTGACTGGCCATGTGCAAGGATTTTTGCTACTTTTGAAGAAATATATAAAATCATTGTAAAATTAAAATAATTCACATCTATCAAAGTTTATTATATAGATTATGATGTAAATAGATGGAGCATATTGAGGATAATACAATCTCCAGATTTCATGGAATTATCTTGTACATGTGTTTTTCTGTGCCATTTCAAACTTGCTCAAAATTGGACATTTTTTGTCAGATTTGATCACAATCATTATAAAATTAAAATAATTCACATATATGTCAAAGCATATTGTATATATACTCTAAATAGAAAGAGCATATTGATGATAATAAAGCCTGAAGATTTCATGCAATTATCTTATACGGGTGATTTTCTGTGTCATTTTAAACTTGCTCAAAATTGGGCAATTTGCCAGATTTGATCATAATCATTGTAAAATTAAAATAATCCACATACATCAAAGTGTATTTTATATAATTGAAATAGAAAGAAGATATTGAGCCTAATAAAGCCTGAAAATTTCATGCAATTATCTTGTACGGGTGATTTTCTGTGTCATTTAAAACTTTCTCATTTTTTACCAGATTATATCACTTGCCAAATTGAGCTCTGGAGCATTTTGGACCTATTTCTATCAACTTTTCCCAATCGTATGCGGTCCTAAAAAAAAATAGAGGTGACAAGACTCACCTATAGGTCAGGGAGAAATAAGAATAATCCATCTGGGGTGCATATTTTGTCCACAAGCACACCTCTGACAGTGCTCCACAGCTAAATTTGAAAAATGGTGAGTATGGGAAATTGTAGTTTTTAGCATTTTTGAAGATCCATATCTTAAAATGTAACAATCTCATACCCCTAGATCTCTATATTCTCTTTATACAGGCCATGAAATCACCAGAAAAAACATTAGAAGTGAGATAAGGTGACTAGTTTTAATTTGGGGGACCATCAAAAATGCTATCTTTTTAGGTTTGGATGGGCCCAATTAAGTAACAACCTAAAAACGCCCATATCTTCCTTAATATTAGAGCGATTTTGATAAATGAAGTATCATTTTGTTTCAAATTAAACATACTAACAGATGAAATCCATTAAATTAAGCTCAGACCTGTTTTTTAAAATCACTTGGGATACCTACTACTAGTCTGGCCTAGATGGACAAAACCGCAGGGTTTGAAGCAACTGCCGAACCAGTCGTCCGCAACTGGTTCATCAAAGGCTCTAGTATGTACTGTCCTGTCTGTGGGAAAGTGCATATAAAAGACCCCCTTGCTGCTTATCGGAAAGAGTAGCCTATGTGGCGGCAGTGGGTTTCCTCCAAAGAAAGTCAGAATGACCATATGTTTGACGTCCAATAGCTGACGATAAAAATCAATGTGCTCTAGAGGGGTCGTTAAATAAAGCAAACTTTTGAAGCAACTGCGGTGTCATTCTTTTTTTTCATTTTTTTGGTGGTAAATATGTTTATTCTGCTGAATAAGTGTTGTCAGTGCTGAAGCTGTGGTCTTCCAGCCATTTCTCAATTCAGGGTTATTTACACAACAAGGTATATAGAGTAAGGTATACTATAACTGTTGAATAAACAATTTGCAGGATATAGCACATTAAAATTATGCTTATATCATATAGATCTTATTCGTGCTTATTAGATTCCAATTGTTTGTACTGAATCCGACTTTCCTAAGATAATCATGTATTTGTCGGATGAAGTCAGATTTTCGATCATTGAATTATTTTTGGACGAATCCGTCGGATTTTGCTTAAATTTCTTGTTCAATACTTAACTTGAATGTCATAAATCCTTTGCGATGCTAATGAAATAAGTTACTTTACTCAGATTATATCTTGTTAATTGTCTGACAGCTTTGTTTTTTCATATTTGAAGTACTGGTGGAAAACTAAGATTTTTGTTGCACAAAAGTAGGATTTTTATTTCTGCCTTGGTACAATGACTGTATTATGTAATACATGAATTGTACTATTATTCCAAGCTGGTATGGTCTTTTGTGAGTTCTATTGTAAGAATCGCTCTTCGCAACTGGCGACTCTTCACTTTTGCACAGGCGTATCTGTCGGGATGGACGGAAAGTGTGCGAAGAGACCGAAGGTTGCGAAAGGGTCACACTCATCACGGAATGCCTACATGCTGGTGTATGTACGAAAAGAGAAAGTCCCTGGTAAGTGCCTTTTTTTTTGTACATTAGTTGTTTAAGCGGGGGAAATTTCAGTCGTAGGCGATTGGTCTTCCTCATTCCACTGCTCCTTGCCCTATCCTAATAATGCCGAGCGCCTGGCTAGGAAGCGACAAGTATAAATTTTTAAGTCATTGGTTTGACTCGACCAGGATTTGAATCCACGATCTACCACACGGGAGACGGATTCTGTAACTCATTTGGCCATCCCGTCTGGTTAATCTTGTATCTATACCGTCCCGCTTTACATCTGTTAATTTACCGGACGCGGTGGCCGAATTGGTAGAGTGCAGGCTTCCCATGCGGAAGGTCGGGAGTTCTGAATCACAGCCGAGTCAAACCGTTGACTTATAAAATTCATACTTGTCGCTACCTAGCCTGACGCTTGGCATTAATAGGATAGGACATGGACTGGTTAGCTCAGTATCAGCATAACGTGACTGTGTGGGATATCAAATCAGGGTGCTGGCGGCCTGGTGTCCCAGTGGGGCAGCACTATAAAGTGGCCATGAATGCGCACTGTCACAAATTGCCAGGATGTAAGACTTCAACAACCAACCAACATCCGTTTATTTCTTTTGACAAATATTTTATTCGTCCGAATGTGTCATTTGTTAGCACCAAAGCACTGGTCCTCCAACCGTCCTCGGCTACAATTATTGACCCAGTTCTTTGATGTTGATTGATTGGTTGGTTGTTGGAGTTTTACCTCCTGGCAACATCTAAGGTCATATCAGGACGGGTACTGACTTGTGACAGTGCACACTCATGGTGACTTTATACTGCTGCCCAACTGGGAAATCAGGCTGCCAGCACCATGATCTGATATCCCACTCAGTCACATTATCCTGATTCTGAACCACCCAGTCCATGCCCTATCCTAATAATGCCGAGCGCCTGGCTAGGGAGCGACAAGTATGAATTTGTTAAGTCATTGCTTTGGATTGACCAGGGTTGTAACCCGTGGGTTCGAATCCCACTATCTACCAAAACGGGAGACGGACACTCAACTCATTCGGCCATCCTGTCTGGTCCTTGACGCTGATAAATGTGATGCATAGCATTATTAAATCAAATTAAAAATATATTTTGAAATAACCCTGCATACTTTCTTCTCGCGCAGAGGTAGATTTCTGTTAAGGAAGACAGAAATTGTGCATAACATTAAATTAATAATAAAGGATTTAAAGATAACCTAGCAATAACAAACACACTGCATTTCTACAGAGGTGTTTTTTTGGTTTTAACAAAAAATTTTTTTTTTTTTTTTTTTAAAAAGGTAGTATTGTAAAACAAATGACAGGTTATAAAAAAATATACATTAAATGAATCGTTATTTATGTAGTTGTCCGCACTGACGTCACATCACACCCATGATGCCACATCACACCCATGATACTGGTACCGTGACCAGGATCCTGTACAAACTGGCACTTTATAGGTGTTGAACCTAGCCTGTGTATGTATATGTAAATTGTAAGTGCATTGCCTATATGTATGTAATTGTAAGCATTAAATGACCATTTAATAGACTTACAATTCCAGGCAAGGAGCCACATAGACGGGTAGGGTGGTGACATCAGGGAGCCTAGGTAGTGTAATGGTTAGCACACTGGCCCGGAATTCAAGATATGTGGATTCGATTCCCTCTCTAGGTGCAATATTTCCCATTTTCATCACGCCCGCCCACACCATTTATTAGAAAGATAATTATCATTGAGCGAGTTTGTTTTTTTAATAGAAAAACTTGTGTGTTTAAAAAAAAATATATAAAAAAATATGTTGATGTAGAGCCTCCAAAGCCGGTTATCTTGGAGTCATTGCCCGAGCGACTGCAGTTGAACATCGAAATGGACAGGCGTGCTTTTGGGGACTGGGTCAGGGAGATGAAGACGATGAGGGATGCGAATGTCGCCAGCGGACGCCAGCGACAAAGCGAGATCCGACACATCTTCAGGCTGCTGCCAACCACACCCGGTGAGTCATCAGGAATTTATATTGATGATTAAAATGGCATATTTTGATGATTTGGAGTTTTGGGCATTTTCATTTTTATATTATATCAGGTTGACGATTATAATCTTTTCCTTTATTTAAGTTTTTAAGTAAATTTTTGTTATGAATGGCTGATTTTGGAGATGTTTGAAATGAAGACATGCAAAATTACTTTTGGTGTGCGCGTTAAAATGCTTGACACCGTAAGCTTCACGCTGAAGATATATATTTTCCCCAGCCTCTCCCTCTCGCTTTCGCGCTACAGTAGCATTAACTGGTTCTATTAATGTGACTTATCCGATATCCCACTGAGTCACATTGTCCTGATATAGCACTAACCAGTCCTTGCCCTGCCCTAGAAATGCTGAGCGCCAGGCTATGTAGCGACACGTATCAATTTGGTAAGCCATTGGTTTGACTCGGCTGGGATTCAAACTCCTGACCTTCCGCACGGGAAGCCATCAGTCTCACTGATTTGGCCACTATGCAGAAGGTTGGCATTCGAATCCCAATTGAATCAAACCAATGACTTACAAAATTGATACTTTTCACTACCTAGCATTAATAGGATATGGCAAGGACTGGTTAACTCAGTGTCAGGATAATGTGACTCAGTGAGATATTGGGTAATGGTGCCAGCGGCTAGGTCTCCCTGTGTGGCAGCACCATAAAAGTCGCAATGAGTGTGTACTTTCAAAAGTCGGTATTTATTCAAATATGACCTTCTCAACAAAATTGCTGGAGTTTCCAAATCAGCGAGAGAGAAATCCTGTTTCGTGAAAAAACTTTTGCTTTTGATTATTTGTTAGTCTTGAAGAAGTCTTGGCCGTCAGTTTGAATTTCACTCGCAAAATGTCCAAGTAGGTGCCAGATTACACCATTTTAATCGTAGTTTAAAAAAAAAAGCTTTCCAGGGGGAGGGGACATCAGGGATTTTTTATTTTTGTCACTGGGATTACGTATTCATAGATTCGTAAGAATCTTAGTAATACTTCAACTTACAAGTAGGTCTAGTATAACTAAAATATGAATTCTATTTCATTGAAATTGCGACACTATTCAAGGTATGGACTATGATTGGATTGAAACACGGTGGCTGACCAAGTGGCTCGCTGAGAACACCGCTCGTAAAGTTCCTGTCATCGACAACGCGCACCTTTGCTGTTCCCATGGCAAGTACGTTGCGACCAAATACTAATATAAATCACACAAGCCGTTTAAGTGTTTTGTGAGTTATATTTTTGGTAAATGAACTTTTTATTCATATGCATAAGTCTTTTCGCGGTGTCATAAAACTTGTCTTCCAGTCAGAGTTTGGAGCGGGACATAGCTGAGGCAGTAGAGTGTCCTCCTGTGAAGGTGTCAGTGATCCGATCGATCCTGCCCAGTGGACCCATTTGCAGTTTGGGCTATTTTCCATTCCAACCACTGGTCCATGCCTGGTTTATCAAAGGCTGTGGTACGTGCTGTCCTGTCTGTGGGAAAGTGCATATAAAAGACCCCTTGCTGCTTATCAGAAAGAGTAGCGTATGTGGTGGCAGCAGGTTTCCTCCAAAGAAATATGTCAGCATGACCTTATGTTTGATGTCCAATAGCCGATAAATGAAACAAGCTTCTTTTTTTTTCCAGTCAGAGTTTGGTACAATTATTGACAATAATTTTTCTTTAGATTTCTAAAAGATAATTATAATGCACATGAGACATTAAAGCTGGTCGAGTCAAACCAATGACTTCAATAGTTATGCTTGTCGCTTCCTAGCCGGGCGCTCTGCATTATTAGAGCAAGAACTGGTTGGCTCAGTGTGAGGATAATGTGACTGAGTGGGATATCAGGTCATGGTGTTGGTGGCCTGGTCTCCCAGTGGGGCAGCACTATGAGTGTGCTCTGTCACAAGACTACCCGTCCTGATATGACCTTAGATGTTGCCAAGACATAAAACTCCCAACAAACAAACAAATCCAATAGGATTTATGAAGGCTTTTGTCTTTTGCCCTGGCAATGAGATACACATTTAGTGAAGCATTTCGCATTAAATTTCAGAATAAGTCCAGATGGGATCACAAAGTTGAAGATTATTTCCGCTGAAGCAGTGAGTATTGGCAAATAATAACTTATCTTAATATGATACAATATGAGCCAATAACAGTTTATCTTAGTATGACGTGGTGAGTATTGGCCAACACAGGTTTTTCTTAGTATGATGTAGTGAATATGGGCCAACACAGGTTTATCTCAATATAACGTAGTGTGGGCCAACACAGGTTTATCTCAATATAACGTAGTGTGGGCCAACACAGGTTTATCTCAATATAACGTACTGTGGGCCAACACAGGTTTATCTCAATATAACGTACTGTGGGCCAACACTGGTTTATCTCAATATAACGTAGTGTGGACCAACACTGGTTTATTTCAATATAACGTAGTGTGGGCCAACACAGGTTTATCTCAATATAACGTAATGTGGGCCAACACAGGTTTATCTCAATATAACGTAGTGTGGGCCAACACGGGTTTATCTCAATATAACGTAGTGTTGGCCAACACTGGTTTATTTCAATATAACGTAGTGTGGGCCAACACTGGTTTATTTCAATATAACGTAATGTGGACCAACACTGGTTTATTTCAATATAACGTAGTGTGGGCCAATGCGGGTTTATCTCAGTATGACGCAATGTGGGTCAGTATGAGTTTACCGGGCCAACACAGGTTTATCTCAAGATAACGTAGTGTGGGCCAACACAGGTTTATCTCAGTATAACATACTGTGTGTCAGTACGAGTTTATCTCAATTTAATATAATTAGTATCAGCCAACATCGATTTATCTCAATATAACATCGTATGGAGTTTACAGGTTTCTCTTAGCGTGCTATTGTTTTAATAAACATTCTTTTATCTCTATTTTAGGCGGCGAGCTTATATGCCAAATACTCGGGTGGTCCGCGTCTTTCCGGGTAAGTACCAATGCACCTATCAAATACGGGTGTCCTAAGTTTGTGTCTGCTGGTCCCTCAGGGCGAACTGAAGCTGTGATGTAGCACGTAAACACGCTGGGGTCACAGCTTTAACTTACATGTAGGAAGTTGAGGTTGGTGCCACTCCCAGCCCTATCCTTCAGGATAGACCTTATTCCTTTAAACTCACCTTACTCCTTGTTGGGTGGCCTGTTGGGTGATCTGTTGGAGTGGAAGTGACACTATTTGAGGAGCGTGAGAACATTGATCCTGAGGGACATAGAATGGATGGAACTGAAGCAGCGAGTATTAATAAATGAATATTTTCCTCCCCAAATGGTGTCACCTTCATAGAGCCGCCATGATGTGTCGAGACTGCGTTGTTGAGTGCTGTAGAGTGATCAGGACAAAGGCGCGAGTGGCGGAGGACCAGAAACTGATTGCAGCAGCACTCAAAGCCAACGCAAAGCCGTAAGTCATTCACCACAAAATTTACCCGCAGATGCTTTCGTATTGAAAATTTGATTTCATTATTGGGATTACATGGTCCATATGGGGCCTGGAAAGTCTTGAAAAGTCTTGAAAAGTCTTGAACTTCATTTGGCCCATTTCAAGGCCTTGAGAAGCCTTGAATTTAACCTATTTTGGGTAATTACTCTTGAAAAACCTTGAATTCCATTAGACTGTCCCCACTGATCTAAATTAGTCTGAAATCGCCGTTCACTATTGTTTTTTTCCTGAAATCCAAATGAAAATAGTCTTGAATTCCTATTAAAAAAAAGCCTTGAAATAACCTTGAATCTTCACATGTGTACTGACCCTGGGATCACTCAAATTAAAAAGTTGCTTATATAACATTATGTGTGAGTTTTTGTTTGTTTTGTTATTAGGTGTGAGGATAGTTACTGGGTGGGGAAGATGTCGCTCCGGTCCTGGAAGCGACTCGTACTGGAGAATATGGAAGATAACGAGAATGCGAATGGCGATGGAAACCCTAAAGGTGAGTAGTACATGAAGGATTGTGAATACACCGGTGTCGCAAACATGATGCTTCGTAGTTCCTTCCCCAGAGTGTGCAAACAGGGGCCAATAAAAAAGACCTCTGAAAGGGCGGATTCAATCCCCGGTCGGGTCAAACCAATGACGTACAAAATTTATACTTGTCGTTTCATAGCCTGGCGCTCGGCATTAATAGGATAGGGCAAGTACTGGTTAGCTCAGTGTCAGGATAATGTGACTGTGTGGGATATCGGGTCATGGTGCTGGCTGCCTGATTTCCCAGCATGGCAGCACTATAAAGTCGCAATGAGTGCCCACTTTCACAAGTCGGTACCCGTCTTGCTATAACCTCAGAGGTTGCCAGGATGTAAAACTTCAACAACCAACCAAGGCAGCGAGGAGTCTAAATCGTCTAATGGTTAGAACGTCATCCCTGGAATGGAAAGAAATCTGGGTTTGAATCCAATTCTAGATGCAATGTTTCATATTTGCAAAACAAACACCATGGACATGACACATATCTCATCACTAGGGATGAAAGATCTCTGCAATTTCGCGGATTTCTGCGAATTTTGATAATACCCAATTAACAAAATGGTATGGATAGCGATTGGTGAGTCAGAATCCCGTTCTTATATGACCTTAGATATTGCTAGGACATAAAACCCAAACAAACAGAAAAGCAAGGAGTGATTGCAAAGAGGGAAAATGGGAATTGGTGGCATGGGCGATAATATAGTCACAACAAGGACAGTGGAACGCTCTCCAAGTATATAGTCTGTACTGACTGATCAGTGGAATGGTGCTCGGAGAGGAGTGGATGAAACTTGACTTGTGGGAATTTTCCGTGATTCCCTGACAGTGCTAAGCCTATGGGAGAATTTCCGCATTTTCACAGAGCTTCGCCATCGGTTTCCCTTCTTTTAATAATAGAAGAAGAAGAAGAAGAGGGAGGTTTTGCTGTAGATATATTTATTTACTTTTCTGTTGATACTCTTTGAAAATGAAGAGTTTCTTTTTTCCCCTCAGAAAATGCTCACGTGGCAATGAATGGATGTGGAAAAGATGTCGCGGAAGGAAAGAGTGAGGAGGAGGCAGACGAAGCGCGCTTTGGTTTCAATGACGACATCGTCTGTGAGCAACACAGTAAGTAACGCGTCCTCTCTCTCTCTCTCTCTCTCTCTCTCCCTCTCTCCCTCTCTCCCTCTCTCCCTCTCTCCCTCTCTCCCTCTCTCCCTCTCTCCCTCTCTCCCTCTCTCCCTCTCTCCCTCTTTCCTTCCCCTCCCTCTCTCCCTCTTTCCTTCCCCTCCCTCTCCCTCTCCCTCACCGTCCTGATATGACCTTAGATGTTGCTAGGACGTAAAACAACAACAAACAAACTTACCCTCTCCCTCTCCCCCGCCCTCCCTCTCCCCTCTTCTCCCTCCTCCCCCCCCCCTCTCTCCCCCTCGCCCTTTCACTCTCACTCTCCCTCCCTCTCACTCTCACTCTCCCTCTCCCTCTCCCTCTAGAGTAATATCATAAATCGATGGTCTCTTTCAATCATTTAAATTTCTTATAAATTATGCGTGATCAGGTCCAATTATCATTACATTAAATGCTCACTATTCAAACTTAATGCGCGCAACCTGAGTTTCAGCCTAAGTATGCTGGCTCCACCTAAAAGGCAGGGCTGATATTTGTCCGTTTTTAAGAGGATTTCCAGTTTTTTTCGCAGCCTGGGGGCATTTTTTATATAGGTGTAAATGGAAATTTGCTGTCGGGATAATAATCTTGGCTTGATTTGCGCTTTTTTGTGTGCCTGAAACCGCTATCATCCCTGAAAGGTCTATTCGGTCCTTGTAAGAACTGCTACTGCGGGTTTCACTTGCAGACCAGCTTGTCGTGAAGGAGGGATGTCGCCTGCTGCTGATGGGAGACGCTTGGAGACGGCTGCGCAGTTACTTCCCCGAAGCGCCAGAGTTCAAGTTCGGTACTGAGCCCTGTACCAACTGTCGGGTTAGTGCCGCAGGTTTTTGCACATTCATTGATTAAGCAAGGAAATTTAAATCACGGAAAGTTGATCTTCCTCATTCCACTGTTCCTTGACTTATTTTAGTAATGCCGAGCGCTAGGCTAAGGTTCCCCACCCCTGCCACCACCCTTAACCATATTGAACAAACCATCAACACACCGAACATCCTACACAACTATCAACCTGTTTAAACACATTGAACATTATATAAGACAGACAAAATGTCTTCTCAACTATAAACTTATCTTGTTTTATAAGAGGAAAAATGTAGCCCTCAACGATTATTTGAGTTGCCCCGAGTATACACTTTCTATTCGGTGCTGCTCCCCATTTTTGCATGAACTACAGTGACTGGTGCTGTACATTATACAGCAGGAGGCACTCCCTTAATTCTACAGGATCGGTGCTGTAACTAATTCAGCACTGATCAAACTTAGATTATTTAGACTCAATTCCAATAGTAAGATGGCCGGAAGACCAGTGCTCCGGCGCTGACAAATGTCATATTCAGATGAATATATACTTTACCAAAAAAATATAATATCTTTTATAATGTTCAATGTGTTTAAACAGGTTGATAGTTGTGTAGGATGTTCAGTGTGTTAATGGTTTGTTCATGATGGTTAAGGATGGTTAATGTAACATTGGTTGCTCGGCTGGAAGATCACCCCTTGTGGAAGCCATACAGTGATCGTACTACATGTTTGCGGTTAAATAAAACTCAACTCAACCTACAGAAGTGCTTGACGGGGGAGGTTATCTATGACTACTATCAACAAACTCACTAAAATCATTTCTGGACTGCAGATGGCACTGGTATATAGATAATGTGCATGCGTGTGTATGTGTAGTAGTCTGCACTGACCTCTCAGGTAATGAGCCACATAGACAGGTAGGTGTGGGTAGTGTGGTGACATCAGCCTAGGTGGTGTAATGGTTATCACACTAGCCCAGAGTGTAAGAGATGTGGGTTTGATTCCTGCCGTATGCGCAATATTTCCAATTTTCATCACCCCCATGATTCTGGTCACCATGACGTGGATCCTGTATAAACTACACGCTGTATGGTTGTTGAACCTACCCTGTGTATGTATATAAGTACATTGCCTGTGTGCATGTAATTGTAAGCATTAAAATGACTTATGGACGAAAACCATTTAAAAGACTTACATTTCCAGGGGAACGAGTGTAGTGGTCTGCACTGACCTCTCAGGCAAGGAGCCACATGGACAGGTGGGTGGGGATAGGGTGATGACATGAGGGAGTCTATCTGATTTAATGGTTAGCACACTGGCCCGGAATGCAAGAGATGTGTTTTCGAATCCTGCTATATGCGGTGTATTACTTCCCATTTTCATCAATCAATCAATCAATAGTTCCATCCTCTAGTCGAGGGTTGGATGCAATGGTTCTCCACTTGTCCCGATGTTGTGCTGTTCTGATAGACTGTGAATAATTCAAGCCTGTCCACTGTGAAATATTTGTAAACCATGATGTTCTTGGTCTCCCTCTCCCTCTGCTGCCATTCACCTTCCCTTCCAACAATGTACGGTATATTGAACTCTGACGAATGATGTGGCCAAAATAAATAAGTTTCTTTGTCTGTATAGTGGCAAACAAGCTTTTCTTATTTTTAATTTTTCTGAGAACTTCTTTGTTGGTGATCTTCTTTGTCCATGATATTTTCATCATCCTTCGATAAGTCCACATCTCAAATGCTGCTAAACGTTTGTACATTTTCTTAGAGATTGTCCATGTCTCTGCCCCATACATTAGAGTAGACCACACATAACACTGAAGAATACGCTTCCTTGTTTGTATTAATATCTTACTTGATGTTAACACTCTATACATTTTGGAGAATGTTGTTCGGGCTATTGTCACCCACCATTATATGTGCATCTATAAACATATATATATATAATTTTGGCACCGCAGAAGGAGTTGGTATATACATAGTGTGCATGCATATATACAGCCTAGCCTGTTATATGCATGCACACAACGCGTCCCGATGTAACGCAAATTCGGATATAATGCGGTGATTCATTGGACCCAGAATTCTTTAATTCAAAGGTAATTCAATAACCCGAACCCCAATTTAACACAACCCTGCTGTTTCTACAACGACCTTTTATGGACCCCAATGATCGTATTATAACGGGGTTTTCACTGTGTATATTATTTCTGCCCCGCAGAAGGAGCTGGAGGAGACCGAAGCGACGCTGGAGTTGACAAAGGCGCGTACCCAGGAGCAGAAGGTGGCGCTGTACGACCTGTACATGGATAAGAACCGACCCACCTGGTGCAGCGACGCGACCGCCCTCAATCTCGTACCCCGCCAGTTCCTCGACACCTGGCGCAAGTACCTCAGGTGGGGATGGCGATGCACCATTTTGTGTTTCTTTTACAACCCAGGGTTAGCTATCAGTAACGTTGAGGCACTAGCCAAAGCCAGCTCTGTTATTGACGCATACCTGAATGTGGTCGGAATCGGCTGAGATAAAAGTCTCGTCGTATGAAGAGATGAATGGGCTGTTTGTTTGTTTGTTTGTTTGTTTGTTGTACCAACTTGTGACAGTGCACACTCATGGCGACTTTATAGCGTTGCCCCGCTGGGAGACTGGGATGTCAGCTCATGACCCATTATCCCATTCTGTCACTCAGCAAGTCTTTGTCCTATCCTATTAATGCCGAGTACCAGGCGGCCATTAGTATTGATAGCAAATAATTATTTAAATCACAAGTAATATGCTGGTGTCTAGTAAATAGGCACACCGATTTGCCCATGAACGTAAGTTATTGTACACCATGGTGTGGAATCTAATGCTCGGAACTGTGGCTGTGTACGGAGGCTATGGAGGAAAACAATACAGACAAAGAGAAAGGAAGAGAGTAAAGTATAAGAGAGAGAGTCCAGCCCTCTGGTTTATTGCTTATATAGTTACATGGGTTCATGGTATAGTATCATACCACCTTCTTCCACCAATGGGAATCGAGCATTCCTGGTCTTAACCAATAGGAATCCAGCATTCCTGGTCTCCATGGATACCAGTGGTCTGCCCACCACCAGTAGCTGTATGTCAGTAATAGACTGTTTGAGTGTGGTGACCCCTCCTACCCCAGTAGAAGGGCTAAGCCCTGAGTGCAATCACACCCAGACCTGCCAGCACCACTATGTCTATTTACATCCCACTCTGGCACCACCAACCCATAATATATGCACCTGGTCACGTACACCGAACAGTAATAGAACATTTGCATTCCCCCCTTGCTGAATATCGGAATATTTTACAATGGGGTAAGTTACGATGGGTACAGGGGATAGATAGTTCAGTAGATCAGAACAGTGGATGCTAGTGTTTTGTGAGTGCGAGGAGATATATTACAACGTGAATTTTATTACAATACTGTTTGAGTCATTTAATTGGTTGGTTGTTGGAGTTTGATGTCCTGGCAACATCTAAGGTCTTATCAGGACTGGTACCGACTTGTGACAGTGCACACTCATTGTGATTTTATAGTGCTGCCCTACTGGGAAATCAGGCTGCCAGCACCATGACCCGATATCCCACTCAGACACATTATCCTGACACTGAGCTAACTAGTCCTTACCCTATTAATGCCGAGTGCCAGGTTAGGAAGTGACAAGTATCGATTTTGTAAGTCACTGGTTTGACTCGACCGGCAACCGAACTCCCCATGTCTCACTCATGACTCCCACGCTCTACCGATTCGGCCACCGGGCCCGGTCATTTAATTACTAATTATTTGTATTTTGTATTGCATGGCCTTGTGGATAGGAAGTTACATTCGCTAAAAGGGGGGGGGGGTAAGAAGAATTTTTTGGGTAATTGAATTTGTTGTTACCGGTGTGTTTCAGGGAGCCGACGCGCCATCTTGCGGTGACGAGCCTGTCAAATGCGTCATTCCTGTGCCCGCATGGCGGCTTCATGCACGAGCCGGAGACAATCGGTCTCACCCCGTCCTCCAAGAGGTTTGTCACCGTCTACAAATACTACCACATACCCGACATAATCCCATTTGTAGAAGAACAGCCGCAGATTGAAGTGATCTTCCGGCGAGACCAAGTGGTTCTCGCTCGCTGCCACATTGGCCGCTATTGGCTAACTCGGGCTTTGTTACTAAAGGTGGAACCCCCCCCCCCGCGAATGTATTGGATGTCAGTACTAACTGACACTCAAACACATTTTGCTTGATTGTGTAGATCTTATGACTATGCCAACAAGGTTTTAAAATGTAAATACCATTCGAGATGTCTTTACAAATGTAAAGCACGAGCATATTTTAGAATTCCTGAGGACAGCTGGACAGTATCAATATCTCTTGTAACTTAAAGATATTGTTGCCTATGTCTTTTGACATTAATTTTACCGTCGTTTGACCCATTTTAGGTTCTAGGAAAACCACAGTGACAAAATAAATTTGACTCACTTTTCGCCTTGAATATGGCCTTTGCTGCCTACATTAATTCAATCTGCAAAATATATTTTGGGCTTTTAAGTGCAAAATATGCTGGGCTTTTGACATTCGGCTCCATCAATATTCTAATTCATCTCCATCAATATTCACCTCGCTTTGGTCAATATTTATCTTAACATTGGTCAATATTTGCCTTTGCCTTGGTCAATATTCACCTCAGTCAATATTCACCCTTGCCTTGGTCAATATTCACTTCAGACACTTTTTACGATGGTCAATTTTAGTCATCGCTTTGGACCGGGCACGATGGCCTAATTGGTAGAGTGCATACCTCGCGTGCGGAAGGTCGGGAGTTCAGTTCCCGGTTGAGTCAAACCAATGACTTTAAAGTTTATACTTGTCGCTTCCTAGCCTGGCACTCTGCATTAATAGATTAGGGCAAGTACTGGTTAGCTCAGTGTCAGGATAATGTGACTGAGTGGGGTATCGGGTTATGGTGCCGGTGGCCTGATTTCACAGTGGTGCAGCACTATAAAGTTGCCATGACTGCACTGTCACAAGCCAGTAGCCGTCCTGATATGACCTTAGATGTTGCTAGGATTTAAAACAACAAACAAACGTCATCGCTTTGGTCAATATTCACCTGCCCTGTGGTCAATATTCACCTTCAGCTTGGTCAATATTCACCTTCACCTCAGTCAATATTTACTTTGATCAATATTTGTCACCACTTAGGTCAATATTCAACTTCACTGTGGTTAATAATATATATGTTCATATATATTATGTCCATAAATATTGCCAAGATGTAAAACCCCAGCAAACAATATATGACAGCAATTGTTTAGTTCGAATCCCGTTCTTATATTACCTTGAATGTTGGTAGAACATAAAACCCAAACAAGAAAGTTAGGCATGAGGGACAATATAATCACAAGCAGAGTTGAAACCTGACTTCCGGCATTTTTCGGCAATTCCCTGACAATGCTAATCATATGCTGGAGGGGGGGGGGGGAATCAGCATTTCCGCGGAAATTCGGTCTGATTTCCTCATTTATTTGCCGGATACCACTTTGATCCCTGATGTTAATATGTAGCGTCTGCGCCTTGCTGTAATGTCCACTCTGTGACCCGCTTGCAGCCTAGTGTACGTGTGGCCACACGAGTGGACTGAGCTGCAGCGACTGATGAAGACAGACCTGGAGGTTCGCATTGGACGCAACGTCGAAGAAACCGGTCATGTGACCTTCATCACGATGCCTGGTGAGTTGACACGCATACCTATGTCGTGGGGGGGTGATGAAAATTGGAAATATTGCGCCCTAGAGGGGGATTCGAACCCGTATCTCTTGCATTCCGGGCTAGTGTGCTAAGCATTACACCACCTGGACTCCCTGATGTCACCACACAACCCACGCCTACCTGTCTATGTGGCTCCTTGCCTGAGAGGTCAGTGCAGACCACTGTGCTCATCCCCCTGGAATTGTAAGTCTTTTAAATGGCTTACATCCATAAGTTGTTTTAGTGCTTACAATTACATATACAGGCAGTCTCAGGATAATGTGACTGTGGGATATCAGGTCATGGTGCTGGCGGCCTGGTCTCCCAGTGGGGCAGCACTGTAAAGTTGCCATGAGTGCACACTGTAACAAGTTGGTACCCGTCCTGATATGACCTTAGACCTTGCCAGGACAAAACTTCCATGAAACAAACAAACAAAAACCGAGTCCAGTTTGATATTAATCTGCGATAGATAAAAGACGAGACAGGGTGGTCGAATGAGTAGAGCATCCGGCTCCTGTTTTGCGAGATTGGGAGAGCCGAACCCATGAGTTTGTGGGTTTGAACCCTGGTCGAGTCAAACCAATGACTTAAAAATTGATACTTGTCGCTTCCTAACCTGGCACTTGGCGTTATTAGGATAGAGCAAGGACTGGTTGGCTAAGTGTCAGGATAATGTGACTGAGTGGGATATCAGGTCATGGTACTGGCGGCCTAGTTTCCGAGTGGGGCAGCACTATAAAGTCACCATGAGTGCGCACTGTCACAAGTCGGTACACGTCCTGACCATGTTGCTAGGGTGTAAAACAACAACAAACAAACAGTGATAGGTAAATAGCAATATTAAAATGATTTTTACAAATTATTTATTACACCACCATCGTATTGTGTTTATTATTAATTAGTAACACCAAATTTGAAATGATTTATTATGAATTGATTATTTTAACCCAAACAAAAGCGAACTACTCTTTTTTCAATTTCTATTATTGTTTCTTGTCCCAACTCTATAGCAACAAAATATGGCATATTATTTTACTAAGAATTTTCCTCTACTTTGCGGTTTCTGCGGTGCGCAGATATTTGTTCGGACTGCCAGCAAAGTCGGAAGGAGGCAGAGCGACTGGCTCGACTGTCGTTCAAGAACGCTGTCATCTTCGTACGGAAAGTTAGCAGCGACAGCAAGCACTCAACCGGTGGCTCTTCGAACACCGCGTCTGAGCCGCCTGATAAGAATGACCCGGAGTTTTGTTCGCTACAGGTAATTGTTCGCTACAGGTAACTGATGATGTGCTGTTATGTTAAAGGCCAGACATCCTGTAGCAGGATGAACATCCAATTAATGTCGCACTCGCATAGTCTGATGGTTTTGAGTTTCCATCCTTGTTTTTAGAAAAATATATTAGGTTGATCGGACGGTTATAATCTATCTTGGTGTAGTAGTCCAGACATGAGCTCCACTACCGTACGGTGGCAGCAAGGACTGCTCCGTCACCGTCGCAGTTTACAGCGATAGGTGGTGGTACGGTAGCCGCCGGGCAGCGCCGTGATAGGGCTGCCACCTCCTGTGTGCGGCTAGCGTAACCTTCTTAGCTCAGTGTCAAGATAATGTGGGTGAGCGGAAAATCGGGTCATGGTGCCGGTGGCCTTGTTTCCATGTGGGGCAGCACTACAAAGTCGCCATGAGTGTGCGCTGTCACAAGTTGGTGCCCATCCTGATATGACCTCAGATGTTGCCAGGATGTAAAACCTCAACAAACAAACAAAACAACAGATGTTAGATGTGTCTCCACCCCTACCTCAACTTATTCCTCCCTTAAAAAAAAGAAAAACCCCAAAACAGCTGAAATGCGCAATTCTGAATGTTGTTGGAAAATTCTTAATACACAGCAAAATGGGAAGCGGAAAAAGCTGGAGTCCGAGTTGTGTAGTGCGTCACAGGAGAAGCATGCGCGACATGAAAACAATGCACGACGCAGTTCGCGACACCGGAAAGTTCGTGGGGAGAAGGAGCTGACAGTGTCTGCCACCACCACTCTCTGGGATGTTAAAATCAAGGTGAGTGCACTAAGTTTAAAGCTGCATCGTCCGATGAAGCATGACATTTTCAAAACCAAAACAATTATCTAGATTTTATTCTACATATCTAACTTAGACACTGATTCACCTATTAACCATTTGTTGCCACATAGAAGGGAATGCCCAGTCAAGTTAATAGAACATGTTACTGCAGAAGCCTATGCTGTCAGAGTTTTGGCATGCTTGCCAAAACAAATGTTGCATGTTTGAACTTCAAATATCTCAAAAGTTAGCCATTTAAAATAAAAGTTACTTCAAAGTAATGTAAAGTAGATTATAACAATCAAATTAATATATCTATCTCAGAAAAATGACAAGCTCAAAACCATCAGACTATGTAACTTTAATATTTCAAGGATGAGAATTTCTCTTCTTTTGTTTTTGGTGGTCGATTTTCTCTCTGTTTTGGGAGACCGGCCGCGGTGGCCGAATCGGTAGAGCGCAGGCCTCCTGTGCAGAAGGTCGGGAGTTCGATTCCTGGTGGAGATTCCAATGAGTTACAAAATTAATACTTGTCGCTACCCAGCCTGGCGATCATCATTACTAGAATAGGGCAAGGACTGGTTAGCTCAGTGTCCAGATAATGTGACTGAGTGGGGAATCGGGTCATGGTGCTGGCGGCCTGGTTGCTCAGTGGGGCAGTACTATAAAGTTGCCATGAGTGCACACTGTCACAAGTCTAGAGCCATCCTGATATGACCATAGACTGTTGGTTGTTGGAGTTTTATGTCCTGGCAACATCTAAGGTCATATCAGGACGTCTAGATGTTAGAGAGGGAGATAGGCGGAGAGGGAGAGAGGAGGAGAGGGAAGGTGACAGGGTGAGGTACCTAGAGAGGGTGACAGGGTGAGGGACAGGGAGATGTTGCTGGGACGTAAAAACTTCATCCAACAACAACATTACTTTTTATGCGAACAGCTGATGAAAGAATATTCATCACCTCCAATGGACCAGCACCTGTACTTGTCAGACACCCAGCTCGTCGGAGACCAGCGAACGCTCGGTGACCTTGGCGTGACCCCGTCTAGCGTCCTGTACTTGCGGATAGACGAGCCTTGCGAAGACCCGATGCTCATGGACGATGCCATGAAGGCTGGAAAGCCTGAAGAAGGTTTCAAGGGCACAGGACTTCTCAGGGGCACCTTGACCACGTGACATGGGTCAAGGTCATTCGGAGGCCAATCTAGGTCAAGGTCCTGAGGCCATGTGACGACATCGCTGTGGGCGGTCGTTGATTTTGATTGCGATGTTTGTTTGTGAAGTCAGCTGGGTGACTTTGTTGAAGGTTGACTACCATGGTCAAGGTCATATAAAGGGTGCCTAATTACCAGTGTCAAGGTCAGTGGTGGATCAGGTACTGTGCAAATATCTGACTGGTTATTTACTTTCAGAGGTTTATATCATTAAGCACCTTGTACATAATAAAAACAAAATTAAAGCTAGAGATTACTTTATTTTTTAAGACCGCAAATGCATGCTTGTCACCACACCAAAGAGTTGAACTCTGAACTGGAAGCGTTTTCATTTTAAAGTTAATTTAAAGTTGCATAGGCTGGTGCTTTTGAGTTTCTGCTATTTTTATAGATAAATATATTTGGTTGATCGTTATAATCAACTTTACTTTTTTTAAATAAATAGGTTAACTTTGGGAGATGAATTAATTTTGGCATGCATGTCAAAACTCTCACGTCATAGACTTCAGCAGTAATAGGTTCTGTTAAATTCACTTAATATTCCCTTCTATACAGCAACAAATGGTTGATGCGTGCCCCAGTATCTAAAGTTGATATCTAGGATCAAGTCTGGATGAGTGTTTAGTTTCGAAAATGTTATGCTTTTGTCATGATGTGGGGGGGTGTGTGATGAAAATGGGAAATATTGCACCTAGAGCGGGAATCAAACGCACATCTCTTGCATTCTGGGCCAGTGTTTTTTTAGGTACATTAGTTGTTTAAGCAGGGGAAATTTCAGTCGCAGACAACTGGTCTTCCTCATTCCACTGCTCCTTGCCCTATCCTAATAATGCCGAGTGTCTGGCTAGGAAGCGACAAGTATCAATTTTGAAGTCATTGGTTTGACTCGACCAGGATTCGAACCCACGATCCCATGATCTACCAACACGGGAGACGGACGCTCTAACTCATTTGGCCATCCTGTTAGTGTACTAACCATTACACCACCTAGGCTCGCTGATGTCACTACGCTGCCCATGCCTACCTGTCTCTCTATGCGGCTCCTTGCCTGAGAAGTCAGTGCAGACTACCACACTTTCATTAGACTATGCAACTTTAATCACTGAAACAATTGAATTAACAAAAATCTAAGTAAACCTTAGTAGCCAGTATGAGGTTATATATGGGTTCTTGTTCAATGCTGGTCCTAAATAGCGGGAATGAGAGGTCAACACTGAAATAGGTTGCGGCTTATCCCAACTTGGCTTGTGTTCCGCATACATCCAATTTTAAGGCACAATTAAATGAAAAGCAGTTTGGACCCCGATTGTAAGTCAGGGTGGCTGCAGGGGAGAGCATCACACATCTTTCGTTATGACCAAATATAAATGTGTTTAGAACAAGAATTATATTATTTCCTGGACATGTTTTGAAAAGTAATTATTAGGAGTAATTATGTGCAATTTTAGGAGCATTCATCCACTTGAGAGTAGAACTGAGTGTACCTAGAAAATTGTGACATTGAAACATGCGTAACACATTGCCATGAGGCATGTTTCACACATGACGCAAAGTTTTCACTCTGCTTTTAATGCATTTTTAAGAAGTAATCTGGTGACTTCGTGTTCAGATGCCGGCCTCAATGGTGCTATGCTATTTATAGCAGCAGTGTTTTCTCCTGTTTGCATTTCTTACCTTGTGAAAATTGAGTGTGAACACATGTTTGATGGTATAATGCAAAATGACGCATGTGTTATGCTCACTCTCAAGCATCGCTGTTTTACACAGACATACTCACTAGTCCTGAAATAAGTTTTCTGACAATTTTGCAACCTAGCTATGTTTGAATATTTCATCTGCTATGAAGTAGCTTCCAACACAAGCAGTGCGGTATTTGTTTGTTTAACGATCCCCAGGCCAAAAGTAGACATCGGCTATTGGGGGCCGCAGTAGGGTATTGCCATTCCCATTTTTGGATGCCATATTTGTATGACACAGGATTATTTTAACAATAAAACATAATCGAAACATTTTTATTTTCACCGCATTGCTCTCATTGCTTATTGGGTAGTATAACGAAAGGAAAGGATAACGAAAGGGATTTTCTCCATCTGCAGGGATGAAAGATCTTAGCGATTCCGCGGATTTCCGGGATTTTTCAATCCCGCAGCACCATCAGCGTATACTTATTATTATTATTATTATTATTATTATTATTATTATCCTCTTCTTTGATGGTGCTGACACCGCAGCACTATCAGCGTACACTACTAGTATTAATAAATGTTCCAAGCATTGCAGCACTATCAGCGTACGCCACTAATAGTAATACATGGTTCAAATGGTGCAGCACTTTCAGCGTATACCAGTATATATAAACCCGACTTCCGGGAATTTTCCGCGATTCCCTGACAATGTTAAACCTATGGGAGAATATCAGCATTTCCGCTTTTTTTCCCGGAGATCACTTTCATCCCTGATCTGGTGTGAGAAGGGGAATTTGTTTAAAAGAAAACAGCTTTAACGTGAGGGACCAACCAATTAGGACCAGCAGTGAAGAAGAACCTGTATATAGTCCTTATCACGAGGTTGTGTTAATACACCCAGCCCTGTCCTCAGGATCTTTAAGTCACTTTTTACCCTCAACAAAAATGACCGTCAACTCTTGGATGTTTAAACCAATGATTACATATCAATGACTGATTAAATAGCTAGCTAACGAATGAGGTGTGGTGCTTTGTGTATGTACTGAATGTGATCGGTGAACCCTGAAGTAAACTTAGTTGTTCGCAGAAAATACCATCTTTAATTGATTTCTATGCATGTGATTAAACTCGGTAATACTTTGCATACACTGAGACACTAGTCGGATCTTCAAATGACGTGCCACACTGGCAGACGCTGTTCATTGATGACTCATTCTGGTTGTTGTGGAAATCAAACTGGAAACTCGATTGGCTGGCGGACCAACAAACACTGCTATACCGGTGATTTATACTACGAAACCTGGTGTTTGCGAATGTCATGAATTGCTCATAGACCGCCTTCTAAGATCTAGCACCTCTGTCTGGCAGTGTACGCCACATTAAGTGAAACACGTGTTATCTTTTGTTCGCATGCTAATTGGTATCGGTGGTACTCTACTATACGCATAGCAAAAGAATACAGTTAACGCTAGTTCCTTTTCACATTTGTCGCAATGTATGTGTAATGGGTGTTTTAATTAACGAAACCAGATTTAGTTATACAAGCTGGCTGCACAGTTACAAGACTGCACAAGAACTCTTTGGCTTCTCTATGCGTATGGTGAATTCAGTTGTTTCGTGGTTTTTATTCGATACACTAGCCATCTTTGTAATACAGTAAAACCTCTCTAAATCGACCGACCATGGGACCGAATTTAATTGGTCCATTTAGGGAGGTGGTCAGTTAGAGTCAGGTTAGAGTTAGAATAGCCTTACAAGGGTATTGTTGGGACCCAAATATAGCGATCTGTGGAAGGGTCGCTATAGAGAGGTTTTACTGTACATGTGTTCTGAGTTCCGCTGGTTCCTCATGGAAGGACTGAAGCTGTGACCCAGCACATTGAGTCGTAGCTTCAGTTTACATCCTGTGGGGAGAAGGCGGTATTGAATACACAAACACAAAGTGGTATTTTTTATGTAAAATATTTGCTACGACAATTTCACTGCAATCTACATTAGAAACAAATATATGGCGACAAATAACCATGCCAAGTCTGATCATCAGGAAGCGGGTGGTTATACTTATAGGTGTGAAATGAGTTTATATTGTGTTGGGTCTAATAGTGAAGGATAGGGGTCGGGGATAGGGGGCGCCAACTCCAGTTTCCGGTGCGTAAGCTGAAGCTGTGTCCCGGCATGTTGGGTCACAGCTTCAGGCCTTTCTTAGGGACCAGTGAAAACTTAGAATACCCGTATTGAGGCTTATTTGCGTCTTGATTGAATGGGGGGAAATATAGAAATATATTATATTGGGGGATATATGAGCAACAGAGTAATATGCAGCCGGGGGAAGACAAGCCAGTTGTTAAAGCTGCATAGTCCGATGAAGCATCAAATTTTCAAAACCAAAACAAGTATCTCAATTTGATTCTACATATCTAACTTAAATACTGGTGCACTTGTTAAATATTTGTCACCACATAGAAGGGAATACTGAGGCAATTTAATAGAACCTATAAGTGCAGAAACCTATGGAGTCAAGAGTTTTGGCAAGCTTGACAAAACTATTTTTGCTTGTTTGCACTTCAAATATCTCAAAAGTTAGCGATTTAAAATGACAGTGACTTGAAATGAAAGTAGTGTAGATTATGACGATCATCCTATTGTTTATCTCAGAAACTTAAAACCCATCGGACTATGCAACTTTAAGTTCTTTACTAAACAAGATGTATGCTGGATATTTGTTGGAAGCTGATGGGTAGAAATGTGTTTCCTTCAACAAATTGTTTTTCCTATTCTATTTTTAGAATTTGTGTTCTATTGCGATATTATACAAAGATGCGTTTAAGGTTCGGAGTCTGAGCGGCACGAGTAAGCGGTTGGTTGTTAATACGCGTATTCCCAGTTGCGCTGGTCCCTCAGGAAGGACTGAAGCTGGGACGTAGCACGTCGGGTCACAGATACAGCTTACACGGTGCAAGGTCGGGCAGGTAGTGAATTTACCCTATTCACGCCGCGGCCATGTTGAAACCAGACCGAGGGCACTTATGCGTCTGCGAGGCGCCGCTGTATGAAAAGTCATGTGAATACTTTTTTGTCGACCAAAATATGTCGAAATCACTCAAATTTGAGGGTATTCATTTTTTAAACTACCATATTCATCTTTGCATACCTGTTTTCTATCTATTGGCCAATTTTCACGAAGATTGGGTGACCCTTGCATGGTGATTTTTCCCATTCTGTAACTACAATGTGACTGTCAACTCCAAGTGTGCATAGTTATGGTGGTATCATGTAATGCAGCACTGTCAGCGTTGTTATCTGTGCAACTCAGTTAAACAGCTAGTCTTAGTAATTACAAATTAATAAAAGCTTTAAAAGGGTTAAAATATATTTGTTAAATATATCTATATTGAGAAAGTTTTGCAATTTTGAATTTAAGAAAAGATTGGCAGCCAAGGTGAGTGACTTTGTTGACATTGCCTACTGAAATGCAATCTTCATGAAAATTAACCAATAAATAGAAAAAATGTAAGCAAACATGATTATGATAGTTTCAAAAGTTAATATCTTCAAATTTTACTCCTTTAGTTTATGTAGTAGTTCATACACATCGGCACACAGTAGTGTCTTATGGCCATTTCCAATACCGACGCTTACTCAGACTCGTTCTGATGCCGAATTAGGTCACGCGTGAATAGGGTGAATACACAAACAAAGTGGTGTTTTATTATCAAATGCAAAATATTTGCAAGAAATAGGATAATTTTACTGTAATCTGCATTAAAAACAAATGAAAGACAAGAATCCTACTACGGTTGATTGTCAGGAGGCATTTGGTTATAGATGCAAAGTGAGTTCAAAGTATAGGGTCTATCGTGATGGATGGGGTTAGGAGTGGCACCAATTCTGTACTTCCACCGTGTACGCTATAGTTGCACCCCGACAAGCTGGGTCGCCGTTCCAGTCCTTCTTGAGGGACCAGCGGAACTGAACTCTGGAATACCCGTATTAAGACCCTGGTCCCTTATTTGGGGCAGGTGTCCTACTTCAGGAGGTCACGTGGTGCTGCTGCCAGTGTTGATGTTTACGGCCGTCTCCTGCGCCCACCAATCAGGACACTTACTGAGTCGCACCATGTGGTTTCTGGTCGTGTGGTGGCTGCTTATAAACACTCAGTGGACAGTTGCTATGGTAACTAACCTGTCAGTCATTGGCTCTAGCGGTTTTGGCTACTTGAATTGAAATTGTGTAGAACCATAATTCATAGACATTAGGCAGCGTACTATTACTAGTACAATTACTATTACATAAAGACATTGAGCAAATACAGTATAACCCCGTTAAACCAAACTTGAAGGGACCCTTGAAATTTGTTTGGATTAACCGATCATTGGTTTAACGGAGCTTTGACTTTGACTTGGCTTTGGCAAAAACCAGGGTGCATTATGAATGTACAATGTATGTGCACACTGATTATTGTTTTTTATGTATACAGCTTAACCCCATTAAACCAACCTCGGTTAAATCAAACGATCGGTTAATCCAAACTTTTTTCGGCAACCTGGCAAAATACTACCATTTATCATATAAAAAAGTCTTAGATGACCTTAAAACCACATGAAAGTTTGCTTTAACTGTACCGGAAGGGGCCTGGGGCCGACAATTTTGTTTGGATTAACCAATACTTTGGATTAACCGACTTTGGTTTAACCAACTTTTTTATATGATAAATGGTAGTATTTGCCGGGCCGCTGAAAAAAGTTTGGATTAACTGATCGTTTGGTTTAAATGAGCTTGGTTTAATGGGGTTGTACCGTATACGGATGAATAACCAGCTAGTTCGAAGGCAATTTTCCATCAACATTGGGAAATGTGACGGAGACCAGTTGGGTTTGAAGGCAGAGGACGGGAGTGTCGAGCCGCTGCTGTGGGCTCTTTTTATAGACTCACTGTAACATTTAAAAAAATATATTTGCCACCATTATAGCTATAGTTAAAGTTTCATAGTCCGATGGCTTTGAGTTTCTGTCATTTTCTGAGATAAATACATTAAATTGATCATTATAAGCTACTTTACGTTAGGTTAAAGTAACTTAGTTTAAATGGCTAACTTTGAAGATATTTGAAGTGAAAACATGCCAAATTAATTTTGGCAAGCACACCAAAATTCTGATGCCATAGGTTTATGCAGTCACCAGTTCTATTAAATTGACTACCTTTCTATGTGACAACAAATGGTTAACAACTGTACCAGTATCTAAGATAAATATGTAGAATCAAATCTAGCTCAGTGTTTTGGTTTTGAAAATTTGATGCTTCATCGGACTATGCAACTTTAATTTTGTAATACCGCATTCCCCCAAATGAGTTCTTTCTATTAAATAAGACAGCCACCCACCACCCCGGTGATCTAATTGGTACTCTTAGAAAGAAGCATTTTATTGGAATAAACACCTGTCTCCCCCCCCCCTCTTTTCAAATCAATTAAAGTTACACAATCAGATGGTGTTGAGTTTTTTTCCATATATCTTTTTTTAGATAATATTGTGATGGACCGTATTCTACTCCGCCTGAGGAATAATTGAGTAACGCCAAAGTTGCTTCAAACCCCAAGTTGTAGCCTGGTTTATTCCGCAAAAGTCAGAAGAGCGAAGTGACCTGTCATTGTCCAGCTGGGTCGCACATAACTTCCTGTGGGAGGTGGCCGCTAGCCCATAAGCATATTCAGCGCTGAACGGAGAGGGACAACCAGCCACTGTTGAACTTGTCTGAGCCCATTTGAAGTTGCCGGAAATGGAATTACCTCTTCTCATTTTCGCCAGAACTCAGTGTCAGCCAATCAGATCTGTTCTTTTTTATTGCAAATGGCTGACCCCTATGGTGGCCGCCATTTGCAATGAAAAGAACAGCTCTGATTGGCTGAGAACAGTTCTCAGTGTCAGCCATTCTTTTTTATTGCAAATAGTGGCCCCCCATAGGGGGCTGCCATTTGCAATAGAAAGAACAGCTCAGATTGGCCCAAATTATGGAAAGGTCATCCATTATTTGTTTAGTAGTTTCTTGTTCAGATATTGTCACACATTTATGTATCTTTTGCACAGACCACTTCGACCACTGTTTAAATCACACAATATCAGTACTTAAAGAATAGGAAACTCATCCTACAAGGGTATGCTCAATATGGGACAGTGGTCACCCGATTTTCCTCCTTTCCTCTCTGTGGACCCTTCTCCGCAAGCGAGGGATGGAACAGTTGACCATTGGGACTGTTCCTGCTGGTGTGCTACCACCTGTGGGAACTTATCGACAGGGGTCAGCGCAAGCAAAGCCGCCACCGTCTGGTAGATGGGCTTATGATGGACTACCAGGGTTGGCAACCCTTACAGTTTCGCTGTAAGGAGTATAATATTTTATATCCCCATCATCACCTTACACCGATCTTCCGATTTTTCATTTTCCAATGTTGGCAACCTCCAATACCATTAATGCAATAGATAGGATAAGTATTTATCGATATATAAAGGGCGGAGCGGCCTATCCTCCGTTATTGTTTATATTATCTACTGCGCAGTAGCCAACCGCGTGTGTGCGGAATTAAGTTGGTTTGGCCTAAACCTTGTGCACCAACGAAAAATAAGTTGGCGTGGCCTAATAGGGCCTAATGACCGCCTGCTACTGCAGCACCACTTTGTGCTTGTGGCCTGCGCCCCTCTGTTTGGCCAGTGCGCACCTGCTTTTCAAACTGTTCACATCTCCTGCTCGCTTGGCTGTTGCCTACCAGTTTGACTCCGGTCGTCTACCGGCGGTTCGTCTGTCAACGTTTTTCTGCTGTCAGAGAGTTTTTGTTTTCTGCTGTCGGTTCGTCTTGCCGTGTTTGTCGTGCTTGGAGACGACATGGTATTCTGTCGTCACTGTGGAGAGTCGCATAAAAAGGATGACAAGGCGGCGTGGCGTGTATTGCGGAGCAGCAAAAAAGACCGACGACACGGCGTTCGACTATGGCGCCGAAAAAAAAGGAGGCGGACGACGGTGAACTGGACATAGTGGATGCTTCATTGGCGTCATTGTCGGTGGACGACCGAGAGAAGAAAGTGGAAGACGAAATAGCCAGGTTAGAAGCGGAAATATGGCTGGGGGCGCTTGAGGAGCGCATGAGTGAGCTCCAAACGGTAGGTGATGGACAGCTTGGACGACGGCTGCAGCGGACGGAGGAGCGGACGGCAGACCGCGTGGACGACGGAGGGCTGCCGTCGTCTGCGTGGAATGCGGGAGCGTCACCACAGGTGCCGGGGGACGCTTTGAATGCGTTTTCCAGCTATGGCCGCTCACGGGTGCGTACTCGTGAACAAGGAGGACGACGACGACGAACACGCAGCAGGAGTGACAGTAGCTCCAGCAGGAGATGGCGCAGTAAGTGGGCGCTGAAACGTTACACTGTTGCAGGAAAGGAAGTGCGAAAATTAAATGGGTATGAGGTATTAGCGGCCACTTGGGCATGGGTGCTGGACATTGCTGAGATGAATATAGCTGACTATAGAGCAATATTAGAGCACGTTGTGTTTATTGCGGTGCGTGCGACGGACGACTATTTCAAGGATTCCGCGCATGTTGACTATGCTTTGGCTGTGCGGAAGTCGGCAGAGAGGATTGGCATGGCAGCTTTTGCAAAAATAAATTCTGGTGAGAGTGCTGTTCATTATGGAGCACAAAATGCGAAGGTGCGCAAGGCCGGTGCGGGAAGTGGTTTGGGAAGGAAGGCGGCAGGAGGTAGTCAAAGACCATCTCGTGGTTGTTATCAATGGAACGGGGATGACGGTTGCTCTAGGACAGAGGAGGAGTGCATATATGAGCATAAATGTTCCAAGTGTGGCTCAAAAGGCCATAAAAAATATAAATGTAAAGAATGAAGGAGCAAGGTGCCGATTTCGTCTATAACCAGCAACCTCCAATACCATTAATGCAATATATAAATTGTACAGATTATTATGTCCAAAATGCACCACAGAACAGATTTTAACACTATTTCTGGGCCCAATATAATATCCCTTAAGATCTTCTGGTTTTTCATTTTCCAATGTTGGCAACCCTAGACTACTACAATATTATTAGGTTGATAATTATAATCCAATTTACTTTAGTTTGAAATGGATTTGTTATCTTAAAGGGTTCACTTTGGAGATATTTGGAAGTGGAAATATGTTAAATTAATTTTGGCGGTCACACTTAGGGGCGTAGCTACATTGTCGCACTAAGCACGTGCAAACAATTTTCTCACAGCATCGTATTTTCCTCATACTAAATCTTTTATAATATGAGCTATTTTTATTTTGTGTTTCGAATTTTTTTAATTTCATGTAAGCACATGGCAAACAATTTTGTGTTTAAAATTTTATATTCTGGCTACGTACCTGACACCAAAATTCTGGGTCTGTACAGACGACCTGGTTAAAGCCTTCATTGAGGGCTTTGACGCAGTCGTGGCGCAGACTCAGGATGTTCTGGCTCGCTGAGGGTAGGCGCGGTGCTGACTTCGACTGTGTCGTTGAAGACAAGAAGATTGTCGAATGAAAGTTGGAGGCATCGCGCGAGCAGAGGGCGCGACAATCGGAGGTCATAAATCACATAGACATGACCTTTCATGCCTCGTTCCGCTGCGACTTCCGGAGCTGGGATGGTTCATTGCGTTCTTTGGATCTCTCTGGCTTCAGCGTCGAGGATAGGCTGCATGGCCTGCCGGCCAGCTTGGTGTCCGATGCTGCTGTAGCACATCGGGCACTGCTGGGACGTGCGGCGGGTGCACCTACTGACGGCGACGGCGACGTTCAGATGACAGGTGGCGGGAAGGTGGACGACGATTAGTCGTCATTCTCTCCTGTCCGAGGGATTTTGGGCGTCGCATCAAATTCAGATGACAAGTGGAGGGGCGGTGGACATCGTGTAACTGTTGGTACAGTTAGACGTTGCTCTCCCCTGCCCTAGGGATTCTGGATAACGTGATGTATCAGATGACAGGTGGCAGTTAAGTTAGCGGTGGTTGACTGCTCATGCAGGTGATCGGCGCTAGCTCTGTCCGAGGGATTCTGGGTTTCATGTCGGGGTAATTGAAAGACCAGCACACCTGTGGCGGTTATTAATTATTTTTTTATATACATTAAAAATATATAAAATAATTTTTTTTCTGACAGTTCATCTCCCTTAAGGAGGTGGATACCGCCTTGTATATATATATATTGAATAATAATATAATATTGTATATACCTTTTTAGTGCTACGGCGCTATTTTTATGTTGATAGCCATGATGTATTTAGCATTTCGTACTGCTTTATTCCAATATTATTTTTCTTTGCAGTACGTTGTTGATAATATATGTTGTGGTGAAGAGCTCAGCTTTCTCCCGATTGGAGGATCTAGCTTCTTGTGTTCTGCCACTGAGGACGCTTACTATCAGCTACGACTCAGTCATACTATAAAGGGGACGGGCATCGGCGGCTCAGTGGTTGCTACTAGCTACTGTTCTTACTGTATCCGTCCAACACATGGACTTTTCGCTGACCAAGCTGTGCTCGGCCCGGCCCCATAGCACATCAACAACAACTTCACCAAGTTGTACTCTTCTGTTTGTGCTCACCTCCGTATTTTGCTAACTCACGTACGATTCAAATGTTATTTATTATTTATTTTGAGTCGAAATTGCAGATATTTGATTCCACAGACTTATTTTTTGTTAATATTCGCCATCAATGTTTTCGGTACACACGGTTGACCTGGACAACTCCGGAGCTGGCCCCCCTACGTTATCAACAATATCACAACAAAGTAAGAATATGGATTCCTCTTCATCTGATTCTTTTCCAGGCTGCCATGCGATTCAAGTAGCTTTGGACAATAATAAAAAGACGATAGCAGTGGTCACCGCACATCGATGTGCAGATAATTGGCTGTCGTATCCTCTGCCTTTTTGAGCCCAATAGGGCCGCACTCACCTTAACAAAAAAAATAAAGGCTCACCTAAGTACTATCATGTATCGTTATCTGTCCTTGTAGCGTCATCCTGCAAATACGATATAAGTACGATAAAAAAAAAACTCAGAATGAGTCGGGGGCCCACACCATTGCGGTTCTGTTTTATTTTCCGGACAATATTGCCGACCGCTCTCTTTGTTTACATCTGCCAACATACTCTAGGTGGCGCCAGTCGTCGCCTCCCCACTCCTTAGCTCTTGCTTTCCCCACTAGGAGACGCCACTGTAGCACCATAGTCCTGTCAGCGCCAAGTTGTTATCGACAACTTGCCGGTTTCCTAAACCACAACCAATGAACAACCAACCAACAAACCAACAAACCAACTGGGGTAGATTCGGTGATCTTTGAAGCGCAAAACACCCTCCCTGTAGCTCGGATGATACTTGTGTTTGGGTTAGGTTCATTGGTGGATTAGCATCGCGTAGTGTCGGTCGTGTCAGCGCCGAGTTTTTATCGACAAATTGCCTGATCATGCTGGTGTCCAAAACCACAACCAACAATCAACAACAACCAACCAACAAACTATCTGGGGTACATTCGGTGATCTTTAAAGCGAAAAAGCGAAAAACATGCCGAATCAATTTTGCAAACCTAAATGCTGAACGTAGTGTTTATTGTCTGATCGCGCCTAACGCCAATCACCACTGAACAACAATCCAACACAACCAACAACCAAACAACAAACAACACAACCAACCGAACAACAACAACAAATCGCAACCAACAAACAACCACACGCAAACAACGACAACCAACAACAGTCAAAACAACCCACAACCAATCCTATCACCAACAAATAACAAACAAACAACACAACCAACAACCCACAATCCAAGCCTAAACCAAGAGCAAGTACCTAATCATTACAACAACCGAAGCAATCAACAACCAACAACATCTAATCCACAAAGACAACAAACCAACAACCACAAACAACCCAAACAACACAACAACACAACCAACAACAAACAACCAAACAACAAACACAACAACCAATCCAATCGATTACCTAATCATTACAACCTAATCATTACAACAACCGAAGCAACAACCAATCAACAACCACAACAAACAACACAACCAACAACCAACCACAACCAACAACCAATCCTATCACACCAATCACCAACACTCAACAGTCAACACAACCAACAACAGTCGACAAAACCAAATAATCAACCAACCAACAACAAACACAACAAACAACCAAATAACAAACAACACAACAAACAACAACCACAACAACCAAATAACAAACAACACAACCAACAACCAACCAAACAACAAACACAACAACCAATCCAACAACCTAATCATTACAACAACCAACACCAATGAACAACCACAACAAACAAACAACCACAAACAACACAACCAACAACCAATCCTATCACACTCAACCAACACTCAACCGTCAACACAACCAACAACCAACCACAACCAACAACAGTCGACACAACTAAATAATCAACATCAACCAATCAACAACAAACAACAAACACAACAACCAATCCAATCGATTACCTAATCATTACAACCTAATCATTACAACAACCGAAGCAACAACCAATCAACAACCAACAACACAACCAACAATCCAATAACAAACAACAACACAACCAACCAACAACAGTCGACACAATCAAATAACAACAACCGAAGCAACAACCAACCGAAGCAACAACCAATCCACAACCAACAACATCTAATCAACAACCACAACCAACAAACAACCACTCCCAACAAACAACACAACAAACCACAACAACCAACTACACCACCAACAACAAAAGACCAAACAACAAACAACACAACCAACCAACAACCAACCGAACAACAACAACCAATCCTATCAGACCAATCACCAACAACAGTCAACGCAACCAAATAACAAACAACACACAAACAACACAACCAACAACCAACCATATCACTATTGTGGCGGCGATCATTGGTTGGGTGACAGCATTAAATGAACCAACGATTCGTAGTTCTTTTCACATTATTCATTTGTGCGTAATGCCATTTGATTCTAAACTAATAGAAATCAATGACTATGTGACTTTCTATTATGTCACTCTAGTGTCAGTGTCAGTGTCTATATCCCCCGCCCTATCAAAAACTACGTAGTCGTAGTTTGACAGCCATACGGTTGTTAGGTGGATTATTCTTCTGTTATCTGTTGCATCGGATTATACTTATGACAGCATTTTTGTGCGGTTCTTATGAAGGCCACGATCATTGGTTGGGTGAGACCAGTAAATTAACCAACGCTTCGTAGTTTGTTTCACATTCTTCATTTGTGCGTAATGCCATTTGATTCTTACTTATGACAGCATTTTTGTGCGGTTTGATGTGCATTGTTTGCTCTGGTATTTCTTAGTGTTATATTTCCTTTTGATGATGACTTGCCTTCGGAAAAATGAGTTAGTCAAAATTCAAAATCCAAACATTGGAAATTAATTTAGGCATATACTGTCAATGTTTTTCCTCCACCTCCATCTGTTATTTTGCCACTAAACAAACCCACTAAACAAACACATCTGATGTAAACTGCACACAGCCGTTTCATACTTGCTGTTTGTCAAAACAAGCGTTTGTGTGTATCTATAATGTCAGATGCTAATTACCACAAAACGAACCTGATGCGTAAATAAAGTATTTAGCTGTATTCGAATGTGACCTACATGCTCTTTACGGAAACGCAATTACCGTCCCCTTATCTTTACTTTCATCGCTTGACCTCAGCTCCTTATCAGTCCGAGTTACACTTAAACACTTTAATGACACAAACCCGAAAATATTCATTTTCTGCGACTCTTAATTTATGAAGTCTGTATTTAGTAATGTGCCCCCGACAAAGTGATATCCCCACCTATATTTTATTTAACAATATGGACCAGACTAGACTACATTATCTCTCAAATAGTATGTTTTTGTAATTTCTGCTAACCGATTAATATCAGGTACAACGTGTACCACGGCAGGACCTTGGTCGATGGTGTCGGTAGGGGTGAGGGTGGTTTTATTTATGGGCGGCAGAATAATGTGAGAAACATTGTAATTCTTATCTGACCCGATTTGCTTGATCGCATTTCTTTCCTAATCGAGCCATGTTTTCCGAGTACACCTGATAGCGTACAATTAACTTTTCTATTGTCAATACTCTTTAGAAGTGAATATATCGCTGTATGGAAGTCTATATGCCCCTATGCCCCAATTTTGTTTTAATATCCATATACTAAGCATATACTAAGCATCCAACACGCACCCGATATTAAATGTCACGATATTAAATTTCACTCTCAACCCTACTGTCAACAGCTAACCCGCAAATCACCACCGAATATGCACAACGATTCTCCTTTAGTAGCATTCGTCCAAATAAAACCTAAACTATATTTAACGCGCAGTGCAAAACAATAGCTCTAATAATTTAAATGTTGTATGTCGAAGTGCCTAATTAAACTTTGGAATTGACAGAGTTGCTCCAAATTTCTAGAGAATTAATCGAAATCAAAGTATCTTTTATCAGATTATATCAGCCCAGCGCAGCTCACCGGTCCTCGGACTCCCCCCCCCCACACCCTCCCCCCTCCCCCACACCCTCCCCCCTCGAATTAAATGCGCCGGTGCCAGGCTTGCCCGGTGTGGCAATTGCGGCCGTCCGCCATTACGCCGAGGAACGGCAACACTAAAATGCATTTTCCATGGACTTGAGCATTCTCCCTACCGAAAAGTGACAAATCTCTAAAACCTCAGCATCTCGAAACAAATCGCTTGGTACACATACAGAAAACATCCGTACCCAAAACATTGTATTCAATTTATAAGGTTACTGATGATGCTCTTCTATTTTGGCGCATGCGCAGAAGCGATGCTCACCGCAAAATTTATTGGACGGCGGAAACTGCGACACCGGGCCTTTCGCTGGTTGGTCGTTACGCAATAATCTTTTATTGTTAATTTAGGTCATCCCAGCAGGACAGCGTGGCTGACGGGCTTCTGATTGGTCGATTTGAATTGAAGTGGTCCTTTGTTTAACAGGACTGATATATCTTGTGGGCGCTATATATACGATTTAGTGCTGCCTCTGTCGCCATCGCAATCACAATGCGTCGTATTAACAACATTGGTTGGAGATCGAATCCCCGACCAACCCAACTAGTGCGCCATACACAGATTGTCAATGGGAGGGAAACCAGTTACTATCGTTGTGAACCTATTCGTACTAGGGGCACACTTGCAGAGAGAATCGCTCAAGCCCAAGCTAAAGCCCGTGCTCAAGCTCAAGCTCAAGACCAAATTCTAGCTCCACTTGAGGCTCCAGCTCCAGCTCCAGCTCCTGCTCCTGCTCCACCTGAAGCGGAACCTGAAGCGGAACCTGCACCTGCACCTCCACCTCCACCTGCAGCTGAACCTCAACCTCAACCTCAAGCTCAACCTCAACCTCAACCCCAACCTCAACCTCAATGTCAACCGCAAGTCCAACCGATTGATGAAGGTATTTACTTTTATACACACATGTTATGTTTCGAAATTGTCAATGCTATGTCTAGCGAGTATGTGTGAATACTGCCGATCACCGTGAATGGGTTCGGCAAGGATGATAACGCTAGCTTTGTAGTAGGTGTTACGTTTCAGGTCGCCAAAAGGATGGTTTTCTAGCTACAATTTAAGTCTTGGTTAGTTGCATGCCCTAGAGCACATATTTATCTACATCCTCATTTTTTGACTGTTTCAATTTGACCAGTATTAGTTTCAAAAGTTTAAGATTGGCCAAGGCCAGTGACAATGCATTGAGTTTGCCGTTACGCGCAGTGCAAAACGTTTATTTTTTATTCAAAATGTGTACCAAGCGGTTTGTCTCTGTGTGGTGGGTGTGGTTTGAATATTTTGCACGGCCATTGACAATGCATTGATTTTCCGGGTACGCGCAGTTCAAAACGTTTATTTTATTAAAAATGGCACAACCCTAACCTTATGAATGTAATATAATCTAATCGTTGGATCTGTTATCTATATCTGTATCAAGCGGTTTGTCTCTAGGTGTTGTGGTTTTAGCGATTTTTCACATTTTCTGTATGAAGATTGGCCAAGGCCATTGACAATGCATTGAGTTTGCCATTACGCGCAGTGCAAAAAGTTTATTTAATTAAAAATTATTCATTGAATATGTTTTCTATATGTGTACCAAGCGGTTTGTCTCTAAGTGGTGTGGTTTGAAGATTGGGCACGGCCATCCATTGACAATGCATTTCCCGGTACGTGCAGTGCAAAATGTTTATTATAAATATCAACTAATCGATTAATTGAATATGTTTTTTATATGTGTATATTCAAAAGTGCTTTGTAACCAAACTGTTGTAGCTGATATCCCGCCATTTTCATCGCGCACAATAATGCCGAATCTGGTGTTTAGCTCTGTTCAAATAATGTTAAAGTTGCACAGTCCGATGGTCTTGAGTTTGAGTGACATGGCTACCTTTTGAGATATTTGAAATTCAAAATGTGAAAATAATTCCGGCAAGCACGCCAAAACTCTGATGCACAACCCGCTTTAACAAAAAGAGTATATTAGATTTATACGGTTAGGGTTTTGGATTTCTATCAATGCGCATATCAGCAAACTCAATGGCCGTACGCCTTTGCTTTGCTCCACCGCCCGTTTTCAGCGCATGCGCAGTCGGAACCGTGATGTAGTCTATTAAATCGCAGAGTTGCCATGTTTTATACAATCGAAATCTGTTCGATGAGTTTCAATCAATGACTAGGTATATTAGGTATATTATAATTTACTCATACCATTGAAAACAGCCAAACCAATGCTTTTAAATGATCGAACGATCATGCATATTGGTCTAGTTAGACTAGTATTAAGAAGTTATGATTTTTTAAATATTTAAAATCGCATGTTTTTTTTGTCCTGTAATAAGCGAGTTCAGCATTGTCTGTGCGCATGTGTGGGTCCGACTTCCGGTTTGTTTATACCGATGACTGTCACTATAGTGTCAACTCCTCCCCATGCTGCATGAAGTCGGGCAACCTATGGCACTTTCCCATTCCAAATTAAGCATGTCCGACATATAGGAGCGTGATAATATTGGGTATATAGTGAGAAAAGACATTATTAATTGCGTCTATATGGTTTTCATTTTGAACCGATTTGAACATGTCAAAAGTAGTGCAAATGTTTGAAATTGTGGCACAAACGAACGAATCCACCGCGTTCTCAGAAACTGTGTACCACTTGAGGTAGTCTACTAGAAATGCATATTTCAAAGAAACCCTTTATTGGAGTGTCAATATTTATATTTCATCAGTTAGCCAAATAATGTGGGAGATCGTTTAGATCAAAAGTAAATGTTAATATTGTGTATTCTGTTCTTATTGGGATGGATGTAGCTAAATACTAGAAAATTACATCAATAAATTCTGACCTTGGTACAACAACTTCCTGAGAACGACCCAACAAGGCAAGGCGATCTATTAAAGCGACATAACTTCCCCCCCGTGTCAACAACGGTCAATAGAGTAATAATTCTTCCACTACATTCCAGCAAAACCAGATGCCCAGCCCAAGCTCATGTAAGCACGGAATGGAAGCAATTCCGTCCACAACTAAACACGCAGTCATTACCCTTCCTTTGCACCACTGATGACACATCGCGGTTTGTTCCCCGAGACACAGTAGGCGTCCGATCTTATGCCCTGACTGTGGTCCAACAGCCTACTACTGTGAAATGTGTTTTAAAAAACACCAGAAACTTGCGCCTCTTCACATCGCCCTTATCTGGCAGGTCATTACACACACCACTTTAATTATAACACATTTGATACTATATGTATTTGTACGTTGCTATATAACCAAAAAGGCACTACTTAGAAAATTCGTCTTCATATGTTTAATCGGTTGATATCTTTCCAAAGCACATCCGGGAGGACTCTTTTTAGTTATTAATTATTGAATAAATGTTAATTTGCATTACGAATTCTCACCTTTACAGCTATGTAAAATATAAATTGCTG
>CM059200.1:63002383-63085463 GCA_030323885.1 Branchipolynoe longqiensis | reverse complement strand
GCCGACCTACCCACGGGGAGGCTTAAGACTGCTGCATGAAAGCAGCCTCCTGCTCCTCAACCAGCAAACGGTTAGCATTCACCTCCTCCGCGGCGACGCGCCGTGCCGCGGTTAGATCCGCCAAACCGCGCGCGAAGGATTCAGCATTGGAAACCCTCATCTCATCCAACGCCCTCCTCTCCTCCGCCATCCGTTCAAACTGGACCCGCTTCCAAGCTCGCAGATGGCGGACACGCATCACATCCTGACGCTCCGCCTCCGACTGCGATCCCGAAACCGTACGACCCATAACCGAATCATGCTCCGACCCAAATGTCAACGAGTCATCGGCTACGAGCCCTGTCTCCAAAGACGGGAAAACCTCCCTACGACAGGGAATTCGGGGATCACTGCGTCCAGCTCCCATCCCCACAGAACGGACAGCTGAACTCCCCCACGGCGAATACTCCAGCGGCACCTCACGCATAGAACTCCCGCGTACGCCCAGACCTAAGTCATCGCGATACCCGATCGAACTACTACCCTCATGTACACCCGCCCCCGAATCAGTATTGATCGACAGAGACCGCATAACATCAAGAGCGAAGCCCCCCTTCACCGCACTCCCCGCAATGCCCCCAACAGTATCATTATCATCAACTGAGAGAACATTTCGCGCTGCAGTCGATGGTGCAACATTACTTAACGCTGCGCCACCGCTATCAGAACGCGTGCTCAACTGCGTACCACCCCCACCACCTTGCATTGCCGCCGGTGTCAACAACGGCGGAATGCCCGGCGGCGGAGTGCCACTCAGCCGCGCTAACTGCGCCCAATAATCATCAACGCCTTCAGCACCCACAGGCGACCGCCCCGGCACCCGTGCGGGAGTGGCTACACCCCCCCCTCGCACTGACCCCTGGCGGCCGTCCCCTATGACGCCGGCACCTGCACTCATAATGGACGTCTTAACATCAACATTTACCACAGGTGTAACATGAGCGCGGTGCAGTTCACTCACCACAGAAGCGTCCGCGCCCACCGGCAGTCCTACCGCGTCGGGACGCCCTGTACCATCAGTTTGGTACTGGCGCCCACTGCGCAGTTGACCCGCCGTCGCCCCTTCCATAATAAAATATTACGAAGAGACCTTACCTTCGGAGTCCATGGCCCAGGTCCAATACTCACCCCTTACGCAGAAGGTGAGCTGGCTCACGGCACCAATGTAATGGCCCACGGCCCTCCGACTCTCTCACACTCACGGAAGAACACCAAGATTCAATCAAGTGTACGCTTCACCCTTGGTTTATTGAACCATCTGCTCTTCACGGCGTCAGTAGTTGTCTGACCCGCCCCCTGACTCGCCAGATCCCACATCGACTCTATAGGTGTGTGTGGGGGGGTGGGTCAACCACACGCAGTAAAGGTCAGCCCGGCTAGGGTCTGACCGGTGGTGACCCGTGCCGCCATCTAGCGCAGTGTAGTGGTACTGCGCTGATGGCGTCGTAGTCTCCGCTGCTACCGCGTGATAGTAGAGCTCATGTTCAGACTACTACAATACCCACACAGGATTTCGTCAAAATCCAGCAACCGGAAACGGAAATAGGCCTCTATGGGCGCCGCCATTTGTAAACTCGTGTTGCAGGTATATGCCTGAGTGGGGAGTAAATAGACATAGTGATGCTGGCAGGTCTGGGTGTGATTGCACTCAGGCCCTACCCCTTCTGCTGGGGTAGGGGTCACCACGCTCAAAAGGTCAAGGTTGGTGGTGGCCACGGGGCCATACAGCTACTGGTGGTGGGCAGACCACTGGTATCCATAAGAGACCAGGAATGCTGCATTCCTATTGGTGAGACGAGGAATGCTCGACTCCCATTGGTGGAAGGAGGTCATATGATACCCTACAATGAACCCATGTAACTATAAAAGCAATAAACCAGAGGGCTGGACTCTCTCTTCTTCTATATACTTTACTTTCTTTCTTTCTCTTTGTCTGTATTGTTTTCCTCCTAGCCTATATACACAGCCACAGATCCGAGCATTAGATTCTACACTAGGACAGGACAAGGACTGGTTAGCTCAGTGTAAGGATAATGTGACCGAGTGGAATATTTGGTCATGGTGCTGGTGGCCTGATTTCCCACTGGGTTAGCACTATAAAGTCACCATGAAATCATTCCTGCTATAGATGTCATTCATCTGGAAATGCCTTGCTTTGGGTTTCAAGTATGGTCTCGTATTAGAACTCGATGCAATACATTTGAAACTGGATCGCTTCATTCATAGATTGCTGATGGATTAATGCTGTGTCGGCAGCAAGGGCCATATTCACATCGAAAAGTTAGTGGCGTTTATTCTGTCAGTTTTGTTAATCACTTTTATGTGTATTATAATGAATTATAATAATGAATTATAATAATATAAAGAACGCAGCATATACCAAGGTTTAATTATTATTTGTTATCACTGTCCTACATCTCAGCCTACAAGATATAGTGAATAGAATCAATAAAGCTGGAATACTATTCAACATGAAGATGAATGCCAGGAAGACCAAAACAATGGTTATAAGTAAAAAGACAGATAAACCAAATGTCAATATAACCATAGATGGCACAAACATAGAACAAGTATCCGAATTCATATATCTCGGACAAAAGATTACAAATGATGGGAGATGTGAGGAAGAAATTAAAAGAAGGATAACAATAGCCCGAACAACATTCTCCAAAATGAATAGAGTGTTAACATCAAGTAAGATATTAATACAAACAAGGAAGCGTATTCTTCAGTGTTATGTGTGGTCTACTCTAATGTATGGGGCAGAGACATGGACAATCTCTAAGAAAATGTACAAACGTTTAGCAGCATTTGAGATGTGGACTTATCGAAGGATGATGAAAATATCATGGACAAAGAAGATCACCAACAAAGAAGTTCTCAGAAAAATTAAAAATAAGAAAAGCTTGTTTGCCACTATACAGACAAAGAAACTTATTTATTTTGGCCACATCATTCGTCAGAGTTCAATATACCGTACATTGTTGGAAGGGAAGGTGAATGGCAGCAGAGGGAGAGGGAGACCAAGAACATCATGGTTTACAAATATTTCACAGTGGACAGGCTTGAATTATTCACAGTCTATCAGAACAGCACAACATCGGGACAAGTGGAGAACCATTGCATCCAACCCTCGACTAGAGGATGGAACTATTGATTGATTGATTGATCACTGTCCTACTGTATTACTTGTATTATGAGTCGCATGCCCGCCAGTATTACATGTATTAGGAGTCGTGCAACTGGCGCGCGCGAATGGGGCACCACCTGTACAGCGCCGAAATCAACTTCACTCCTGCTACAATTTTCTGCTGTGCGGACGTGCGGAAGCGATACATGTGCATAAGCAAATACATGAGTCATGCCGTATTGCGATTCGTGTGGCACCTCGCACAGGACAGACAAATGTAAGAAGAGAAAAGGGAGGAAAGGCAAGAAGGTGCTAGCAACGAGAGTAACACGAGCTACATCAAAGGCGAACAGTCAAACTATGGAAATGCCGAAAACTGAGTCACGTGATAGTTGGCCAGACATAGCAGATAGGTTGTCTTCATTTACCTTGGAAGAGCAAGAAACGTCGTTACTAAAAGAAATAGCAGATATGGAGTTAGAAGAGCGGGTAGCAGAGCTACAGGAACGGTGAACAGTAATGAGGCGGAGACGACAAGGACGACAGCGCGCCGAGGTTGATGTAGCAGAACGAGGGGCGGCGACCGGCAGGGACGAATGGCCGACAACTGAAAGCGCCAGTGCAACGACTGTGCCGGCGGTGCCCGCCAAGGACGAACACTCTGGCTACGTGGTGGCAAAGCCGAGACAGAGGTCGCGAACTAGGAGACGACGTCGAAAACCATCCGACTCGAGGAGCAGAAGCACCAGTAGCACCAGATGGTTAAGAAGTAAGCGGAGTTTGAGAAGATACGTGGTGCTTGGGAAAGAGGTACGGAAATTGAACTGTTACAAGCTCATTACAGCATCTATCCGGTGGTGTCTCGACTTACAGGGACTCACTGAGGAGTTGAAGGCATTTCTAGAACATATTTGCTTTATGTCATCGAGGGCTAGTAAGAATGATTTTCAAGATTCGACTCATGTCGAATATGATAAAGACATACGCAAATTAGCGGAAATTGAAGGTTTCGCTGCATTCGGAAGCAAAAATACAGGGCTCTTTATGTTTCATTATGGCATGCATAACATGCGAGCGAGGAAGCAAACAAGTAATGCGCGTAAGAGTAATTCATACACAAAAGATGGCAAGGTTGGAATAAGGAGAGTGGATGCAGTAGAACCAAAGAGGTTTGTAATTTTGGCCACTGTTGTCTGAAATGTGGAAGTAAGGGTCATAAAAAATACAATTGTTCTAAAGTTAATAATGATGCCGGAAATGTTGCGCATGGAAGCAAAATAATTGAATTAGTTCCGAATGGTTGCAATAAACTAAAAAGTAATGTTCATCTTGTTGGTAAGAATGTTGTGTCCATTGAAAACATAAATGAGCAGGGCAGACACTTAGAGATGCATAAAACTGTTAATAAATTCCAGAGTAGCCAAATGCCTAATGGCCGGCACCCGAAGGCCAGGGTTAGGAATGTTACATGTGTGTTGACCGATAGGCAATTAGCAGTTGACGTTAAAAGGGGAGTCAGCAATTTGACTGTTGAGTCGACATGTAATGGTCAACAAAGGTCAGGTAATAAATGCCAAGTTAATGAAACCAGGTCGAATGGTTTGCGCGAGATAGGAAATGTTACATGTGCTAAAAATACACAATTAGAGTTTCAAAGCGACAAGCTAGATAGCCAGCAAGTAAATGGTGATATCTATGAAGGGAATGAGACTAAAGTAGAAAGCCACGTTAACAGAATATGGAATAACTGGATTAACAATGATAATGCCAATAAGGACGATATTTTCTATGTAGAAAGAGTAAGACAAGGTTATTGCTGCTGGAAATTTCACATTAAAGAAACTCGACAGGCACAAGAGATTGTAATTGAAGTAGCGGACAATTGCGTGAAGGGGACTTGCATTTGCAGTCATTACATAGCCGGTAATCGAGTACAACTAAAGCCATGCCGGTTTATAAGTGAGCTTTTTCTCCGAGGAGACTGAGACCCAGACTGGGTTTATATTCTATGGGGAGTGGTATTTGGTTTCCATGTAACAAATAAGGACTGTCCGGTTGAGTATAATACACTGTTCAAGAAAATCCGTAACACTTTGTACAGGGTCATCATAACTAAAAAGTTGTTAGTAGCGCTAAATCAAGATATGATTTCCCTGAGTACCCACATCCCTAGTTGCGTACATAATATGTTTTGTATACCTAAGGAGGGAGGTGGGAGGGGTATAGTGGACTGCAGTAGGCCAAAAGGTAAATCTGTAAACACATTCACGGATCAGGTAGCTCTAAAATTTAATTACAAGAATGTCGACGATGTGGTAGACCAACTAGACCAGGGAGATTACTTATCGATGGTAGATTTGAAAGATGCGTATCGAGCAATCACTATACACCCAACAGACACTAGACAAGGCTTAGTTTGGGATTTTGAAGAGGAGCAGACAGATGGGCCGGTGTATATGTTGGATAACAGACTTTGCATGGGGTTATCTTCAAGTCCGTTTGTTTTTTCAAAGACATCAGATTTCATAATCAGGTGTGCTCTTAGAGAAGGTATAGGAAAGGTAATAAATTACCTAGACGATTTCTGCATTATTGCCCCAGATTGGGACAGTGCGGCAGACCAGCAGAAGAAGTTAATCGTATTATTGCGTCGGCTTGGATTTAATATAAGTTTTAAAAAAATAATTAGCCCGAACACAAAGATACGATTCCTAGGAATACTTATTGATTCGATTAAATTAGAGTTAACCCTACCGAAAGATAAACTGATCAAGCTACGGAGTATCCTATTATCGTTTAGAGGGAGAAAGAAAGTGACTAAAAAAGATCTTGAGAAGCTAGGCGGGCTTTTAGCCCACTGTGCTAAAGTGGTATGTGGTGGACGTACCTTTTCACAACGAATTTATGATCTAATGAGTTCAGTGGCGCAGCCTTACTATAAAGTGAGATTGAGTGCAGGATTCAGACAGGATGTGGAGTGGTGGATCCAATTTGCGAGGGAATCTAATGGGAAAGCGTTAATGTTAGGCAAATTTGCGGCAGTGAGGTGTATACGGACTCCAGTAAGTGGGGTTATGGTGCATTGCATAATTCAAAACCAGACACAGATAATCAGTTTTTGGGCTAATAAATTTATTAATCAGGCTTAATAAATTTTTACAAAAGCCTTTTTTACCTACACCTTTGTGAATATCTTTCATATCAGCTACCCTCAATAGTACAATTGAGACTATTCGCTTAAATTACTCTATCTTCATCAGGTAGTACAACCTGTGCATTTCTATATTTCTGATGTTCATTACATATGTGCAGGTCATATATTAGGTAGATCTACTATTGCATTATTTCATTACTTATGTGCAGGCCATATCTATGATTGTACTATCATAATAAAATATGATACATTTCTGAAGATACTGTAATCATTTCTGTAGAGACAACTTGAAACAGAAGACATGAGGCAGCAACTAAGGCAGATCACGGTCACACGGTCAGCTCACATCCGGCACACTCACACACATTCGCACATTCATGTCACTCAGCAACATTAATTTCAAGGTCATAGGAACCATAATCTCTCAGCCCTATCAATATCCTAATCTATAGTAAGGGCGGGTGGGATGGGCAAATTTCTTATTCAACTCAGTGATCCGTTGACGACAGTGGCCAGGTAAGAACTGGACAAGCCTTTGAATCTACTACCGGAAGTTAACTTTGTACATAGCGACGCGCGCTACAAACTGTATCTATGGTATTCCTAATATCAAGCCCGTAGTCAGGGTTTTTGAATCATGCATGTTTCCGGCAACATGGACAATGATGATTGGTTAGTAGGCTGCTTTGAAGAGGAGGATGGGGAGCGTAATGAGTCGATAGTAACCCACCACTACGACCATCCAGATGAACAGATAAAAACGGCTCACATTAACGCACAAGAGATGTGGGCTGTATATGCGGCAGTAAGGAAATGGGGCCCGATGTGGGGAGGGACCGTGATAGTGATAATTACGGACAGTGCTACAGTCGAGTCAGCTCTATGCATGGGCAGGTCGAGGTGCAGGCTAATTATGCATTACTTAAGGCGGTTATTTTGGTTGTCGATACCATTTAACTTTGTATTCTCTGCCGTACATATTAGTCGTGAGGCTAATGTGATATCTGACGCTTTAAGTAGATTAAATATTGCTCGAATGACAGAAGTAATATATGAAGCAGATGCGAATAAACGTTTGTGTTGTATTAGTTTATTCAAGCAACCCTTCTCTTTACAGAAATCGATAGGCTTAAAGCAGAGCAGAAGGAATTTCAACTGAAATGCTACATACCAAACTCCTTGTCAACAAGGGCGGTTCAGGTTAAAAAGTATTTTTCCTTTATAGAGGAGTTTTCAGAAACTCATGTCCCTATACCATGCACTTCGATGCAGGTTGCGTTATATGCCACTTGGTTGGCGAGGACGTTGAAATATTCCTCCATTATTAATTATATAAGTGGCCTTAATCATTTTCTTAAAGAGCAGGGTGCTACCCAGATAGATTATTCAGACTATATAATTTCTTCGACCCTTAAGGGTATTCGCAGAGGATTAGGAGACATGCCTAAGCAGGCCATGCCATTACTGCCCAATATGTTACGGTGTGTTTTCTCTTGTTTAACATTAAATTCGGGTCATATTGCATGGCGGGCAGCTGTCTTATGTAGTTTCAGAGGTTTATTAAGAAAGTCAAATGTGACCTTATCAGGTTCGATGTTACTTCGGGGAGATTTTAAGTTTTTCCCGTGGGGGATGTTATTGACAATTCGGAAATCAAAAACAATACAATTTAAGGAGAGAGTGTTGAATATCCTGATGGCACGTTGTTATGATTTGGATTTGTGCGCAGTCCAATGGACTGAGGAGCATTTTTCTGATTGTCCGGCTACGGAGGATGTAGTTGCCTTCCGGGTACCAAATGATGAGGGAGGAAGTTCTCCTTTGACTTATGAGATTTACCAGTCAACTTTAGAATTATTTGGAGGTCAAATAGGTCTCAGTGTTGATTTATTGATGGGTTTCGAACTCGATGGTTTAATGCTGTGTTGGCAGCAAGGGCCATATTCACATCGAAAAGTTAGTGGCGTTTATTCTGTCAGTTTTGTTAATCACTTTTATATACCTAAATTGAAATTTACGCGGAAATCTGAAATGGTCCGATTTGTGTCAAATGACAGCAAAAATTAACTAATGGAGCCCTGCATCAGACATTATTCATACATGCAACCAGATAGCGCTGTGGCAACATGCTGGAGGTTATCTATTCAACAGCCTGTGTGTGACTGATTATCTGATTGCATTAGAGAACATGCTGGAAATTATCTATTCAACAGCCTGTGTGTTACTGATTATCTCATTGGATTAGAGAATATGCGTTATTCATTTAGATTGGTTGATTGTTGGACTTTTAAGTATGGAGCAGTCACACTACGACGTGTTGGCCCGGCGTTGGACAACGCGTGCCAACGTGTTGTGTTTTTGGTCGAAACGTCGGAACGCGCCGGCAACGCGTTAGCAACGCATTGCCGGTGCGTCGGTACACGTCGGTACACTATGATTGACAGGTCGCTTTGATACAACGCGTCGGCGCGCGTCGCCCAGCGCCGAAAGTTTTGTGCTTGCACAAAACTTTCGGCGCTGGCCGACGTGTTGCATTACACGTTACGGGCGCGTTAGCAGACCGTCGAAACGCGTTACCAGCGCTTTGGCGGCCCGCTCGTAGCACGTTGAAAAAAGTCCTGGAAATTTCCCACAAATGCCACCGGTGCGTCAACGCGTCGGTAACGTGTTGCTGGCGCATGTCGACGTGTTGCTGGCGCGTCCGCGGCGGTTCGCTGGCGTTCTGTGAACGTGTCGTCAGCGTGCTGGGTTTGAGTATATAATGATATAGATTTACTCCTATGCACCAAAGCACCCGATTCTGACACCCGTTCGTCAAACGCCTTTCCCACGCACACAACGCGCTGATAACGTGCCGACAACACGTCCGCAACACGTTGACAACACGCTGGCAACCCCCGTGGGAACCGGGCGAAATTGGGTCAAGCGGAATTGGTTTTTTTTTCCACCGGCGGAACACGTTGGCGGCGTGCCAACAACGCGCCAGCAACACGCTCCCAACACGTCGAGTTTTCTCAAAACACGCCGAAAAGTTTGACGTTTCTCGACGCGTTGAATATATTTAAGCGCGTAGGCGGCACGCCGGTATACACGTCGTAGTGTGACTGCTCCATATAATGGGGCTGTCACACTACGACGCTTCTCACCGGACACCCGGCGACGTGTGCGCATTTTGGGCGAAAATAAGGGAAACGTCGCTACCCGCTGGGCGTCGGTACACGTCATTATACTATCTTTGACGTTTACGGTCGGCGGACAACGTCGCCACGCGTTATTGGTCGCCTAAGGTTTTAAGCATGTCAAAAAAAGCCAGCGACCGGCAGCGCACGCAAATATATGGGTAAGGACGTTAGGAGGACGTTAGGCGGACGTCGACACACGTTACAAGCTCGTTGGAGGGACATTGCTTGCATGTTGCTGTGTGTGTGTGTCTCTGTGTCTCTATGTGTGTGTCTGTGTCTCTGTGTGTGTCTCTGTGTATGTGTGTGTATATCTCTGTGTATCTGTGTCTCTGTGTGTGTCTCTGTGTCTCTGTGTGTGTCTCTGTGTCTCTGTGTGTCTGTGTGTCTCTGTATGTGTATCTGTCTGTGTCTGTGTCTCTGTGTCTGTCTCTGTCTGTGTCTCTGTATGTGTCTCTGTCTGTGTCTCTGTATGTGTCTCTGTGTCTGTCTCTGTATGCCTTGGCGCAGTAATCGTCGACTACTTCAAACATCTCCTCCAGAGATGACTTGCCCGGCCGCCACCGGTCATAGGCGGCATCTGCTCCCCCGGATCCATGAGTGAGCACACGAAACGCTCGACTATCTTAGTCTCGATCGCACGCTCACTCATCCCCGTATCTCTCGCAGCCTCCCGCCCATCAACCTGCAGTTGCAGACCGTACGCACGGTACGATCCATCACGAGCAGTCTGGACGCGCTTCTTCCACTGATACCAGCGTGCCATGGGGTCCACTGGTCGGAACTTATACGAGATGATGGGAAGCAACTCCCTCATCGTCGTTAACCCATGACGCCTCCACGCGTCCACGCAGTCCTGCGCCGGCCCCCCCCTCAACAGAGGCAACAGCTGAATGAGAGCCACCCTCTCATCCCACATGTTAGACCGCATATCCAACGTAAAGTCCCGCCACCAGATATTCCATTCCTGCTTAATACCCGTGAATGGCTTAGGACGCAGCGTCGGAATCCGCGCAGAACCTGCAACAGGATACCTCAAAACATTCTCATCCAGCTCCAAAGTATCCCGATTACACGACTCCCATCCGGCCCCCCCCCCAATCGAAGCAGGCTCCCGAATAACATCCATTATCGCAGGATGATTCCGGAACAACCACATCTCTTCCACTGAGTACTGGCGACCCACAGGCAGCCCAGGCAATGACGCAATGGGTACTGCGTCACCACCCAAACCCTCCTGGTCAGGAATCCTCTCTCCCCGTACCTCCTCATGAGTCCTACCCACGTATACGGAATCCTGCACAACCCCTCTCTGATGCTGCACAGAACCTCCTCCCCGAGAACTACCATCCCCAGAAGAGGGCACCGGCTCCTTCGGACCCCCGCCTCCACCACCGCCCCCCTTAGAAGGCGCCGGCAAATGCGGCGAGCTACCCGCGGAAACCGGGCGCGCACTAGGCACTGGATACTGCGTCCCGCGGTCATCTAACCGCGTAGACTCAGTAACCCTCGCACCACTATCCCCAAGCCCCAAACCGCGCTCAAACGCCTGTCTTTCAGCCTGAAAATCTGCGCGCTCACCTGCAAGGATCTCCAGAGCAGAATCCAGCCCAGCCCTCTCAGCAGCTAGCAACTGTTCACATCTCTGATTTTCCCCCTGCAACTGAACATTCAGCGCCTCCCGCCTGGATAAATCCACCGTCTGCTGCATGAAAGCAGCCTCCTGCTCCTCAACCAGCAAACGGTTAGCATTCACCTCCTCCGCGGCGACGCGCCGTGCCGCGGTTAGATCCGCCAAACCGCGCGCGAAGGATTCAGCATTGGAAACCCTCATCTCATCCAACGCCCTCCTCTCCTCCGCCATCCGTTCAAACTGGACCCGCTTCCAAGCTCGCAGACGGCGGACACGCATCACATCCTGACGCTCCGCCTCCGACTGCGATCCCGAAACCGTACGACCCATAACCGAATCATGCTCCGACCCAAATGTCAACGAGTCATCGGCTACGAGCCCTGTCTCCAAAGACGGGAAAACCTCCCTACGACAGGGAATTCGGGGATCACTGCGTCCAGCTCCCATCCCCACAGAACGGACAGCTGAACTCCCCCACGGCGAATACTCCAGCGGAGCCTCCCGCATAGAACTCCCGCGTACGCCCAGTACAGGGGCTATTGACCTCTCATAATGGGTACAGAGTACAAGGGCTAGGGACCTCTCATAATTGGTACAGAGTACAGGGGCTATGGACCTCTCATAATTGGTACAGAGTACAGGGGCTATGGACCTCTCATAATTGGTACAGAGTACAGGGGCTATTGACCTCTCATAATTGGTACAGAAGGTACAAACTCTATTGATATCTCATAATTACTCCACTGTATGGCACTCGCTCTGGCTTAAACCGAAAACGACGTAATGTTTAAGGGCTTCCATTTTTCTTGATGGTTTTGCACAAGTAGAAATGGAAGAGGGACGTTGTAAAAATATACGGATTTTCGGTTAAGAATTATATATTGGCAAGAGAGCATTATTATTCTTAGATGTCGGAGTGGGACTTATGTTAAGTAAACTAAAAAGTAACTCAAACTAATAGAATTCCACTCCCATGGTACATGATGCTGAGTGAGGTAAACTATATGTTATATATGATGAGTGGAGTTGATGGAAATGTACATGATGCTGAATGATGTAAGCTATCTGTTATATATGATGTTTGGAGTTAATGAAAAGAGCTCCTTTGCAAGAAACAGTACATGATGGTTGAAATGTTCTCTATGTGTTCATAAAGAATACAAAAGAGGAAAAGAATGATTTTACTAAATACAAATCTGTAACTGTTTGCAACATCCTGTCCACCCAAGACCACCCGACTGACCCACCTGCCTAATTTGCATATGTATGGAGTACACCACCTGCAGCTGGTTTGAGTAACAGCCCCTAATGGGGTGGTCACCCACCCAGTCTGTTGGGGAGTGTCTCATTGGCTGGCTGGGGAATGTCCGGTCAGCTGACTCCATTGGCCTATCCTGACCACACACTAGTCTCAGCTAATGAATTATTCAAGAGTTTGCTTCAGACACACTGAAGGAAAATCACTCTCATCCTGGCTCTTGAGTGAGACACACCTACTTTTGAGCAGGAACCCCAGACACTCTGTCTGATGCTATCCAAATTCATCTATTCAAATTGAGTGTATCCACAGCCATAGGACTCCTGTCCCATGGGTTGTGGGCACTGCTTCAGTATACAGGCTAAAGTGACAATGAGACATAGTGTGGGCAGTATATGAGGAGTGCAGGTGCTAGGTCACATGTAAGGGGGATGACAGGAGTTGCTGCCAATAAAGCACAACTTATTCACTGTTCATCATTGTGACTAGTTTTCCTTCCTCATTCCAGAAATGGTTAAATTGATTAGGCTGATTGCATCACAGGTGAAATGAAGGGGGAGAGTTTTGTAATTACATAGGGTGCTCACAGCGGCAGAGCATCCGTGTTTTTATAAGGTGTTTCCCCAACCTGCTACCACACACACCTAAACCCACACACATCTAAACCCATCAGCACACACTTCATATTTCGGAAATGGCAAAACACGTAAGACCTTGGGCCCTCACGTGTCGCCACCTGCCGGCAGTATATTTCAAAAGGCGTTGCAAAGAAAGTCCCCCATTGTAAGCATTAAAAGACTTACAATAGCAGGGTGACGAGTGCACTAACCTCTCAGGCAAAGATCCACATAGACAGGTAGCCGTGGGTACTATCACCACTACCAGTATCATCACCACCCCCATCACCATAATCAATGACACATTATCCTGATGAGCACACTTGCCCTATCCTAGTAATATCAAACACCAGGCAAGATAGCAACATATATCAATTTTGAAAATCCTTGGTTTGACTCCGCCGGGGGTCGAACCTTCGAGCTATCATATGGGAAGCGAACACTCTACTCATTTGGCCACAGGATGCGGTGGCCGATTTGCTAAGATTTAAGAGCACTGACTTCCCGGCAAAGTTAAGTCAATGACATAAAATTGATACTTATCGCTACCCTGCCTGGCACTCAGCATTACTATGATAGGGCAAGGATGGTTAGCTCAGTGGCAGGATACTGTGACTGAGTGGAATATCAGGTCATGGTCCTGGTGGCCTGATTTCCCTGTAGGGCAGCACTATAAAGTCGCCATGAGGTCACACTGTCATAAGTTGACACCTGCCCTGATATGATGTTGTTAGGAATAGGATGTAAAAAAAGCCCCGATAAACTCATTTGGCCATTCTGTCTCCTTAGGGTTGCGGTTAGGGTTGTAGTTAGGGTTAGGGTTAAGCTTAATGCAAATGTCTAAGATATTAAAGCTAATATAATCAAATGAACTCTACATCACCCAAATCTAAGGTGCCACCACCCACGGTGGCCGAATCATTACAGCGTGGGCCTCGCGTGCAGGTGATCGGGAACTGATCGGGAGTTCGGTTCCCGGTCGAGTCAAACTAACCTCTTACAAAATTGATACTTGCTGCTTCCTAGCCTGGCGATTGGCATTCATAGGATAGGGCAAGGACTGGTTAGCTCAGTGTCAGGAAAATCTGACTGAGTGGGATATCAGCTGATGGTGCTGGTGGCCTCATTTCCCTGTATGGCAGCACTATGAAGTCGCCATGAGGGCACACTATCACAAGTTGGTACCTGGCCTGATATGACGCTGTAAGTTGTTAGGATGTAAAGCCCCATAAACATACTGATTCAGCCATTCTGTCTATCTATGGTTAGGATTAGGGTTGGGGATAGGGATAGGGATAGGGATAGGGTTAGGGTTAGGGTTGGGGATAGGGTTATGGTTAGGGTTAGGGTTCGGGTTAGAGTTAGGGTTGAGCTGAATGCAAATGGCTGAGATTATAAAGCTAATGTGATCAGATGAACTTTACATCACCCACATTTAAGGTGTGACGGAATCAGGCTTCTAGAAATTAGAATACCTATTGATACAACTCAATGCACACGCGATAACTCCTCACACCTTACTATTGCATTATCTGATTTTACGTGTGTGTCATTTTTGGTAAAACAGTACATATTACATTGATTATTATACTGTACTTCGTCTTAGCTTGAGACAACTGTTTGCTTCATTGTAAAGGGCCTACATTTAGAGATAACTCAAGTGAAAATACGCGAATTTAATTTTGGTGTGCACATTGAAATTATGATGGATATGATAGGCTTCAGATGATGCGTGTTATTGACTTATTGATTTGTTGATTTATTTCCCCTCCATGCAGCAATAAATGCTTAACAAGTACACAAGGATCTACATTGGATCTAAAGGGTCAAGATCTTGGTCTAGATAAGTTCTATCGGCATCTTGGTTTAGATTAACTTCTAGACTAGTCTAAGTTCTTAGTCTAGATAAGTCTATATCAGCATTTCGGTCTAGATAAGTTCTAGACCGGTATATTGGTCTACAGAAGTTCTAGACTGGTATCTTGGTCTAGAGAAGTTCTAGACCGGCATCTTGGTCTAGAGAAGTTCTAGACCGGCATCTTGGTCTAGAGAAGTTCTAGACCGGCATCTTGGTTTAGAGAAGTTCTAGACCGGCATCTTGGTCTAGAGAAGTTCTAGACCGGCATCTTGGTCTAGAGAAGTTCTAGACCGGCATCTTGGTCTAGAGAAGTTCTAGACCGGCATCTTGGTCTAGAGAAGTTCTAGACCGGCATCTTGGTCTAGAGAAGTTCTAGACCGGCATCTTGGTTCAGATAAGTTCCAGACTGGAATCTTGGTATAGAGAAGTTCTAGACCGACATCTTGGTCTACGGAAGTTCTAGACTGGCATCTTCAGCTAGGAAAGTTCTAGACCGGTATCTTGGTTTAGAGAAGTCTTTACTTTCAACAGACTGTGCAGCATTAAGTTACTCTACAGCAAAACATCAAGCCTGATTTGATTTTATGTGCATAATTGTTCTATTTACCAACTAACTCCATTTTGTATGCTTGTATGAACCATCTTAAATATGATACAAATGTGAATAAAATAAGAAAAAAAACGACTAAACATCTAGACTTTTGTACTAAAGTGTAGAGGTTTGATAAACTGGTGAGTCTGTAAGCACCTGAAGCAGATGTGGAGGCCGAATCGGTAGAGCGCAGGCTTCCCATGCGGAAGGTCGGGAGTTTGAATCCCAGCCGAGTCAAACCAATGACTTACACAATTGATACTTGTCACTACCTAACCTGGCGCTCGGCATTAATAGGATAGGGCAAGAACTTGTTGGCTCAGTGTCAGGATAATGTGACTGAGTGGGATATTGGGTCATGGTGCCAGTGGCTTCGGCCTCCTAGTGGGGCAGCACTATTAAGTCACCATGAGTGCGCACTCTCACAAGTCGATACCCGTATTGATATGATCATAGATGTTGCTAGGATGTAAAAACCTGACAAAGAAACAAACTACGCACCTGCAGGAGTTTGACAGTACAGTTGGAGATCTCTATACGCACTATGCTCTCCAACAGACCGGACACAGTCATCAAATTGGTAGAGCGCAAGCTTCCCATGCGAAAGGTAGCGAGTTTGAAATACCAGCCGAGGTAAACCACCAATGACATACAAAATTGTTGCTACCTGGCCTGGCACTTGGCATTACTAGGATAGGGCAAGGACTGGTTAGCTCTGTGGGAAATCGGGTCATGGTGCTGGCAGCACTTATAAAGTCACCATGAATGCACACTGTCACAAGTCGGTACCCATCCTGATATGACCTTATGGGGCTGTCACACTACGATGCTTCTCACCGGCGACCCGTCAGCATTGAACATAAAATTGTAAGCATCGAGAAACGTTAAAGATAGTGGAAATATGGGGAAATTGGACGTTGGCGCAGCGTGTTATTAGCGCGCGGCCAACGTTGTGGTAACGTATATCAGCGCGTTCTCTCTGTGTCTGTGTCTGTGTCTGTGTCTGTGTCTGTGTCTGTGTCGGTGTCTGTGTCTGTGCCTGTGTCTGTGTCTGTGTCTCTGTCTCTGTGTCTGTGTCTCTGTGTCTGTCTCTGTATGTGTCTCTGTATGTGTCTCTGTCCGTGTCTCTGTCTGTGTCTCTGTCTGTGTCTCTGTCTGTGTCTCTGTCTGTGTCTCTGTCTGTGTCTCTGTCTGTGTCTATGTCTGTGTCTCTGTCTGTGTCTCTGTGTCTGTCTCTGTATGTGTCTCTGTATGTGTCTCTGTCTGTGTCTGTGTCTGTGTCTCTGTCTCTGTCTCTGTCTCTGTGTGTGTGTCTCTGTATGTGTCTCTGTCTGTGTCTCTGTCTGTGTCTCCGTCTGTCTGTGTCTGTGTCTGTCTGTGTCTGTGTCTGTGCCTCTGTCTCTCTCTCTCTGAGACACAGAGACACACACACAGACACACACACAGACACATAGACACACACACTGATACACAGAGACACGCACACATACACAGAGACACACACATAGACACAAATACACACACACAGACATAGAGACGCAGACACACAGAGACACAGAGACACACACAGAGACACAGAGACACACACAGACACACACACAGACACAGAGACACACACACAGACACATACATAGATGCAGACACATACACATACAGAGACACAGACACAGACAGATACACAGACAGAGACAGAGACACAGAGACACAGACAGAGACACAGACAGAGACACAGAGACACATACACAGAGACACACACAGAGAGACAAATACACACACACAGACACAGAGGCACAGACACACAGAGACACAGAGAGACAGACACAGACACACAGGCACACACAGACAGAGAGACACACACACAGATCCAGAGACACACACAGACACAGAGACACAGAGACACACGCAGAGACACATACATAGACACAGACACATACACAGACAGAGACACAGACATAGACAGATACACAGACAGAGAAAGAGACACAGACACAGAGACACACAGACAGAGACAGAGACACAGACACAGACAGAGCCAGAGATACAGACACACAGAGACACAGAGACACAGACACAGAGACACATACAGAGACAGACGCAGAGACACAGACAGAGACACAGACACAGAGACACAGACAGACACACATACAGAGACAGACAGAGACACATACATAGACAAATACACAGACAGAGACAGAGACACAGACACATAGACACACAGACACAGACAGAGACACAGACAGAGACACATACAGAGACACAGACAGACACAGACATAGAGACACAGACAGAGACACAGACACAGACAGAGACACATACAGAGACAGACACAGAGACACATACAGAGACACAGACAGAGACACATACAGAGACACAGACAGAGACAGACACAGAGACACAGACACAGACAGATACACATACAGAGATCAACACAGAACACAGAGAACAGAGACACACACAGAGACACAGAGACACACACAGAGACACAGATACACAGAGATATACACACACATACACAGAGACACACACAGAGACACAGACACACAAATAGAGACACAGAGACACACACACACAGCAACATGCAAGCAATGTCCCTCCAACGAGCTTGTAACGTGTGTCGACGTCCGCCTAACGTCCTCCTAACGTCCTTACCCATATATTTGCGTGCGCTGCCGGTCGCTGGCTTTTTTTGACATGCTTAAAACCTTAGGCGACCAATAACGCGTGGCGACGTTGTCCGCCGACCGTAAACGTCAAAGATAGTATAATGACGTGTACCGACGCCCAGCGGGTAGCGACGTTTCCCTTATTTTCGCCCAAAATGCGCACACGTCGCCGGGTGTCCGGTGAGAAGCGTCGTAGTGTGACAGCCCCATTATATGGAGCAGTCACACTACGACGTGTATACCGGCGTGCCGCCTACGCGCTTAAATATATTCAACGCGTCGAGAAACGTCAAACTTTTCGGCGTGTTTTGAGAAAACTCGACGTGTTGGGAGCGTGTTGCTGGCGCGTTGTTGGCACGCCGCCAACGTGTTCCGCCGGTGGAAAAAAAAACCAATTCCGCTTGACCCAATTTCGCCCGGTTCCCACGGGGGTTGCCAGCGTGTTGTCAACGTGTTGCGGACGTGTTGTCGGCACGTTATCAGCGCGTTGTGTGCGTGGGAAAGGCGTTTGACGAACGGGTGTCAGAATCGGGTGCTTTGGTGCATAGGAGTAAATCTATATCATTATATACTCAAACCCAGCACGCTGACGACACGTTCACAGAACGCCAGCGAACCGCCGCGGACGCGCCAGCAACACGTCGACATGCGCCAGCAACACGTTACCGACGCGTTGACGCACCGGTGGCATTTGTGGGAAATTTCCAGGACTTTTTTCAACGTGCTACGAGCGGGCCGCCAAAGCGCTGGTAACGCGTTTCGACGGTCTGCTAACGCGCCCGTAACGTGTAATGCAACACGTCGGCCAGCGCCGAAAGTTTTGTGCAAGCACAAAACTTTCGGCGCTGGGCGACGCGCGCCGACGCGTTGTATCAAAGCGACCTGTCAATCATAGTGTACCGACGTGTACCGACGCACCGGCAATGCGTTGCTAACGCGTTGCCGGCGCGTTCCGACGTTTCGACCAAAAACACAACACGTTGGCACGCGTTGTCCAACGCCGGGCCAACACGTCGTAGTGTGACTGCTCCATACTTAAAAGTCCAACAATCAACCAATCTAAATGAATAACGCATATTCTCTAATCCAATGAGATAATCAGTAACACACAGGCTGTTGAATAGATAATTTCCAGCATGTTCTCTAATGCAATCAGATAATCAGTCACACACAGGCTGTTGAATAGATAACCTCCAGCATGTTGCCACAGCGCTATCTGGTTGCATGTATGAATAATGTCTGATGCAGGGCTCCATTAGTTAATTTTTGCTGTCATTTGACACAAATCGGACCATTTCAGATTTCCGCGTAAATTTCAATTTAGGTATATAAAAGTGATTAACAAAACTGACAGAATAAACGCCACTAACTTTTCGATGTGAATATGGCCCTTGCTGCCAACACAGCATTAAACCATCGAGTTCGAAACCCATCAATAAATCAACACTGAGACCTATTTGACCTCCAAATAATTCTAAAGTTGACTGGTAAATCTCATAAGTCAAAGGAGAACTTCCTCCCTCATCATTTGGTACCCGGAAGGCAACTACATCCTCCGTAGCCGGACAATCAGAAAAATGCTCCTCAGTCCATTGGACTGCGCACAAATCCAAATCATAACAACGTGCCATCAGGATATTCAACACTCTCTCCTTAAATTGTATTGTTTTTGATTTCCGAATTGTCAATAACATCCCCCACGGGAAAAACTTAAAATCTCCCCGAAGTAACATCGAACCTGATAAGGTCACATTTGACTTTCTTAATAAACCTCTGAAACTACATAAGACAGCTGCCCGCCATGCAATATGACCCGAATTTAATGTTAAACAAGAGAAAACACACCGTAACATATTGGGCAGTAATGGCATGGCCTGCTTAGGCATGTCTCCTAATCCTCTGCGAATACCCTTAAGGGTCGAAGAAATTATATAGTCTGAATAATCTATCTGGGTAGCACCCTGCTCTTTAAGAAAATGATTAAGGCCACTTATATAATTAATAATGGAGGAATATTTCAACGTCCTCGCCAACCAAGTGGCATATAACGCAACCTGCATCGAAGTGCATGGTATAGGGACATGAGTTTCTGAAAACTCCTCTATAAAGGAAAAATACTTTTTAACCTGAACCGCCCTTGTTGACAAGGAGTTTGGTATGTAGCATTTCAGTTGAAATTCCTTCTGCTCTGCTTTAAGCCTATCGATTTCTGTAAAGAGAAGGGTTGCTTGAATAAACTAATACAACACAAACGTTTATTCGCATCTGCTTCATATATTACTTCTGTCATTCGAGCAATATTTAATCTACTTAAAGCGTCAGATATCACATTAGCCTCACGACTAATATGTACGGCAGAGAATACAAAGTTAAATGGTATCGACAACCAAAATAACCGCCTTAAGTAATGCATAATTAGCCTGCACCTCGACCTGCCCATGCATAGAGCTGACTCGACTGTAGCACTGTCCGTAATTATCACTATCACGGTCCCTCCCCACATCGGGCCCCATTTCCTTACTGCCGCATATACAGCCCACATCTCTTGTGCGTTAATGTGAGCCGTTTTTATCTGTTCATCTGGATGGTCGTAGTGGTGGGTTACTATCGACTCATTACGCTCCCCATCCTCCTCTTCAAAGCAGCCTACTAACCAATCATCATTGTCCATGTTGCCGGAAACATGCATGATTCAAAAACCCTGACTACGGGCTTGATATTAGGAATACCATAGATACAGTTTGTAGCGCGCGTCGCTATGTACAAAGTTAACTTCCGGTAGTAGATTCAAAGGCTTGTCCAGTTCTTACCTGGCCACTGTCGTCAACGGATCACTGAGTTGAATAAGAAATTTGCCCATCCCACCCGCCCTTACTATAGATTAGGATATTGATAGGGCTGAGAGATTATGGTTCCTATGACCTTGAAATTAATGTTGCTGAGTGACATGAATGTGCGAATGTGTGTGAGTGTGCCGGATGTGAGCTGACCGTGTGACCGTGATCTGCCTTAGTTGCTGCCTCATGTCTTCTGTTTCAAGTTGTCTCTACAGAAATGATTACAGTATCTTCAGAAATGTATCATATTTTATTATGATAGTACAATCATAGATATGGCCTGCACATAAGTAATGAAATAATGCAATAGTAGATCTACCTAATATATGACCTGCACATATGTAATGAACATCAGAAATATAGAAATGCACAGGTTGTACTACCTGATGAAGATAGAGTAATTTAAGCGAATAGTCTCAATTGTACTATTGAGGGTAGCTGATATGAAAGATATTCACAAAGGTGTAGGTAAAAAAGGCTTTTGTAAAAATTTATTAAGCCTGATTAATAAATTTATTAGCCCAAAAACTGATTATCTGTGTCTGGTTTTGAATTATGCAATGCACCATAACCCCACTTACTGGAGTCCGTATACACCTCACTGCCGCAAATTTGCCTAACATTAACGCTTTCCCATTAGATTCCCTCGCAAATTGGATCCACCACTCCACATCCTGTCTGAATCCTGCACTCAATCTCACTTTATAGTAAGGCTGCGCCACTGAACTCATTAGATCATAAATTCGTTGTGAAAAGGTACGTCCACCACATACCACTTTAGCACAGTGGGCTAAAAGCCCGCCTAGCTTCTCAAGATCTTTTTTAGTCACTTTCTTTCTCCCTCTAAACGATAATAGGATACTCCGTAGCTTGATCAGTTTATCTTTCGGTAGGGTTAACTCTAATTTAATCGAATCAATAAGTATTCCTAGGAATCGTATCTTTGTGTTCGGGCTAATTTTTTTTTTTTAACTTATATTAAATCCAAGCCGACGCAATAATACGATTAACTTCTTCTGCTGGTCTGCCGCACTGTCCCAATCTGGGGCAATAATGCAGAAATCGTCTAGGTAATTTATTACCTTTCCTATACCTTCTCTAAGAGCACACCTGATTATGAAATCTGATGTCTTTGAAAAAACAAACGGACTTGAAGATAACCCCATGCAAAGTCTGTTATCCAACATATACACCGGCCCATCTGTCTGCTCCTCTTCAAAATCCCAAACTAAGCCTTGTCTAGTGTCTGTTGGGTGTATAGTGATTGCTCGATACGCATCTTTCAAATCTACCATCGATAAGTAATCTCCCTGGTCTAGTTGGTCTACCACATCGTCGACATTCTTGTAATTAAATTTTAGAGCTACCTGATCCGTGAATGTGTTTACAGATTTACCTTTTGGCCTACTGCAGTCCACTATACCCCTCCCACCTCCCTCCTTAGGTATACAAAACATATTATGTATGCAACTAGGGATGTGGGTACTCAGGGAAATCATATCTTGATTTAGCGCTACTAACAACTTTTTAGTTATGATGACCCTGTACAAAGTGTTACGGATTTTCTTGAACAGTGTATTATACTCAACCGGACAGTCCTTATTTGTTACATGGAAACCAAATACCACTCCCCATAGAATATAAACCCAGTCTGGGTCTCAGTCTCCTCGGAGAAAAAGCTCACTTATAAACCGGCATGGCTTTAGTTGTACTCGATTACCGGCTATGTAATGACTGCAAATGCAAGTCCCCTTCACGCAATTGTCCGCTACTTCAATTACAATCTCTTGTGCCTGTCGAGTTTCTTTAATGTGAAATTTCCAGCAGCAATAACCTTGTCTTACTCTTTCTACATAGAAAATATCGTCCTTATTGGCATTATCATTGTTAATCCAGTTATTCCATATTCTGTTAACGTGGCTTTCTACTTTAGTCTCATTCCCTTCATAGATATCACCATTTACTTGCTGGCTATCTAGCTTGTCGCTTTGAAACTCTAATTGTGTATTTTTAGCACATGTAACATTTCCTATCTCGCGCAAACCATTCGACCTGGTTTCATTAACTTGGCATTTATTACCTGACCTTTGTTGACCATTACATGTCGACTCAACAGTCAAATTGCTGACTCCCCTTTTAACGTCAACTGCTAATTGCCTATCGGTCAACACACATGTAACATTCCTAACCCTGGCCTTCGGGTGCCGGCCATTAGGCATTTGGCTACTCTGGAATTTATTAACAGTTTTATGCATCTCTAAGTGTCTGCCCTGCTCATTTATGTTTTCAATGGACACAACATTCTTACCAACAAGATGAACATTACTTTTTAGTTTATTGCAACCATTCGGAACTAATTCAATTATTTTGCTTCCATGCGCAACATTTCCGGCATCATTATTAACTTTAGAACAATTGTATTTTTTATGACCCTTACTTCCACATTTCAGACAACAGTGGCCAAAATTACAAACCTCTTTGGTTCTACTGCATCCACTCTCCTTATTCCAACCTTGCCATCTTTTGTGTATGAATTACTCTTACGCGCATTACTTGTTTGCTTCCTCGCTCGCATGTTATGCATGCCATAATGAAACATAAAGAGCCCTGTATTTTTGCTTCCGAATGCAGCGAAACCTTCAATTTCCGCTAATTTGCGTATGTCTTTATCATATTCGACATGAGTCGAATCTTGAAAATCATTCTTACTAGCCCTCGATGACATAAAGCAAATATGTTCTAGAAATGCCTTCAACTCCTCAGTGAGTCCCTGTAAGTCGAGACACCACCGGATAGATGCTGTAATGAGCTTGTAACAGTTCAATTTCCGTACCTCTTTCCCAAGCACCACGTATCTTCTCAAACTCCGCTTACTTCTTAACCATCTGGTGCTACTGGTGCTTCTGCTCCTCGAGTCGGATGGTTTTCGACGTCGTCTCCTAGTTCGCGACCTCTGTCTCGGCTTTGCCACCACGTAGCCAGAGTGTTCGTCCTTGGCGGGCACCGCCGGCACAGTCGTTGCACTGGCGCTTTCAGTTGTCGGCCATTCGTCCCTGCCGGTCGCCGCCCCTCGTTCTGCTACATCAACCTCGGCGCGCTGTCGTCCTTGTCGTCTCCGCCTCATTACTGTTCACCGTTCCTGTAGCTCTGCTACCCGCTCTTCTAACTCCATATCTGCTATTTCTTTTAGTAACGACGTTTCTTGCTCTTCCAAGGTAAATGAAGACAACCTATCTGCTATGTCTGGCCAACTATCACGTGACTCAGTTTTCGGCATTTCCATAGTTTGACTGTTCGCCTTTGATGTAGCTCGTGTTACTCTCGTTGCTAGCACCTTCTTGCCTTTCCTCCCTTTTCTCTTCTTACATTTGTCTGTCCTGTGCGAGGTGCCACACGAATCGCAATACGGCATGACTCATGTATTTGCTTATGCACATGTATCGCTTCCGCACGTCCGCACAGCAGAAAATTGTAGCAGGAGTGAAGTTGATTTCGGCGCTGTACAGGTGGTGCCCCATTCGCGCGCGCCAGTTGCACGACTCCTAATACATGTAATACTGGCGGGCATGCGACTCATAATACAAGTAATACAGTAGGACAGTGATCAATCAATCAATCAATAGTCCCATCCTCTAGTCGAGGGTTGGATGCAATGGTTCTCCACTTGTCCCGATGTTGTGCTGTTCTGATAGACTGTGAATAATTCAAGCCTGTCCACTGTGAAATATTTGTAAACCATGATGTTCTTGGTCTCCCTCTCCCTCTGCTGCCATTCACCTTCCCTTCAAACAATGTACGGTATATTGAACTCTGACGAATGATGTGGTCAAAATAAATAAGTTTCTTTGTCTGTATAGTGGCAAACAAGCTTTTCTTATTTTTAATTTTTCTGAGAACTTCTTTGTTGGTGATCTTCTTTGTCCATGATGTTTTCATCATCCTTCGATAAGTCCACATCTCAAATGCTGCTAAACTTTTGTACATTTTCTTAGAGATTGTCCATGTCTCTGCCCCATACATTAGAGTAGACCACACATAACACTGAAGAATACGCTTCCTTGTTTGTATTAATATCTTACTTGATGTTAACACTCTATTCATTTTGGAGAATGTTGTTTGGGCTATTGTTATCCTTCTTTTAATTTCTTCCTCACATCTCCCATCATTTGTAATCTTTTGTCCGAGATATATGAATTCGGATACTTGTTCTATGTTTGTGCCATCTATGGTTTTATTGACATTTGGTTTATCTGTCTTTTTACTTATAACCATTGTTTTGGTCTTCCTGGCATTCATCTTCATGTTGAATAGTATTCCAGCTTTATTGATTCTATTCACTATATCTTGTAGGCTGAGATGTAGGACAGTGATAACAAATAATAATTAAACCTTGGTATATGCTGCGTTCTTTATATTATTATAATTCATTATTATAATTCATTATAATACACATAAAAGTGATTAACAAAACTGACAGAATAAACGCCACTAACTTTTCGATGTGAATATGGCCCTTGCTGCCGACACAGCATTAATCCATCAGCAATCTATGAATGAAGCGATCCAGTTTCAAATGTATTGCATCGAGTTCTAATACGAGACCATACTTGAAACCCAAAGCAAGGCATTTCCAGATGAATGACATCTATAGCAGGAATGATTTCATGGTGACTTTATAGTGCTAACCCAGTGGGAAATCAGGCCACCAGCACCATGACCAAATATTCCACTCGGTCACATTATCCTTACACTGAGCTAACCAGTCCTTGTCCTGTCCTAGTGTAGAATCTAATGCTCGGATCTGTGGCTGTGTATATAGGCTAGGAGGAAAACAATACAGACAAAGAGAAAGAAAGAAAGTAAAGTATATAGAAGAAGAGAGAGTCCAGCCCTCTGGTTTATTGCTTTTATAGTTACATGGGTTCATTGTAGGGTATCATATGACCTCCTTCCACCAATGGGAGTCGAGCATTCCTCGTCTCACCAATAGGAATGCAGCATTCCTGGTCTCTTATGGATACCAGTGGTCTGCCCACCACCAGTAGCTGTATGGCCCCGTGGCCACCACCAACCTTGACCTTTTGAGCGTGGTGACCCCTACCCCAGCAGAAGGGGTAGGGCCTGAGTGCAATCACACCCAGACCTGCCAGCATCACTATGTTATATACTCCATCAGGCATATATGTAGTAGTCTGAACCTGAGCCTCTACTATCACGCGTGTCTGGTAGCAGCGGAGATCCGGACGCATCAGGCAGTACCATGATACAATGCTGCTAGATGGCCGGCACGGGTCACCACGGTCAGACCCCAACTGGGCTGGACCTTTACTGCGTTGTGGTTGAACCCACCCCCCACAACACCTTACCGAGTCGATGTGGGATCTGGCGAGTCAGGGGGTGGGTCAGACAACTACTGACGCCGTGAAGAGCAGATGGTTCAATAAACCAAGGGTGAAGCGTACACTTGATTGAATCTTGGTGTTCTTCCGTGAGTGTGAGAGAGTCGGAGGGCCGTGGGCCATTACATTGGTGCCGTGAGCCAGCTCACCTTCTGCGTCAGGGGTGAGTATTGGACCTGGGCCATGGACTCCGAAGGTAAGGTCTCTTCGTAATATTTTATTATGGAAGGGGCGACGGCGGGTCAACTGCGCAGTGGGCGCCAGTACCAAACTGATGGTACAGGGCGTCCCGACGCGGTAGGACTGCCGGTGGGCGCGGACGCTTCTGTGGTGAGTGAACTGCACCGCGCTCATGTATCACCTGTGGGAAATGTTGATGTTAAGACGTCCATTATGAGTGCAGGTGCCGGCGTCATAGGGGACGGCCGCCAGGGGGTCAGTGCGTGGGAGGGGGTGTAGCCACTCCCGCACGGGTGCCGGGGCGGTCGCCTGTGGGTGCTGAAGGCGTTGATAATTATTGGGCGCAGTTAGCGCGGCTGAGTGGCACTCCGCCGCCGGGCATTCCGCCGTTGTTGACACCGGCGGCAATGCAAGGTGGTGGGGGTGGTACGCAGTTGAGCACGCGTTCTGATAGCGGTGGCGCAGCGTTAAGTAATGTTGCGCCATCGACTGCAGCGCGAAATGTTCTCTCAGTTGATGATAATGATACTGTTGGGGGCATTGCGGGGAGTGCGGTGAAGGGGGGCTTCGCTCTTGATGTTATGTGGTCTCTGTCGATCAATACTTATTCGGGGGCGGGTGTACATGAGGGTAGTAGTTCGATCGGGTATCGCGATGACTTAGGTCTGGGCGTACGCGGGAGTTCTATGCGTGAGGTGCCGCTGGAGTATTCGCCGTGGGGGAGTTCAGCTGTCCGTTCTGTGGGGATGGGAGCTGGACGCAGCGATCCCCGGATTCCCTGTCGTAGGGAGGTTTTCCCGTCTTTGGAGACAGGGCTCGTAGCCGATGACTCGTTGACATTTGGGTCGGAGCATGATTCGGTTATGGGTCGTACGGTTTCGGGATCGCAGTCGGAGGCGGAGCGTCAGGATGTGATGCGTGTCCGCCGTCTGCGAGCTTGGAAGCGGGTCCAGTTTGAACGGATGGCGGAGGAGAGGAGGGCGTTGGATGAGATGAGGGTTTCCAATGCTGAATCCTTCACGCGCGGTTTGGCGGATCTAACCGCGGCACGGCGTGTCGCCGCGGAGGAGGTGAATGCTAACCGTTTGCTGGTTGAGGAGCAGGAGGCTGCTTTCATGCAGCAGACGGTGGATTTATCCAGGCGGGAGGCGCTGAATGTTCAGTTGCAGGGAGAAAATCAGAGATGTGAACAGTTGCTAGCTGCGGAGAGGGCTGGTCTGGATTCTGCTCTGGGGATCCTTGCAGGTGAGCGCGCAGATTTTCAGGCTGAAAGACAGGCGTTTGAGCGCGGTTTGGGGCTTGGGGATAGTGGTGCGAGAGTTACTGAGTCTACGCGGTTAGATGACCGCGGGACGCAGTATCCAGTGCCTAGTGCGCGCCCGGTTTCCGCCGGTAGCTCACCACATTTGCCGGCGCCTTCTAAGGGGGGCGGTGGTGGAGGCGGGGGTCCGAAGGAGCCGGTGCCCTCTTCTGGGGATGGTAGTTCTCGGGGAGGAGGTTCTATGCAGCATCAGAGAGGGGTTGTGCAGGATTCCGTATACGTGGGTAGGACTCATGAGGAGGTACGGGGAGAGAGGATTCCTGACCAGGAGGGTTTGGGTGGTGACGCAGTACCCATTGCGTCATTGCCTGGGCTGCCTGTGGGTCGCCAGTACTCAGTGGAAGAGATGTGGTTGTTCCGGAATCATCCTGCGATAATGGATGTTATTCGGGAGCCTGCTTCGATTGGGGGGGGGGCCGGATGGGAGTCGTGTAATCGGGATACTTTGGAGCTGGATGAGAATGTTTTGAGGTATCCTGTGGCAGGTTCTGCGCGGATTCCGACGCTGCGTCCTAAGCCATTCACGGGTATTAAGCAGGAATGGAATATCTGGTGGCGGGATTTTACGTTGGATATGCGGTCTAACATGTGGGATGAGAGGGTGGCTCTCATTCAGCTGTTGCCTCTGTTGAGGGGGGGGCCGGCGCAGGACTGCGTGGACGCGTGGAGGCGTCATGGGTTAACGACGATGAGGGAGTTGCTTCCCATCATCTCGTATAAGTTCCGACCAGTGGACCCCATGGCACGCTGGTATCAGTGGAAGAAGCGCGTCCAGACTGCTCGTGATGGATCGTACCGTGCGTACGGTCTGCAACTGCAGGTTGATGGGCGGGAGGCTGCGAGAGATACGGGGATGAGTGAGCGTGCGATCGAGCCTAAGATAGTCGAGCGTTTCGTGTGCTCACTCATGGATCCGGGGGAGCAGCGTGCCGCCTATGACCGGTGGCGGCCGGGCAAGTCATCTCTGGAGGAGATGTTTGAAGTAGTCGACGATTACTGCGCCAAGGCACTGCGTGCTGGCCGGTCGACTGCGGTGGAGGCTATTCGACTAGAGGATGAGTCGGATAGTGAGTTCGAGGTTGAGGTGGCTGCGTATAACGCGCCACGTGATCCTCGGCGTGGTGGCAGTGGTGGTTTCTCTCGGGGGAGTTCTGGGGGGGGCTATCGCGGTGGTAATTCTTTCCGCGGTTCGTCGGGTGGTGGCTATCGTGAGGGTGGCAATTTCCGTACGAGCGCGGGGGGAGGTTATCAGTCGCCGCCTATCACTAAGGCGCTGGTTCAAGGATGGATGCGCGATGTGATGGGGGAGCAGAAATCTGCGGGGCAGGTATCAACAGGTGGGGGTAGCTCATCTGGGTTATCTGCGCGCAGGCGTGTAGCTAAGAAAGATACGCGTGCTCGTGATCACGAATGTGGTCGTTGCTTTGCTTTCGGTCATTGGCCTATACAATGTACGGGAGTAAAACGTACTCTCGAGGAGGCTGTGATAGCCGGTGATCGCGAGGGTAGGGACAACTCGGGTGTTGATCGGGCGAGGTTGGCGCGTCTCCGTAAGGACAGGGACGTGAAGGCTAAGCCTAATTTAAACGCCTAGGGTTGGACCGTTTGGGCGTAGGCCCAACCCAATTGGCATGCCCGGATACCGCCAAAGCGGATGGGGTGTTGACTATCAAGGAAGCCGGTGTGCAGTCTGATGCTAGCGCGGGACCGCCGGTGATCGCCCCTGGTGACATGATCCCAGTGGAGTCGGTATTGTGGGATGGCATGAAGCAGATAGCGCGTTGCGTTTCTGCTTTGGCTCCCGCACCTTTGGACGCCTGTATGCAATTTATAGTACAGCGTCAGGGGTGCGACCTGTCTCACCCTTGTGGTAAACGCTTATTCGTGGATTCCACTTTCTGGACTTTGGACGGAAAACGGTGGTATGTGAGAGTGTGTGTTAGAGGGATTATCGGGTATTTTTTAATAGACAGTGGGGCTGCGGTCACATGTGTTGGACGAAAATTCTTCGATAAGTTGGACGGTGATAAGGTGTTTTTCGATAATAGCGTGAAGCCTGTCACTGTCACCGGTGCACCACTCAAGCAATACGGACAAGCCATACTATCTCTGGAGATCGGGGGGAAAATATTTCATTATGCCCCTACTGTTTCCGATATTTCAGAAGATGGTATTTTAGGTGCGGAATTTTTGGAGTATTATGGTTGTGAACTGCGTCGGGCAGGCAGCTTGTATCTTCAATATCCGTATCAACTCACGGTGCAGTGTGAATTGCGTCGTGATAGTCAGACTGTGTCTGCTGTTGCGCAAGATATTCGCATTGCGCCGATGACCGGCTGTGATGTTAAAATATCAGCTGTAGGGGTTGACGGTGATCACCAGAGCCTGTTTGAACCGATGGTCTCAGAATTGCATGAACTGGGATTAGTAGGTCAGAATACGCTAGTGTGGAGTCCTGCTGGCTCAGTGGTACCTTTGTTTAATCCGAATCGGTATGCGGTTAGGTTACGTAAGGGTACGACTATCGGGGTGTTGAGTGAGGCTACTGACTTTGGTGAGGTTCATTGTGAATACGCTAGGGCGGAGTTGACCAAACATTCCGGTGTAAACATGGCTTGCGGCAACGAGGTCATTGAGTCAGCTGTTGGCGCAGTTGACCCAGTGGGTGGGGTTGCCGTGAGACAGTGTTGGGCGGCCAGCTGTTCGCAGTTACCTGGTGATTGGGGTAGTGGTTGGCCCGAGCTGCGTGGCGCGCAGACGGCGCAGCTTGATTGCCCCTCTACTGTTGTGAGTAGTAGAGGGGAAGTGGGCGTTGCTGCATTGGGGGAGGTTACCGAGACGGTTACTTTTGGTACGACGGAGGAGTGCGTGGCGCCTTCTGTGGTATCGGAGTCCCTTGATGGCAGCTTGCCTGCCCATCTTTTACCTATGGGGTGTGAGGTGGTGGATGAGTCTGATCGCTCGCAGGTGGTGGACTTTCTGGGTAGAAATATTCAGGTTTTCGCGGTGCCTGGTGAGACGTTGGGCTGGACTGAGGTGGTGAAGCATGGCATTGATGTCGGTGAGTCTGCTGCTTTTAGGATTCCCTATCGGCGTTTCGTGCATTCAAAGAAAGAGGCACTGGAGACGGAGCTGCATAAGCTGCTGGATAGTGGGGTGATTAGAAGTAGTGATTCGCCGTGGAGTTCACCTGTCCATTTAGTCAAGAAAAAAGATGGTTCTATCCGTTTTTGCATTGACTACAAAAACTCAATACTGTGACGCGGAAAAATGCTTACCCATTACTGCGCATAGACGAGTCGCTCGAGAGTTTAGGGGGTAATGAGTGGTTTTGCACTCTGGATCTGCAATCTGGGTATCATCAGGTAGCGATGGATCCGGAGGATATTGCTAAGACTGCTTTTAGCACTCACTTAGGCTTATTCGAGTGGAACGTGATGCCGTTTGGGCTTTGTAATGCTCCAGCCACGTTCGAGAAGATGATGATGGATATGCTGGCTGGTCTTCAGTGGAAGATTTGCTTGGTGTATCTGGATGATATCATTGTCTTTGGTCGGACACTAACCGAATGTCGTGAGCGACTTCAAGCAGTGTTTGATCGTTTACGTTCCTATGGGCTGAAACTCAAGGCTTCAAAGTGTCGACTTTTTAGGCGTGAGACGCAGTACTTGGGGCGGGTGGTTTCTGCGAAAGGGATTAAGGCGGACCCGGAAAAGCTCTCTGCAATTGCGGGGTGGCCCAGACCTGAGGATATGAAGGAAGTGAGATCATTTCTTGGGTTTGTGTCATATTATCGCGATTTCATTGCTGATTTTGCGCGGTTGGCTGTTCCTTTGCAGGACTTGGTCGTTACCGCGAAAAAATAAAATTTGTGTGGGGCGACGCTCAGGAGGCGGCATTTCTGGGCTTGAAAGGTGCCTTTACTCAGACCCCGGTGCTGCGATATCCGCGAGCGGTGGGGCGGTTCATTCTGGACACTGATGCGTCGGGGTTTGCAATCTCGGGCGTGTTAAGTCAGGTGCAGGATGGGGTAGAGGTCCCGTTGTCTTTTGCGAGTAATAAACTTAATAAAGCGCAGCGGAATTACTGCACGACGAAGCGGGAGTTGATGGCTATCGTCGTGTATAGCAGGAAGTGGAAACATTTCTTGATAGGGTCGGATTTTATTATCCGGACTGATCATCATTCTCTTCGCTGGTTGTTAAATTTCAAGGAGGCGGAGGGGATGATGGGGCGTTGGTTGGCCACTTTATTTGAGTACGGTGTGACGAATGAGCATATTGTGTACAGAAAAGGGGTGGATCATATCAACGCGGATAGTCTGAGTAGGATCCCGGTGCGGAAGTGCGGCCGGGGTGATTGCATGGACTGTGGCGCGCATAATTGTGTACTCGCAGCAATTTCTGCGATGCGTTTGGCGGATATAGATGATGATGAGCTTTGGACGTTATCGGAAGTTCGCTTGGCGCAGCGCCAAGATCCCTCCATATTGCGTATAATCAGGTGGTTGGAGGTGGGCCGCTCGAAACCTCTGCGTGATGAGCTGGCGGTGGAGAATGCGGAGACTCGTAAGATTGTGAATCAGTGGGCTCTGCTGGAACTGCGTGAGGGGGTGCTCTGCAGGTGGAAGGTAGTGGGTGAAGACCTACGCAGTCACCTGCAGATCGTCGTGCCATTTGCATTGCGCGATGATGTGTTGTTGTTTTGTCATGGGCATTCTACAGCTATGCACTTTGGACGTGTTCGCTCCACTAAGCGTTTGGCTTGGCGGTTCTATTGGCCTGGCATGACTTCTGATATTAGGCGGTGGGTACGCACTTGCCATAAATGTCAGGTGGTTAAGCCAGGGGAGGGGATCGCTAAGTTACAGTTGACTCAGGAATTGTCTGGGCATCGGTGGCGCCGTCTAGCGTGTGACTTTGTGTCAGGGTTTAAGACGACGTCTAGGGGGAATGTGGTGATGATGGTAGTGCAAGACTATTACACTAAGTACGTGCAAGTGTACCCCTTAAAAGATCACACTGCACCCACTGCAGCGCAGGCATTGGTGGATAACTGGATTTTGATATTCGGTGCCCCGATGCGGATCCATTCGGATCAAGGGAGGGAATTTGAGTCTACACTGTTCCAGTCCATGTTGCGCTTGTTGGGCGTTAAGAAAACGCGTACGAACCCGTACTGTCCACAATCGGATGGTATGGTGGAGCATTTTAATAAGACGTTGTATCTGCGGAGACTTTCTCAATTGTTATAAGTAACACCGCCCTTCTACTTTCATGCACTCTGCACCGGAGCGGGTCACCGAGCGTGAGGTTCTGGATGCGGTGGCGGGGCGTGTCAGCGGTTTGTGTGATACGTCTGTCATCTACTGGCCAGGCGACGCGGGCACAAGGAGGACGGTCTGAGGAAGCTCCAAGAGGAGCCGCTCCACGCAGAAGGAAGAGCGCCCCGCTAACGGTTCTCCTGAGATGGGGGACAGTGGGGGGCGGACTGAGCAGTTCCCTGCTTTCTTCTGTCAAGGGGGTTCCACTTGTGGGGTATGAATTCTCTCTATACACTAACTACATAGAGGCTGGGAGAGGTCGTTTTTGTGCGACTCATTTAAAGACTCTTTCTTCACCTAGATTAATGACATGTTTGCCTTGCAGCTAGCTAGATTCATATCGCTATTTCGCTGCAGGCAGGTCTAGGAATTGCGCATAAGGATACATAGCTTTGTAAGGCTTCTCTCCCTTTCAAGTTAGTTCTCATGTTGACTTCTATCATTTCTCGATTCTCATCGGTTTGCAGTCTGCAACCGGTGAGACTCTAAGGGGGGCAGTGTAGTAGTCTGAACATGAGCTCTACTATCACGCGGTAGCAGCGGAGACTACGACGCCATCAGCGCAGTACCACTACACTGCGCTAGATGGCGGCACGGGTCACCACCGGTCAGACCCTAGCCGGGCTGACCTTTACTGCGTGTGGTTGACCCACCCCCCCACACACACCTATAGAGTCGATGTGGGATCTGGCGAGTCAGGGGGCGGGTCAGACAACTACTGACGCCGTGAAGAGCAGATGGTTCAATAAACCAAGGGTGAAGCGTACACTTGATTGAATCTTGGTGTTCTTCCGTGAGTGTGAGAGAGTCGGAGGGCCGGAGTCGGAGGGCCATTACATACCTATACATGCGCCTGGTCACATACACCGATCAGTAATAGAACATTTGCATTCCCCACTTGCCGAATATCAGAATAGTTTACACTAGTAATGCTGAGCGCCTGGCGAGACAGCGACAAGTACCACTTTTGTATGTCATCATTGATTGTATATGTTTATATATATATAGTTAGTATATAAAGATACGGGTATAAATCATCGGTATGAGGTTTTCCTATTACTATTACCATTCTTCTTATATTATATTTAAGGTCCAATTACGGTTGAATGTTGATTAACTGCGGCATACTGGCCTACTGTGGCGCTGCCACCGGCAGTTCTTGTCACTTATCTCAGGTTTAAAATATATATATCATTTGTTTCATCTATATTTGGTCACCTTTAAAATTAGCATAAATGATCAAATCAAAATCAATCCCCGGCCACAGTGGCCTAATCGGTAGAAAGCGGGCCTCGCATGCGAAAGGTTGGGAGTTTGGTTCCTGGTAGAGTCAAACCAATGAGTTTTAAATTGATACTTGTCGCTTATTCAACCTGGTGCTCGGCATTAATAGGATAGGGCAAGGACTGGTTAGCTCACTGTCAAGATAATCTGACTGAGTGGGATATCCGGTCATGGTCCCAGCAGCTTGATTTCCCAGTGGGGCAGCACTATAAAGTCCCCATGAGTGTGCACTGTCACAAGTCGGTACCCATCCTGATATGAATCTTAGATGTTGCCAGGACATAAAACTCCAACAACCAACCAATTGAATTCAAATAAATAAAACCTGTTACATTGATCGAACAAAGCGCAATGAATATTTATGCGGATGGCGGCATTTGCGCCAGTATATAAGTTGCTGAGCTGGTGCCACTCACCACCCGGTCACCTGGTAGCGGTCAAGTGAAATCACCACAGAAGGAACGTTAGGACACCTCACGTGACACATCACAGCCATGAAACTCGAGTTGGCACTGTGCATGGTGTTCGCCACCATTGCCTGGGTTGCAGCTAGTGAGTACAAAATTGTAATTACAAAAATATATATATATTTCTTTTTTCAATGTTTTACATCACTGAGATTTTCCAGTAAAGGTGAGATAGCAACACACAGGTAGGTTTGGAGCAAAACATCATTCGAAGAAAAGATCTGCCGTCAAAGAAAATGCTGTGTGGAAATAGGTTATGTGTAAAGGGGGTTGGAGGAAGAAGTGCGATTGGGTGTTTGATAGTGTGGTGGGCCGTGTCCTACTCCACTTGAAAAAATTTGTTTTATTTAACAACGCCTCAAGAGCACATTGGTTTTTTTATCAGCTATTGGATGTCAAACATATGGTCATTCTGACATACTTCTATGGAGGAAACCCACTGCCGCCACATAGGCTACTCTTTCCAGTAAGCAGCGAGGGCTTTTTTATATGCACTTTCCCACAGACAGGCCAGCACATACCACATCCTTTTGATCAACCAGTTGTAGATCACTGGTTGGAATGGAAAATAGGCCAAACTGCAAATGTGTCCACTGAGCAGGATCGATAGGATGACCGACACCTTCAGAGGTGGACACTCTACCGCCTGAGCTACGTCCCGCCCCCTTACTCCTCTTGGGGAATGAAAGAGTAATACTGAGATTGCTTCAAACCCCAGGGTGCTCCCTGGTTTATTCACCTCACTTTCTGTTTGGACCCTGCTTCATCCACTCTCTTCTATCTCCTCAGATCGGGCTCGGTGGCCTAATTGGTAGAGCGTGGGCCTCGCAGGTGGAAGGTCGGTTCCCGGTCGAGTCAAACCAATAACTTTAAATTGTCACTTCCTAGCCTGATGCTCAGCATTAATATGATATGGCAAGGACTGGTCAGTGTCAGGATAATGTAACAGTGGGATATTGGGTCATGGTGCCGGCGGCCTGATTTCCCAGTGCGGCAGCACTATAAAAGTCGCCATGAGAACACACTGTCTCAAGTCAGTAGCCTACCCATCCTGATATGCCCTTAGATGTTGCTAGGACGTAAAACAACAATCTCCTCTCAAGCTGCCAGCCTCCTGGTTTGATCTCAGAAAATACTGCAAGGGAAGGCCCGGTCTGCTTTTCACCTTCTAACGTTTTGTAGAGTGGGTGTTCAAGGCTTTTAATTTGTATGGACAATCGCGCAACATGTGTGCTTCATTACATAAGTAACACAAAATTGTACGATTATCCGCTCTGCTACATCTTCCCTGTCCATAGACATTATTTTTCTGAACCTGCCTATATGCATGAGGCATGCTAAATGGTAGCATCTGCGTTCCCGCAACGGGTGGACAATTTCCATTGACCCCCTGCTGTCGCAGTGTGCTGTGCTACTGAAGCGTGACCAATCAAGTCAGAATTCCCTACCCCTACTGGCTGCTCTATGCGGACGTGCGGAAATCCAGCACTTGTGCCACGGTTGTATGAATGAACATTACTCTGTGCTGCAGCATTCACACTATTGATTATTATTATTATCCTCTTCTTTGATGCAGGCTTGTGGTAGCCTATACAAAGCTCGTAGCTCTTAGCTCTAGTGGTATGCAGCCTCGAAATCGTACAGGAATGTTTCTCTGGCCCAGGCCCTGTCCAGCGCATTCTTGAATTGATTTATGGTAGCTGCTTCTACTGCTTCTTCCGGTAGCTCATTCCATATGTTTATCACTCGCTGTGAAAAGAAGGCCCCTCTCATTGAGCTGTTGTACCTTGGCTTGAAAAGCTTCTTGGAGTGACCTCTGGTACTGCTTCCCTGTATGCATCTGAATAGCAAGGCCTCATCCACATTATACTCAGTATTCAGGAACTTCCACGTGTTGATCATGTCCCCCCAAAATCTTCTGTATATGAGGCTTGGCAACTTGAGTCTCCAGAGTCTGTCTGGATAACTAAGGTCCTTCAGATATGGCACTAGCTTAGTTAACCTGTTCTGAATAGCTTCAATGGATTTAATATCCTTCTTCAATGTTGAGTGCCATATAGTGACTCCATACTCTAGTATTGGCCATACTTGGCTCTTGTACAAAATGATCAGCATCTTTTCATCAAGTATTTGAAGGTTCTGCTAATTATTCCCACAATCTTATTAGCTTTGGATACAGTTTGTTGTATGTGCTGGGAGAAACTTAGCCTATTGTCTACAAATACTCCTAAATCTGTCTCTATCTCAATCTCTTCGAGATTTAGTGGCTGGCCAGTAGAAATTATCATGCATAACATATGTATAGTCTGGGTGGTGTCTCCCTATTCGCATGACCTGGCATTTATTCGGATGGAACTTCATCTGCCACTGCTTGGCCTAGTTCTCCATTTCCAGCAGGTCCTTTTGCAGATCAGCACAGTCTTCCGTGGAATTCACAGTTCTGTAGATCTTTGCATCATCTGCAAATAATGTTATCCCAGATGATACGATCTCTGGCAGGTCATTGATGAAAATGACGAACAGAATAGGGCCCAGTAAGCTCCCTTGAGGTATCCCACTGAGAACCTCTTTGAAGGAAGATTTACTGCCATTTACTACGACTTGCTGTTTCCTTCCAGTCAAAGGACTTTGGATCCATCTCAGAGTATTTCCATAGTTTTGTAACTTGGTAGCTAGCCTCTGGTGGGGACAGTATCGAATGCCTTCATGAAATCTAAGTATATAGTATCTAGTGATTCCCCCCTATCCAATGCGTCAGTCCATATTTCCAAAGTTTCTAGTAGCTGTGTAACTGTTGATTTCTTTGGTAGAAACCCATGCTGGTGGTCGACATCAATTTGTTCTCTAGCATATGGCTGAGCATGTGCTCTCTGATGATACTTTCCATTAATTTGCATTTACTGGCCTATAATTTGCTGGAGAATGCCAGTTTCTTTTTTTGAAAATTGGGATAACATTTGTTATTTTCCATTCATTGGGTAGGCAACCAGATTCAAATGACTTATTGAAAATTATAGCAAGTGGTTTTGCAAGCACCACACTCAATTCCTTCAGCACTTTTGGATGTACTCCGTCAGGTCCAGGTGATTTTTCTGTTTTGAGTTTGTCCAGCTTTTTTTAAACAATGTATGGTGTGAATAGCCCCTCAGGGAAGTCCTTCATCAATTTGCATTTCTGTACCAGGGGTAATGTGTTAACATCCTCTCTAGTGAAAACTCCTGAGAAAAAATTATTTAATGCCTCTCCTTTATCAATATTCTTTGAAGCTAGGCTCCCATCTGGTTGTTCCAGTTCATCTATTCCACTCTTGGTTTTCATCTTAGAGTTTATATATGCCCAAAATGATTTTGGATTATCCTTGGCTTCCTGGGCAATGAGTTTCTCAAAGTTTCTTGTAGCCATCGTACCTGGTTTCTGAATTTGGCATATATTTAGTGTTCATCAGAGCTTCTTGTGGCTGAGTATTTCCTCCAAGCTTGTTGTTTGAGTATGACTTTGGTAGACACTTCTTTGTTCATCCACAGTGGCCTGGTTCTTGCACCCAGATGGATTGTCTTTGTCAGTATATATTTCTGCACTGCTTCTTCCAGCTTTTGTGATAACTCACCCCAGCATTCATGTATATTATTATCTTGGAAATGGCTGTTCCAATCGATGTCCATGAGTTCCCTCATCTCACTATAATTTCAACGCAAGTAGAATGTTTTTAAGTATGACTTCTCAATTTCTTCTGTATGGCACTGAAAGGTGAAAGATAATCTGAGGTGATCACTCTTGCCTAGGGGGGCTTGGGCTGAGATATCTGTGACCATGTTCTCTTCATTTGTGAATATCAGGTCTAATATGGATGCTTGTTGTCCTTCTCGATACCTGGTAGGATGTTTGACATGTTGGAACAGAAAGGCATCACGGGTGCTTTCAAAGAATTTGCTGGCCCGATGGGTTTCCCCTACTGTTGTTGTGTTTCCCCTGTAATCGATCTCAGGCATGTTGAAGTCTCCCATGATCAGTACATGGGATGCGTCCGTGCCATTCGCTGCCCTGATTAGGTTGCCTAATTTTTCATTGGCTGCATCACTGCTGTTTGGGCTTCTGTATATACACCCAACTAGGATAGTATCTTCCTTGTTTGGTTTTACTTGGATCCAGATGCATTCTGAAAAACCTATACTCTGATTTATGTTGCTTTCTTGAGAGGTGATATTATCAGATTCCAATACATAAATACACACAAGCCTGACTACCTGATTTAGGTTCCACACCAGACTGAATCCAGCGATTCTAATGTCTTGCTTTGTAATTTCATAAGTGCAGTTCTTTGGTTTAGCCTCAGTCAACGCAATCAAAGTTGGTTTCTCTACATCGATGATAACCTGTAATTCTTCCATTTTGTTTGGCAGTGAATCAGCATTTAGGTAGAGGCATTTGAACATACTTTTATTTTTGTTCTTAGCTCTCCTCTTTGGTCCGGTCTGTGTATTGTTGCCCTTGTTACTACTTACATTAGTGTTGCAGGGAATTTCAGTTTCTTCGATATTTGTCAATTTCATGTTTTTCATCTCTATAGTCTCATATAGCTTATCAATCTATTCTTGTTCTTCCTTGCTTGCAGTAATATAAACATGTTTTCGTGTTGTTGGACTTTTGTTGTTTCTTACTTCCTTATCTTTTCTATTCTTAGATTGCCTGGGGGTCCTCTGACCCGATAGATCCAGTTGTTTTCTATCATCTTGCATTGTTTTCGTCTTTGCTTCTTCAAATTTTTCCTTGATTACCTTACGCTCCTCCATGGTGTAATCATTGCTGATGCTTATCTTACTGTATTCCTCTTCTGTGTCCTTCATTTTGATTATGTTTCTGAACACTACTGATTTGTCCTCTTCATTTGCCAGTACTACTTTCATCAGTCGGGGAACATCACTGTCAGTGTTCTTCTTTCCCAACCTAGTGACTTTGGTAGTTTCCAGCTGGTCGATGCCAAGGGCTTCAGTACAGAGGTTGTTGAAAAACTTGGTGTCCTCTTCTGCCCTCACCTCCGAATTAGCAGCTTCACTTTCAGGTACTCGATAGATTATCAGGTTGAACTCACAGTTTTCTTTGTCATCCACATTCTTTTTGTGTTCTACCATTGCAGTCTTAACAATTTCCTTTGTCTTACTTGGGGTTTGTTGTGTCTTCCGATTTCAGTGATCTGGATGCTATGTCGGCCCAAGTTTTGTTAACTTTGTCTGGAACAGCATTTGCCTTCTCTTCTAATTTCTTTTCAAATGTATCCAATCTCTTGTCCAGGTATTTCTCAAAGATGCTCAGCTTCTTCTGCATGTCTTCTTGAAGTGATTCAATCTGCTTCCTCTGCTCTATCAACCCAGTTCCCAGGAATATCTGAACCCTTATTGTGCAGGTTGGCCAAAACCAGAAAAAATCTGCATGCTGTGCAGTTGCATACTCCTCAGAAGACATCTCAATACATTTGGTACACCAGCGATTGCCACAGCAGCTGCAGGATAACAACTCATCATCATTTTCATAATCCACTTCAGATTCTTCACATTTCCAGACCTCGTCATTATTGGGTTTAGTTGCCTTGCCTCTGGGATTTTTCTTTGTGGAGGTTTCCTTGGTTGTCAACCCCCCTCTGTTTGATAGCCTTAGTTGTTTATATTTATCCAGCCATCCTTGTGGTTGGGGCATGATAATTAGCTAGATGTTAAGTCCCTATATTCAATTCACAGTTGTGATGTTGACAGTGTCAGTGACAAAATTTACAATTTGACAACATATATTTAAATATCCAAGTCTATGGACGTCTAGATCATAGATGCATACACACGAGTTCAGTATTTACCAACTGTCGATTCACCGACGATAAAGGGCTGCTCTTACTCGCCACAATTTGGCTACTCAGCAGCTACGTCACAGTTTGCCATGAGTGATAATAGGAGCATTTGGTGAATTATGTGTTTTTTGTGGCTAATTTGTCTTTTTTTTATTATAAAATGTGGTACTCCCACATATGTTTCCAAGTGTTCTTATTGTCCTATGCCATACTGACTGTGAAAGTACAATGTCTGAACACTTTGACTTCTGGATACTGAATGGGTTATTCCCATTATTCACTGAACTGCTGGCTAAGCTTTCCATGGCGTCACCTCATTTACATACTCCTTTGTTTCACTCACTGTCTAGAACATCATGCATCTCGTTAACATATATTACCCACATGTTTGGACGTCTATTACGCATATATCACATCCCCCCTTAAAGTATTTCTGAAACATGCAATGTTTTAAAATGACCACCACTATACAAAAATATATCCAGTAAAATGAACGTAACAATAAAACATATATGCATACTAATGGCCGGTGCACACCTACCGTTTACGATTCGCGCACTAAAACTCGCGACTCGACCCGACCCGCTTAAAACTGAAAACGGGCCGATTCGTTTTTCGAATCGCGAATCGCAATCGTAAACGGCCGCTTTTAGCACTAAAAACTGAGTTTTATGCGCGAATCGCATGCGTCTAGTGTTCTAGGGGGTCGCACACCTAACGACTAAAACCCAGTTTTATGCGTGAAACTGGCAGTTTTAAGTCGTATACGGTAGGTGTGCACTGGCCATTAGCTTAAACACAGGTTCTAGCGAATGTCTGAGCGCACTATGGCACTGAAGTCCTCTGAATGTCCAGCATCTTAGCCTACATATTATATATTGTCAGTAAATACAACACACACACCAAATGCAGCTGAAACACAACTTAATCCTATCATGCACATGTGTTTGTGTGTATACACCCAGCGTGACTGACTCACTACAGGTCTAACCTGCTCGCCGGCCTAATCACCCGACCTGACCTACTTAGATTAGCCGCACTGTTTACATTCGGCAATGATGCTGACCTACTTTGCGTCTGCCCGACTGGTTCGGGCTGTCCCCCCTCAGGCGCCCTTATAATCTGAATCCGATTCCTATACAACATATTACCCATCTCGTTTAAAATTTGATATTCTCTCCTTGAGATACCCGTACCACCTAAAATTACCCCTTTTTTCGATTCCCCTGCATGATTTTTGTACTTTATTTTATCCCCCACTTTCATAGGATTGTGTGGCTTATCGCATTTTTTGTCATGAAACACTTTCTGGCTTTGTTGTCTTTTCGCTGTCTGCACTTTCTTCGGATTTTGTGTCTCGGGTATCAAAATTTCTTCCGCCATCGGCAACCTTCCTTTCAGCCTTCTGCTCATGAGCAGCTGAGCCGGAAATGCATTCAAGACGGGCAATGGAGTGTTCCGATAGTTCAACAATGCTAACTGAAAGTCTCTATTTGTTTTCTCGCACTTCTTCAACATGTCTTTTACCGTTTGCACAAACCTTTCCACCTGGCCATTGCTTCGTAGATACTGTGGACTGGAATACACGGCTTCAAAACCATAGTGTTGTGCGAAATCCCTGTACTCATGACTCTTAAATTGCGGACCATTGTCGGAGATGACCTGACTAGGAATACCGTGCCTCACAAAATTTTCCTTCATCGGCTCAATAACTGTGACAGACGACGTATCAGTCAACAACGTTACCTCTGGATACTTCATGTAATAATCCACAGTTATCAGGTAATTTTTATGGTCTAACTCAAACAAGTCTGCTCCTACTTTTTCATACGGCTGACAGGCTATCGGGTGATTTATCAATGGCTCATTATGCAAACTTTTGCGGTTGTTTTGGCAAGTGTCACACCGACTGACTTTTTCCTCAATTTGTTTGTTTATGTTAGGCCAAAACATGCAGTCTCGCACTAGCTGCTTGGATTTTGTCACGCCTAAATGTGTTTCGTGTAACACCTCAATCATTTCACCGTGGAGACCCAGAGGAACCACCACCCGATTGCCTTTCATGACCAGATTGTTTTCTACCGCTAACTCGTCTTTGTGTGGGATGTACTGTCTAAGACACGGCGGGGTCTGTATGCGTGTAGTATCTCACCCATCCTCAATGTGTTGATTAACATGGACATAGACCCATCTCTTTCATATTCTCTGATAATTTTACTCAACAAAGTTGACGATTGCATGTCCACTGCGGCAACGCAGAACGTGTCATCGAATCGGCTACTATGACCTACATTGGCACTATGTGGTCTGGACAACGTGTCTGCAAAAAACATCAAAGAGCCCTTCACATGACACAGCTGAATATTGTAGTTTTGCAAACGCATTTGCATTCTCTGCATTTTGGCCAAAAGTTTGTGAATCGATTTCTGCATTTTAGCCACCAACGGCTTGTGGTCCATTTGAATTTCAACCTCCTTGCCAAAGATATAGTCATGAAACTTCTGACATCCGAAACATATGGCGAGCATTTCTTTTTCAATAGTGGCATAGCCACACTGCGCTGAATTAAGCACATGAGATGCGAGTGTGATTGGCTTGTCATCTTGCATTAACACGGCCCCCAGACCTGACTAACAAGCATTGACTTGAATAACAATGGGTTTCTTGACATTGTAATACGACAACACAGGAGCAGTTCTTAACTTTTCTTTCAACTTATCAAAAGCACCTTGCTGTTCGGTTTGCCAGTGCCACACGACATCCTTAGCAAGGAGCGTGCGCAGTGGTGTGGCAATCTCGGACATGTTAGGTATGAACTTGTGCACATACCCAACCATGCCCAGGAACCTTTGGACGCCTTGTTTGTCACGTGGCTCTGGCATGTGTTCTATCACTTGTATTCTGTCTAGATCAGGCTTCACACCTTGCTGGGTAAGTTGATGACCTACATACTTTAATGTGGTTTTGCATAACAGAGATTTCGTCTCGTTTACCTTCAGATTTACAGACCTAGCTCGGTCCAACACGGCCTTGAACCTCTCGTTGTGCTCCGAAACCGTTGACCCATATACCAAAATGTTGTCTGTGACTATCCCGATACCTGGTAGATCGCCCATGACACGGTGCATTTCCTGAATAAAAATGTCACCGGCTGTTTTGATTCCAAAAGGCAGGCGGGAAACCTGTAACGGCCCCACGGAGTGTTAAACATGCACAGACGCAAAATTTCTTCATCTAACTCTATTTGCCAATACCCTGTCATTGCATCCAAAACTGACAAATATTTCGCATCTGCCGTCTTGGCAATAATTTTGTCAATTGTTTTGGTAGGAAAAGGCCCTCTCTTTATCGCTTCGTTCAACTTAGTCGGATCCAGACAAATCTTTATCTTATTTGTTTTTTTTACAATAGTTATGGAATTAACCCACCCGGTAGGTTCATCTTGCTCAACTATTACACCTAACTCCACCATGCGATCAAGTTCACTACGTACTTTACTCTGAATAGCAAATGGGATTCTTCTAGGTGGATCTACCACAGGTTGTACAGATTTATCAACATGAATGACAGCATTTACTTTGATAAGCCCTAAACCTTGAAATACGTCTTTGTATTCGCTTACCAGCTGTTCAGCCCGGGCGCTGGGACTGTCTTCGGCATGGAAATGTTTGTCGGCACGGCAGAATGCACCTCGTCAACCCTCGCCAGCAGGTTCAATGTCACACAAGCCTGTTTTCCCAAAATAGGCTGACAGTTCCGCACCACTTGGAACCTGAAGTTTCTGCTGTTCACGTCAACCAACGCCTCCCCATCAGGAGTGATCCAATGTCCTGAGAACATCACCAACGAACACCTGGTGTTTGTCAGCTGCCCCGGAGCAACTCTGCCGAAGACATTCCTCGGAAGCACGTTTGCCTCTGACCCAGTGTCGAGCTTGAACTTGACAGGGCGACCGTTCACTCGGACGGTCGCGTACCACAGCTCGGCATCTTGCTCGGCACCGCGGTCAACGGCACCGATGAACAGATCTGTTCTCAGCACATTGACATCCACCCGATCCGGGTCTGGCTCAGCATTGTGAGGGTCGGGCTCTTCGACGGCCAATTCGTTGATGCTGCCAAGTCTGCTCCAGCAGACCTCACCGAAGTGCCCGATCTTCTTGCAGGCTATGCTTCGCAAGCTTTGCCTTTCGCTGGGCAGACTCCCCGGTGGTGTTTGTACCCACAGTTCTGACAGCGGATCTTGAACTCTTCTGCACCAGCACCGCCAGCATTGCAAGATGGCGATTTCCAAGATGGCGTCGCCGATGACCGGACCGCCAGTGCACCGGTATGCGCAGTAGCATAGTTCCTAAGAAAATCAATCTCCTTACTCTCAACATCTGATTTGGTGTCCTCCAACAGATCCGAACTGAATTCACTCATTTCACACATACTCACACACCTCTCCAGAGTTAATTCAGCAGTTTGCAGCAGCTTGTTACGCAAATTAACGTTCCTTACACCAGACACTAACCGATCGCGCAACAGCGACTACTCCACAGTTCCATATTCACAATCGTTTACCTTGTCCCTCAACGCTGTGATGTACGTGGCCATCGTTTCTGTAGCTTGATTATGCAAATTAAACTTGTACCTTGTTATTATGAAACTGCACTTTCCTACACAATATGTCTGGAATGCTTCTGTGAGTGGTCCGATCCTGTCTCGGTCAGCGAGCACGATGGACATATTGGCGAAAGCTTTTTGCGCTTCCTCGCCAGTGACGTGAAGGAAGATGCAGCATTGCACTCGTTCTGCCTTCAATATGACACCTGCAGCAATGGTGTATATGTTATATGCTCTGATCTATGTTTTCCAGTTCGATCTCACGTTGTTGCTGAGGACAAGCTGACCAGGCGGCCGCAAACCCGGCAGTGTATTCTTCCTCATCTGACACCATGTGAAAGTACAACGTCTGAACACTTTGACTTCTGGATACTGAATGGTATATTCCCGTCCAGGGCTCACTGAACTGCTGGCTAAACTTTCCATGTCATCACCTCATTTACATACTCCTTTGTTTCACTCACTGTCTAGAACATCATGCATCTCATTAACATATATTACCCACGTGTCTGGACGTCTATTACGCATATATCACACTAACCAATGCCGTGGTTCCCATTTGAAGTTGTAATTAAAGCACAATAATCGTTCGTTCGTCGCCGCCGCCGTTCATCAATGTTTATTGCCGAATTTTCAGAAATTCCACTGCCTACTGAGAAATTAGTTATAATAACTTATATACTTCCTAAAAGACTTCATCTCACCCTGTAGCGACTTCATTATCTGTGTTAGACGATTTAGAACCCTTCGAAGCAGAAGATGAACCAGACAAATCTAATGCTATACTATTCAAACTATCAATCTCTTCACAAATTGCTAATCTTCCATTACGTGCTATAGCACGTCTATCCTGTCTACTTACAGACCTGTCCCTTAGAATTGACATAGCAAAAGCATCTTCCAGAGTCTTGGGTCAGTTAGTCTCCACGTACCACATGGTGTAATATATGCATAGAGTCATCCAGGCATGTGTGGAGAACAAAGGAATATGCTAATGAGATGACGTCATGACAAAGGGTGCCGATGGGTGAGGACCCTGGACGGTGAATAAAGCATTCAGTATCCAGTAATCAAAGTGTTCAGATGTTGTACTTTTACATGGTGTCAGATGAGGAAGAATGTCGCCCGCTAATATACTGCTGGGTCTGCGGCTGCCAGGTCAGCTTGTCCTCAGCAACACCGCAAGATCAAACTGGAAAACATGGATCATAGCTTATGACATATATGCCACAGCAGCAGGTGTCATAATGAAGATAGAACAAGTGCAGTGCTGCATCTTTCTTCACAATTCGCTGGCGAAGAAGCGCAAAAGGTTTTCGCCAATATGTCCATCGCGCTCGCAGACCGAGACAAGATCGGACTGCTCATGGAGGCTCACAGACATATTGTGTAGGCAAGTGCAGTTTGATAATAACAAGGTACAAGTTTAATTCACACAATCAGGCTATGGAGAACATGGCTACGTACATTACGACTTTAAGAGATAAAGTGAAGGATTGTGAGGTTGGAACAGTGGAGGAATCACTGTTGTGCGATCGTTTGGTGGCTGGTGTGAAGAACGTTAATTTACGGAACAAAATGCTGCAAACTGCTGAGTTAACTCTGGAGAAGTGTATTAGTATGTGTGAATTGAGTGAGTTCAGTTCGGATCTGTTGGAGGACACCAAATCAGATGTAGAAGTTAAGGAAATAGATTTTCTTATTAAGTATGCTACTGCATGTACCGGTACACTGGCGGTTCGGCCGTTTGTGCCGCCATCTTGGAAATCACCATCTTGGAATGGTGGCAGCACCGGTGCATGAGAGTTCAAGATATGCTGTCAAAACTGTGGATATGAACACTGCCGGGGAGTCTGCCCAGTGAAAGGCAAATCTTACATAGCCTACAAGAAGATCGGGCACTTCAGTAAGGTCTGCCGGAGCAGACTGAGCAGAGTCAATGAGTTGGCCGTGGAAGAGCCCGACCCTCACAATGCTGAGCAAAACCCGGATCCAGTGGAGGTCAATGTTTTGACAACGGATCTGTTCGTCGGTGCTGTCGACCACGGTGCCGGGCAAGATGCCAAACTCTGGTACACGACCGTCCAGGTGAACGGTCGTCCGGTCAAGTTCAAGCGCGACACTGGGTTGGAGGCAAACGTGCTTCCGAGGAACATCTTCGACAGAGTCGAGCTGGGGCGGCTGGTGAACGTTCTTGGGACATCGGATCACTCCTGAAGGTGAGGCGTCGATCGAGGTCAACGGCAGAAACTTTAAGTTCCAAGTGGTGCGGAACTGTCAGACTATTCTGGGGAAACAGGCTTGTGTGACTTTGAACTTGTTGGCGCATGTCGACAAGGTGCACTCAGGCGTGCCAACGAACATTTCCACCCAAGTGACAACCCCAGTGCGCAAGCTGAGCAGCTGGTAAGCAAATACAAAGATGTGTTTCAGGGTTCAAGTCAAATACTGTCATTTGTGTTGATAAATCTGTACAACCTGTTGTAGACCCACCAAGGAGGATCCCGTATGCAATTCAGAGTAAAGTACGCACCGAGATTGATCACATGGTAAAAATGGGTGTAAATGTTTAACAAGATGAACCTACTGAGTGGGTTAATTCTATAACTATCGTAAAAAATACCTAATAAGATAAGGATTTGTCTGGATCCGACTAAGTTGAACAAAGCTATCAAGAGAGGGCTTTTTCCTACCAAAACTATTGACTGAATTATTGCCAAGATGGCAGATGTAAATATTTCTCAGTTTTGGACTCCATGACAGGGTATTGGCAAATAGAATTAGACAAAGAAAGTTCACCTCTCTGCATGTTTAACACTCCTTAAGGCCGGTACAGGTACACCCGTCTGCCTTTTGGCATCAAAACAGATGGTGACATTTTTATTCAGGAAATGCACTGTGTCATGGGCGCTCTACCCAGTATCGGTATAGTCACAGATGACATTTTGGTATATGGGTCAACCGTGGAGGAGCAGGGCAGTGTTGGACCGAGCTAGGTCGGTAAATCTCAAATTAAACGAGACAAAATCCCTGTTATGCAAAACCACAGTAAAGTATGTAGGTCATCAATTTACCCAACAAGGTGTGAAGCCTGATCCAGACAGAATACAAGCAATGGTAGACATGCCAGAGCCGTGTGACAAACAAGGCATCCAAAGGTTCCTGGGCATGGTTGGATATGTGCACAAGTTCATACCCAACATGTCCGAGATTGCCAAACCACTGCGCACGCTCCTTGCTAAGGATGTCGCGTGGCACTGGCAAACCGAACAGCAGGTCGCGTTTGATAAGTTGAAGGAAAAGTTAAGAACTGCTCCTGTGTTGTTGTATTATAATGTCAAGAAACCCATTGTTATTCAAGTAGATGCTTGTCAGTCAGGTCTAGGTGTTATGTTAATGCAGGATAACAAGCCAATCGCACTCGCATCTCGTGCACTTGACTCAGCGCAGTGTGGCTATGCCACTATCGAAAAAGAAATGCTTGCTTAGCTCCTGCTGTCTTAAAGCGCTGACAGTATGCTGCTACTGTCTCACCCTCTTCCTGTTTCATAGATAGAACAATTCCCTTCAAATGTGAATGTTCATCAGCAGTCAATAGAGTATAAGCAATAACTTCCTTAATTTGCTTCCAGGATTTTGCGTTTTCATGCTGAAAGGCAGTGAAAAGTACCTCATGCAAAGTACCTGTCGCATTAGATAAAGCAAACCGAATAATGTCAAGGTCAGAAACCCCAGAAAGAGTACCAATACGTTTGATCAAATCTATCCAATTGCGTAGAACACCTTTATCCGAACCGTCTAATAAGGGTACAGATTTCCCATACGCTTTCAATGACCGAAAATGCATCTCCCTCTGTCTCTCCTCCACCTGTAATAATTCTCGTGCCTCCTTGTGCTCTTCCCTCTGCTCTCTCATGTCTGTCTTGTCCCTAATCTGCTCTAACCTCTCCTCCTGCTCTTCCTTAAGAGTACCTAACTTTAAAGCCATAAACTTTGACCATGCTTCTCCCTCCTGCATTTCACTCGAAAGGTTGCCCAAGGTACTCACCTTTAAACCAGTGGTGAAAGTTACCATGAAAAGAATCCTCCATCGAACGCGTACGTGGCCTAATCAATGTACTATTGTATATGGTGGTAGAAAAAGATTAGCGGAATTGAAAATCAAATATAGATTCGTCTGTAGGTAGGAAAAGAGTAGAGAACAAGTTTTGTAGTGTATTACTACACCCACCCCCCTCTGTGGTAAGGTTAAATCAGCCGAAAGTAGTCCATTTTAATCAAAAATATATCTTGCCGGTGCGCAAGGCTTCTATCATGGCATATTACAGAAATACCGTAAGAGAAAGCCTAGCATACCTTGCAAAATATTGACACTGTCGGAAAAGTAGTCGACAACTCAAGTTTATAATCATCAAGCATGGGCTAAGCCATATATATTTACACAACATACATATACGCACACTCTTGGCCGGCCACATGGAATAATAATAGAGGATTCCCATTTCCCCCCTCTGCTGATTATCGGAATATTTTACAATCTTATGTTGATGACTCCTACTCGCCAACTTGTCACCACAAAGCTAGAAGTCATGACTCTTTGACTCAACTCTCCTCACTTCTCTTTCCTTCAGACTACCATCTTCTCTTTTTCCTCCCCAAGTTTACCTCCTCTTGCCCAGACGGAGGGAGAGTGTTTGCATGGGTGGGGTCCTTTCTTTCTCTCCTGCACTATAGAGGGAGTGCACGTGACGTCATCACTCAGCAGTCAGTGGCCAGCCATCTTGGATTACGAGCACCCTCCCCAGCCATTTTGTGAATGCATGCAGATGCAGTAAAACAGAGTTTTCTTGTGTTCTGGGAGGTTCTGGGCAGTTTACATCCAATGTGTTTACTTACAGCACTTTAGCAACAACTTCTGAGGCCAAACTGCTCAAAAAGTGACAAATAAACCAACAAATCAGTAAATGAGCACAGTGTAGGCAGTTGCAAGCCTTCTGTATGTAATCCAATATGGCCACCATAGGTTATTTTGTGACGTCATTACACCCCTCTATATTTTTTGCTGGAAACCCCCTCTTTCCCTTCCCTTCTCTCCTCCCCTCAGGCGCCCAGACTCAAGTCACCAGATTACCCCTCAACAAAAGTCTCCATCTTTTATAGCCTCCAGATCGATTCATCGGTGCCAGTGTAGCACAACATCGCAAACCCTGTAAATCGTAAATCCCCACTTGTGATTTCCTAGGAAATCACATATATCCCCATGGAAATCGCAACCCCCCACCCCCATGTTTCGCAGTTTTTATCCTAATGAAAACATCTTTGCGATAGTCCAGTTTGTAATTCCGCACATGCGCTGAAAATGGTAGCCTGGTGCCCTGGCCTTTATTCAGAGACGTCGCCACTGTGGCCATTCTAAAGGCAGGTAAAGTGGTGCAGCAATATCCTGTTATTATCACTCAGGATCGGCAATGTAAACATTGTCGTTAGCAAAATGGCCTTTTTAGCTCCAACTTCAGTCACTGCATACAGTAAATAGAACCATTTTAATCTTCCAAATTCTTATTGTGCATGCACCAAATATCTGAATGAACCATTATTTACTTGTGTGTTAGTTGAATGTTGATTGGAATGTCGACTTTGATGATATGTTTTCAGTGCAAATTGACAGAAGTGGAGTTTTTCTCAAATCAGGGGGCTTCACTTCACTGGCAGTGTCATCTTATACATATATGTCAATCTGAATTTTGTCTAGCAGGGTGAATAGTAAATTATGTTATACATTTACTCCATGGATGACACTCCATGACACTGCATATTAAATTAATTATGCTTCATTTTGTAAAACCAGCACAAAGCTCATGTGCTAGCTTTAAGTCTATATCTAGCTGGATCTGGAATCTGTTAGACTTCAGCTAAAACTTGAAAGTTGGAATAGTAAATTAACAAATATATCTAATGAATTACTATGTGAATCTTTTATCTACCACTGTATGTAAATAATACTTATCAGCACGCCTTACACCATCTGCAATTAGATCTAGACAAATCTAGAGCCTGAGTCACTCTTACTGAATTTATTTTCATCTTTTTATTTATAACTGATGGTTAATGGAATGCCTAAGAAATGGGTGGGCCTAGGGTTCATCAGAAATTGGATATATATTTCTTCTGAAACAAGTTTCTGTTCACACATTTGACAGTGACATCATTTAGAGCAACAATTAAAAAGTCCAGATTTAGATCTAGAGGAAGATAAAGTTGCTCTTATTTTATTCACATTGTTTCCTTATTATTTATGCTGGTTGAAAACAAGAATTGCAGCATTGGTTGGAGTCAGTTGTCATTTTATGCAGTTTGCATAGCCATAGTTATATAAGTCTAGATTCAGGTTTAGAACTCTAGAATTGTTATTTGTGACCAAGAAGTTATAAGGCCAAAAAGCCAATACCACCATTGCTGGATGCTTGTTCTCATTTTCTTCATTTGAAAAGTATGAAATTTAGCAGCCTATGTATGTGCAAAGTGACTGACAGTTATTTAGGGAATTGGATATTTGTTAGCTCAAAATGTTTAAAGAAGTTGTGCTGGCTTTTCTTAATGTTTTAGTTTAGCATCTTTGACAAAAATTGATCTGGTCCCTTATCCTTCTGAGTGATAGTAGTGGAAATGGCCTTTGCTGTGACAGGCATGACATCAAAACTAATCAATAATCTATCTTGATCCTCCTTGAATCCATTTTATCCCCCCAGATCTGGTAGAAGTTCAATATCAAACATATACCTGCCATGCTTGGGGTGATAAATGCTACAAAGCATGGGGGTTTGCGATTTCCTGGGAGGGTGTGATTTCCTAGGAAATCGCAAACCCTGGTGTGTGTGATTTCCAGGGGTTTGCGATTTCCTGCTACACCGGTACCTAATGCTGCAGTTTTTGCAGCCAGTAACCATAGAGGTTACAAACCACCCAATTCTCTCTCTTATATTCCCACCAGATGATGAGACTTTCGAGGATTTAATGCCAAAGTTTCAACTGGACGCTGCAGATCTTGACCTTGAAGTGAACGAATCAGCTAGGATCATTGGTGGACAGGCCATCAGTATCTCTAAATTCCCGCACCAGTGCAGCATGAGGCGCCCAAGACGGCATATCTGTGGCTGCAGCATTCTCAGCACTGACTATGTTCTGACTGCAGCGCACTGTGTCTCTCGGTATACTCACTTCTTTTTTATCCATTTTTGGAGTAATTCTCATTTTGCAATTCACTAAATTACAATACCAATGGAATTTGTCCAGTGTTTGCTTTTATGTGGTTTTTCTTGTGTTTAGATTTGGTTGTTTAATTTGGTGCTTGGAATAATTCTCATTTTGCAGTTCACTAAATTAGCGTATCAGTGGAATTTGTTCAGTGTTTACTTTTATGCATTTATTTTATTTTATTTATTCATTTTTTATTTTCATTTCATAGTCCACTAAATTACCACTCCAGTGGAATTTGTTCAGTTTTTACTTGTATGCATTTATTTTATTTTATGCATTTTAATTTTGTGTTTGGAGTAATTTTCATTTCGCAATTCACTAAATTACCATAGGCCTACCAGTCGGATTTTTCAGTGTATACTTTTATGCGTTTAACAACAAATTATTTGATGCATTTTTTAGTTTGTTCTTGGAGTCATTTTAACTTTGTAATTCACTAAATTCTCATCTGGCAATTAACTAAATTATCGTGCCAATGGAATTTCTTCAATATTTAGGCCTACTTTTGTGCAATTATTTTATTTTATGCATTTTACTTTGGTGCTTGGAGTAATTCTCATTTCGTAATTCACTAAATTAGGCTTACCATACCAATGGAATTTGGTCAATGTTTACTTGTATGTATTTTTAATTGATTAATTTAATGCATTTCAAATTTAGTGGCCAGAGTAATTATCATTTCGTAATTCACTAAATTACCGTATCAGTGGAATCTGTTCAGTGTTTACACTTTACCATCCCAATGTAATTTGGTCAATGTTTACTTTTATGTATTTTTAATTGATTAATTTACTGCAATTCTAATTTAGTGGCCGGAGTAATTATCATTTCGTAATTCACTAAATTACGTATCAGTGAAATCTGTTCAGTGTTCACTTTTATGCATTTAAAAGAAATAGATTTTATGCATTTTGGATTTGGTGCTTCACTAAATTATCATAACAGTGGAATTTGTTCAGTATAGGAGTCAGCCTTTATGCATTTATCTTTAAACAAATATTTCATGCATTTTCTATTTGGTGCTTGGAGCAATTGTCATTTCATAATTCACTAAATGACAATACTAGTTGAATTTGTTCAGTCTTTCCAGACTAGTGATCTTATTGAAGTTGACTGTTAATTCATGGAGTCACTATTATATAACTTTGACATCACTTGTCCTATGTCTATATGGATATATATATATGTAGTAGTCTGCACTGACCTCTCAGGCAAGTAACCACATACACAGGTAGGTTTGGGTAGTGTGTTGATATCAGGGATCCTAGGTGGTGTAATGGTTAGCACACTGTCCCGGAATGCAAAGAGATGTGGGTTCATAGTTGGGTCCAGGGACCGAGCAGTCAAGAGACCGTTATCGCATGTAATAAGATCTGGAGTGCCCCCCACCCCCACCCAGGTGGGTGGGGGGTCCGGCATGCACCTTTCATCCCCTGCACGGGCGTGACACTCCACTCGCTCGGAAGTTTGCAGTATATGGTGTTGTGGCGGAGTGGTTAGAGTGTCTGACTTTTTTCTAGGTCAGACTCCTAATCGGAAGGTTGGTGGTTTGATTCCCCGTGCCCCTCACCTCTGCCAATTTGGATTTCCACCGCTGTGGATAACTTACAGCATCATCAAAGGCCAGTTGCTCTCATACCATGTCTATGTGGTGTGGGAGGTTAAAAATCCCTTGGGTCGGTAAAAGTGTAGGCTCGGGCTTTCTATCGACAAACTGTCTAATGGTGAAAACAAGTCTATTCAGGCGTATCCATAATAGGCGGTAAAAATCTTCAAGAAAAAAAAATATACATACACATAGATGGACATAGCTGATTCTAGGTAAAGATATCAATGGCAGATTTGTCCTAAAATGGGAAAAAACTGAACAAAGGCTGATTCATGTAATCACAATTCACACACTCGGACAAAATGGGAAGAAAGGCGGAATATAGTTTAATTGTATTTATTTAACAACAAAATAAATCAAGACCAAGAAGCAGTTGAGCAGGATAGTTTAGTTGGGTCCAGGGACCGAGCAGTCAAGAGCAGTTCAGTGCAGTAAATGTTTCTGGTAGTGGTGTTCATTGGATGAACCACTGAGCAGCTAGAAGAGTAGACGACCCATACAGCGCTCAAACCTATAGATGGGTGAGCGCTAAAGGGGTGTCGGTTACCACAGTCTTGCCAGGTCTCGGCTTCCATGATACCCAGAAGTGGCAAGCCTGCTAGTTCACAGGCTTGGGCAGCACCTCTCTGAAGGCTGTGCAGTGTATATTGCTTGTTATGATCGAACAAGGTTAGGGAGGCAGTTCGGAGAGTATGGAGCAGGAGCTTGGCTGTGAGGGATTCCCTGTTGGGCATGACCAGCGCTGGGCTGGTGAGGACGGAGGCAGAGGAAGCCTCCTAACATAGCGCACCCAGGCACGCATGGGCAGCAGGAGGAGTGGGGAATGGCAGGAATGGTATAAACTAGTGCAGGAGTGGAGCGGGGTCTGGTTTTAGATGACCTTAACGTTATATCTAGCCTAGTAGTATGGAGAGAAACATCAGCAAACTTCAGAACATGAGGGCCAATGAGAGATTTGGAAGAGGCTACCAAATTGCTCTGACACATAAACGTCAGAAAACCTAATAATAGACCTACGACTATGACTATGACATAGGGAACAGGATTAAGTCAAAGACTAAGACGGCTCACTCCCTATCTCTCCCATGGTAATGTCAATTTTGCAGTGCCACCTTGTGGTGGGTTTGATCAGCCCAGCTGCTGGTTGGTGTTTCACATGTAAACACATACAATTATATTATACATGAGCTAGGTAAGTATGAAATTGCTATGAACAAATACACATCATCATCAGCATTATCATCATCATCGCCATCATCACAAATCTTTCACATTCATATATACATTTATACATATAATATACCACCTGTTTAACCAAGAGAACAGCCAGCGCACCAAGTGGTAGGTTTGATCATTTTGATTACACAATACAGGCTGAGGGAGCCGTCTTAGTATTATAGGGTCTTTGAACTAAGAAATTAATGATACTACGGAGTTCGCCCGGGGTGATTCGGACAGAGGAAGCTTGAGACAAAAGTGGGAGAAAGGGGGTTTTATTTAGATAAAATGAGGTAATGACAGGTTACATGTTACAGTATATAAGGTAATGTCAAATTGGGTTCAGTCCACTTGGTCGATGTCGGCCGAAGGTGTAGGGAGGACCTGGGAGCTCGAGGAGGTAGGCCCGGGAGCCGACCCAAAGCACAATGCCAAGGCTCTCGGGGTGTTCGAGGTCACCTGCCTCGGGACGTACGCATGGACTGCGTCTGACTGCCAGGTGCCGATCCGCTGCGGCGGTGCCGATCGGCGTCGGGCTGGTGGAGTGCGGGCTGCGGACGGCGACCGGGCCGTTCCTCGGTGGCGTGCGTTGGCGGTTGCGGCGGCCATTGCGGCGGTGGCTTCCGCGAGCACCTTCCTCTGGGCCACCATTTCTTGTCGCTGTTGGGCGGCGTGCTTCTCGAGAGTCCCCCATCGCCTCTCGATGGCGTCGATTGATGCTTGCATCCACAGCATTCCGTCGGCCTGCTGAGCCTTTGCCGACAGTTTCTTCGTGCGTGCCGACTGCCTCACACGTGCCAACTGCCTCACCGGCGGCGTAGGGGGCTTCGGGGAGGGGGCCGCCATCTTGCGAGTTTATGGAGTCGCTTGGGTCGGCTTGTGGTGTATCCGTAATTCTCCGGGTGGCGCGCTTTGCCGGTCGGCCCCTGGGAACTGTGGCGCGGCGAGTCTCTGCATCCTGCTGTGTGACGTGGGTGACTTTTTTAATGTGCTTTGCAGCTATTTGACATGGGTGTGCGTGGGTGGAAGCGGGCGTATATGTATGTAATTTAAATCCTTTTGAGTCTGGGGCCCGAATGCGGGTCATACGGGGGTGAGGGGAGGAGGGGAAGGGTGCGCATGCGCCGCTTGGAGATGTGAGAGTCCCGGGCTTCCCCCACCGGATCAACCACAATTCTAAATTATGGGCCAATGGGTGGGGCTCTAGAAACTACATTATTAGAATTCTTAATAATGGCATGTTTCATGATAGCGATCTCATGAGAGGCGAACTCCGAGTGGTCACCTGGGCTCCCCGAGACCCAAATCTTAATCATACTAAAATAATTAAGGACCGCGCCTGGAGACTTTAAACTATCAGCAAAAAAATTTGCTGGGGAGACTCCGTGCTGAGAGCAGAAGGAAAAGTATTTCCTCAGGTGTGCCGCTTTATTTTGACAAGTATGGATGGCGAGGCTAGACTTGTAAAGGCGCAGGAGCTTGTCACGATGGTTCACTGAGTAGCCTGGAAGATAGTTACAAGAAAAATACTATCTTCCAGGCCACGTTATCAAGGGGCTGCAGTTTGAAGTTGAGAGCATCTAATGATAAGGTAGGAAAGACCCGAGTTAAATTACGGTCAAGACATCCTTTTAGCTTTCGACTCCAGAGCGGAGTCTGAGAAGGAATGGCTTAGGGCATCAGCTAGTATTAGAGACGAGCCAGGTTCATGTAAGATTTGCAGTTCAAAATTCCAGGATGCAGACAGTAGCCAGAGTTGGCGACTACATTCAAAGAGGAGTCTGTCTTTCCCTTTACCAGATGAGAGCACTAATTGGGAGGCCATGTTTTCCATATTAACTTGTACAGTGTAGCTGTGTGGTTGAGCTGGGAGGAGTGTGGTGACTGCATGTATGAGATTTAGAGCTTCTAGCTGTGTGATTGAGAGGTCTTTATTAGTGACAGTATGTGGATATTTGGCAGCGTAGTATTCCTTGTCAAAGAAAGCACCTCCGGTTAGCAAGATATAGTCACATTCGATTACAAAAAGCTTTCTAGGTGTGGAGGGAAGTCACTGTAAGGCATTAAACTAAGCTGCAAACTTCTCGAACCAATCTAGATCATCTAATAAGTTACAAGCAAATACATGTTGGCCAGTGAAGGGCGTGTTACGGAGTTCTTCTAGGACCCATTTTGAGATATGTTGCAATTTAGCTGTGAGACTCTGCAATTGTTTCCTTGATTCCTTAGTTTTATGATACCAAGTGGCGCATTCTGAGACAATTTCTTTTAGTTTTTCAAGGGGAAGCGAAACAGACATAGAAGGATTGTCAATTCGGAAACCCAGCCAGATTATGGAGGTTACTAGAGAGGAGCACTTGTCTACTGCTAAGCCTAATCCCAAAGTGCTTGTTAACTGGTTAAATCTTTCATAAGCCTGTACTGCCTTTTCATAGGAGGACTCTAACCCCACAAAGTTGTCTAGATAACAGAGGGCTCAAAAGCCCTCTCGACGAAGCAGCCAGACTACCGCTCTAGTAGTCCGAGCACACGCGAGTGCAGAGGTGCAGCACCCGAAAGGAGGAGTGATATCTACATATGTAGCGCTGTTAAGGGAAATACCAAGGAGGGGCACTGAAAGGGACAGACTCAACGATGGGCCCTCGCTAAGTCTGCACCCCAGAACCAGGCTGATGGACCAATTAAGGAGCGATAATCTATCTGTCAGCGTTTAGACGGTTGGAAGAGAGAAGTTGAAAGGCAACCATTGGTAGAAACCCTTGATAATGCCTGCATTAACACTACATCCTGGGGGAAAGCTGAGGTCAATGATAACTCTCTATGAAAGGGAATTTTTCTTAGGCCGAGTCATCATAGCGCTCAGCTGGCACCACGGATGAAAGGTGTTTTTTTTAAAGGGGCCCAATAATGCACCTAATTTTACTTCAATATTAACGAACATATTAATGTGGGTATGATTAAGGGGGTATGATTAACTAATGTAGGGACAGGGTGGCAGTTGACATATAGTCGAGCAGCCAACCAAACTCTAGATGGTCTACCAAGAGGGTGTCAGGATAGTCTAACAAAAGGGTATGCCATGCCAGAATAACCAAACCTGATGGAACTGGGACTCTAGCTGCAAGGTAGTTAGGGAGCGCTGTCTCCCTGACAGAATTATAGATATCCAGATAGGAATTGAGAAACGGCGGCATGAAGGGCTGCGGCCTGGGCCCGTATGCATGGAGCAGTGTTAGCGTCATGTGGTGTTATCCCTCTAACACCGGGTAGCTACCCTCGGTTATCGGCATCGTCGAGAACTATGTCACGCCGTATGCATGGGCACTTAAACGGTGAGTGTTAGCTAAACATGAATGTATTTATAGATTTGGGAAATCCCTCGATTCGACAATATTAATATCGCCGCCTCTGCAGCGGCAGCGTTAATATTGCTTCGAATTTATGGTTAATTTGCTGAAATTTCACTTATTGCGTATGTAATTCTGTTAAATATGATAGCATTGAATAGATTTGGGCTTAATATATTGCCGCCGATGTGGCGGCTGTGGCGATGTGTGTTTTGTTGATATGGGACAGTATGGATATCGACGTCGAAGCCGCGATGGCGATTTGTTTACTTTACATTCGTCGATTCGACAATATTAATATCACCGGCGATGTGGCGGCAGCATTAATATAGCTTCGTCTTTAGGGTTAATTTGATTAAATTTCACTTGTTGCGTATTTAATTTTGTTAAATATGATAGCATTGAATAGATTTGGGCTCCATCCTGACACTAACCTAACACTAACACCGCTGTAAACCTGCTACAGGGTGGGGTTAGAATCTCCGACTTTAAGCTTGCGGTGTTAGGACTAACACTGCTCCATGCATACCGACTTTTCGGCGCTAAACCAGAAATCCCGCCCTAACCGCGGTTTGCCTCACTAACACCGCTCCATGCATACGGGCCCTGGGCGGGACACGAGCACGTGGAGTGGGAGGGGGAAGCTTCGGGGTGCGCTGCACCTGCGGGGTAGGGTGGGGCATAAGTGAAAGCAAGGGCAGGGGTGGACTGAGGGCAGGCCACGGGGAAAGACGCGGGCAGGCTGGGGTGGGAGGTGTAAGGTATGTGAGTCATGTGAGGCATGCAAGGCAGGGCAGGGTGGTCATGTGACCACCTGACCACCGCCAGTACCATCGAGGGAGCTGTGGAAATAAACCAGTCTACCAACAGAGCTCATGGTGTTCAGACGTGTCCTGTTCATACATCACATGGTGTCAGATCGGAACGAGACAAAATGACGACGTCAGGACTAAAGCCACCGGCACCGCTGAAGTTGTCAGATAACATGGCAATGAACTGGCGGGATTGGCTGAGTTCTTATGAGATATATGCCGGTGCTGCCGGGGTGATAGCAAAGTCCGAGAAGGTGCAGTGTCTTACGTTTTTACATGTCGCGGGACCGGATGCCCAAAAAGTATACCGAACATTCAAATTGGAGAGCACCGAAAGAGAGAAGATAAGTCCATTGGTTGAAGCGTTCAGAAAGTATTGTGAGGGAAAAGTGAATATTACTGTTGTCAGGTATAAATTCCACTCATATAACCAAACAACCGAGGATATGGACTTGTATATAAGAGAGTTGCGGAACAGGATAGAATACTGTGAGTACGGAGAACTCGAGGAGTCGCTGTTATGTGACCGCCTCGTGTGCGGAGTTAAAAGCAAGGAACTCCGGAATAGACTGTTACAGACGCCCAACCTCGACCTAGAGCGGTGCGTAGAAATGTGCCGCCTCAGTGAACATGAAGACTCGCAGTTAAGTGGTAACAATGAAGCGGTCGAAGGTCAAGTAGACGCCCTCTCCAAGTATAAACGACAAAAGTTCACGCCCTCTGCTGGTGCCACATACACGCAAAGGGGCGGGGCCAGCAGGTATCCAGCCTACGGAAAAAGGGGCGTATCCCGTGAGGAGTGCACCTGGTGCGGGTACCGGCATGACGGTCGGCCATGCCCAACAAAAGGGAAGGAATGCGCAGGCTGCCATAAAGTTGGGCATTTCAAGAAAGTCTGTAGAAACGACAGAGGGACGACACTAGTAGATGAAATACAAGTTGACAGACATAACAGGCCAGACGGAAGCGAAGACGGGGAAGAGGAAATGGACCTGTCGCTGGGCGAACTCAACAGTGACTTGTTTGTCGGAGAGATTAGGGAAAACAAAGAAGACGACTCGGAGTTATGGTACTCGGACATTTGCATAGAAAATACGGTGGTACATTTCAAGCTGGACACTGGGTCCGAGGCCAATATCCTGCCACGGGATATTTTCAACAAACTGAAGAACACCGATATGAAGCCGTCACGATGTCGACTCGTGACGTATACGGGGCAGCGGATACAGCCGGACGGGGAGGCGGACATCATGATGAACGACAGAAGCATCCATTGCCAGATCACCGCGTCCGGGAGTCCTATACTGGGGAAGAGCGCCTGTGTACAGCTCAACCTACTGGCCAGAATTGACGAAGTACAGAAACAAGCAACTGATGCAGCGGCGAAAGAATTGGTAAATAAATATCTCGATGTGTTTGAGGGTTTGGGAACAATAAAAAGTAATGCTAAGATTCATGTTGACCCGAATGTACAACCAGTCATAGACCCACCCCGTAGGATACCACATGCCATAGAACATGACGTAAAAAAAGAAATAGAACGAATGGTACAGTTAGGAGTAATTGTGAAGCAAGAGGAGCCAACCCCGTGGGTCAGCTCTATTACGATAGTCCGGAAGCCTGGAAAGATACGCGTATGTCTTGATCCAACGAAGCTAAACAAGGCTATATTACGGGGGCCATACCCTATTCGAACAATAGAGGAGGTAGTTGCCAAAACGCATGGTGCTAAGTTTTTTACAGTGCTTGACGCCAACAGCGGGTACTGGCAGATAGTGCTAGATAGTGAGAGTTCAAAATACTGCACGTTTAACACGCCGTGGGGCAGATATCGATTCACGCGTCTGCCTTTCGGGATCAAAACGGCAGGCAACATATTTATAGAGCAAATGAATATGATATTAGCTGACTTGCCAGGAGTTAATGTAGTAGCCGACGATATTTTGATCTATGGTTCAACAGTACAAGAGCATATCGTATCATGATGACATGAAATGATTGATGTAATGAGAAATACTAGATGGATGTTGTGTTTGATCCACAGGCCTGTAGCGAGCTGCGATGGAATAGAGTAACATGTCGGATTGTTCAAACTGTATGTACTTGGTGCGGTGACAGAGCCGCAGGTCGACAGACAACGTGCAAATGATGGCAACATTTTTTTTGTTTGTTCTTTATACTTGATGTTTATTACTTGTAAAAAAAAAAAAAAAAAAAAAAGAGAGAAGGGAGATGTAAGGTATGTGAGTCATGCAAGGCAGGGCAGGGTGGTCATGTGACCACCTGACCACCGCCGGTACCAACGAGGGAGCTGTAGAAATAAACCAGTCTACCAACAGAGCTCATGGTGGCCTCGGGGAGGAGGGATACACAGGCCAGGGGAAATGTCGGAACGGCCCAGCGGCCCTCTCCAAAGCATTCAGACGAGCGGTCACTTCATCAGGTTTCTTGTTCTCCTTTGTGAGCCTACTTATGGTTTCTTGGTCCGTTTCTTGGTCTGAAGATGAAGAAGTTGAAGGAACCAGCTGTTCTGGCCTCATGGGTGAAGAGGCGTTGGACTGCGGGGAGTCTGGCTGTAGAAAAGGGTCACAGGAAGAGCCTCTGTTGTGGCAGTACAAGAGGCGGCCTACCCCTAAGCTTCTTGGGCGGTGGCATGGTAGACATAGGCAGCGGGCGTAGTAAGCAGTAGTGAGGGGAGCACCTGGCATGGCCGGACGAGGTAGGGAAGGTGCAGTAGTGGTGTAGAGTGAGCAAAGTTGTCCGTGCAGCGACCCATAGAGAAGTGACCAAGCAGCCGTAGTGAGATTCAGCAAGTAACCTAGAAATAGATCATCACCTCATGTGGAAATGACCCATGTTAACCTGCAGCCAACATGCATCATGCTATGTAACTTTGACTTCACTTATCCTGTGGCAATATGTAAAATGCTTGCAATTTGCATGGATGTATGCACACAGAGACCATATCTAATTCTATCTAAAAACCCCAAAAAACTGTCATTTGCTGATTTGCTTTAACAATGTTTCTTGTATAAGTATGAAAATTACTGCGATGATTGTCTCCTATAATAGGACAAAATTGGGAGAAGGCTATTCAAATTATACAATAGCATACTTTAACATCGCTTGTCCTGTGGCCATGTGGATATATGCTTGCGAAATGTGTATGCATATGCATATATACAGGGACATATCTGATTCTAGATAAAGATTTCAATTGCAGATTTATTGCGACAATGCATTTAGCATAAGTATGTACTTTAATTTAATGCAACATGCGTTGCTCGGCTGGAAGATCACCCTTGAGGAAGCCATACGGTGACCTTACTTCATATTTGTGGTTAACTAAAACTCAACTCACTCCGTATCTTGCTTCTCAGGACATCTCGAAGAAGGATCAAAATCGTGACAGGATCATCATTCCTTAAGTCTGGTGGAACTTTCCACAATGTGGCTGCTATAAAGGTAGTAAACCTTCAATTCTATTTCATGTGTAATTTACAGACTCATTTGTTACAAGCACAATCAACACTGTTCTTTAAATGTATTCCATTTATGTGCATTGCTCATTTTTGGGAACAATTAATAAGTTGTAGTTGTAAATGACTGCATTTTCCACAAGGCCCTATTTAGCCCTATTTTCATTAAAAAAATAATTCCTTTTAAAGATCAAATCTTTTGACCCATTGCATCTTTTTTTCTGAAACGCCATAATTTGTCTCTGCTCTGCACATGATTTGTTCTGGATTATTAGAAACCATGTCTATTTTTAAAGAAAAATAGTGGGGTACCTACTAAGTGGGGGTTGCCTGCTAAACTGGGTATTGCGGTAGACTACGAATCAAATAGAATGAGACTGGAAAAGGTAGCACACTATTATCGTACCATAAATTTAAATTTGAACTTGTAACTTGTATTCAATAGCACAATATTTCCACATGAAGAGGACTGCAGTGTATTGTTTGTTAAAGGTTTCCTCTTAGGAGCCAAATTCATCCACTGGACTATATAATAAATAATAATAATAAAATATTGATTTACTATGTAAATAAATAGGGGATTGGGATGGCGTGTTGAGAGGCCATCTTAAATCAAAATATGTCCCTATTTTATTCCTATGATAGTCTTTCTTTCCTATGTTATTCTTATTTTGCAATCATTTATTTCCCGTTTTCCTACTTTTTGTGGTGACTGCTCATTTCACAGCCTCTATGCACTATTTTGGTTCATTTGCTCTTATACAAAATTCCTATTTTCTTCCTATTTTGTGAGGAGAATCCCTAGTTTATCCCTATTTTTCTGACAAAGAAATCCCAATTTTCCTTCTTTTTTTTTTTACCCATTGCCTCACTTGACGCCCTGATATTACCATAAAACCTTGCAGGCATCTAATCGCTCACTTTTCCTTTCAATATTTGTTCTAGATTCATCCGAATTACAGTTTCCCATACAATGACATCGCTGTTGTGAAGGTCTTAAATAGAATTAACCTGGCAACATCAACACGAAAAGCAGTGGTCCTGCCTTCTCCAGGGAAAGTTATTCCGAATAACGCTTTGGTACATGTGTCTGGCTGGGGGCGAATTGCAAGTCGCGGTAAGTTATTCGGTCTCACCTCACTCGCATCAATTTGAGAGAACAATTCTATTTTGTTTAGTGATGAATTTATTTACCCTGCTCATAATGGATAAATGTGTTAACATTTGTTTTCACTGCTGGGCAGCACTAATCCAATTTTATTAAAGTATTCTGAATTTTGGTTTTCTTGCTTCTCGTTTATGGCTTGTAACTGTTTGTAGATTGCAAACAGTCCAAAATCCAGCTTTGACTACACTTTGTGTTAGTCCATTTAAACATCATTTTGCAAAGTCTACGGCTCGAATATGTGGCTGTGTAGGCAGGCTATAGTGAAATCAATACAGACAAAGAGAAAGGAAGAGTATAAAGTGTAAAGGAAGAGAGAGTCAAGCCCTCTGGTTTATTATTTATATGGTTACATGGGTTCATTATAGAGTATCACCCCACCCCTTTCCCCCAACTGGAAACAAGCATTCTTGGCCCTATTAATAGGGATCCAGCATTCCTGGTCCCTATGGCTACCAGTGGTCTGCCCACCACCACCAAGCTGTGTGGCCCCCCTGGCCACCACCAACCTTGACCCTAGTGTGGTGATCCTACCCAGCAGAGGGGGACGGGGCAGGCCCTGAGTGTACTTACACACAGCCCTGCCAGCACCACTATGTCTATTTACATCCCACCCTTACATATATATATATATATATATATATACATGCACTTGGTCATGTACACCTGTTTAGTAATAGAACATTTGCATTCCCCCCAATGCCGTAAATCAGAATATTTTACAATCTGTTTTTCTAGGTTACATTATCTTTTAGTAGTTTCTTAAACACTGATATGTTTTCTGAATTTTGTGTTGCAGCTGGGAGTTTATTCCAAATATAGGCACCCATGACAGCTACAGTGTGGTCATATGCACTGCATTTTGATTTTATTATTGCTAGTAATGAACCTTTATTGAAGGGTTCAAGAGTATGAGCTTCGGATATGTTTAAACCACTGTATCACCCCCAATAGCCGATGTCTACATTTTGTGCTGGGTTATGCTGGGGGGGCCGTTAAACAAACAAACAAACAAACAAACAAAAAAAGAGGTTCATATTATTACGTAGTTTGTCTATAAATACTAACGCATAAATTCATGACGATTTTGTAATGGCGCTATTTCTACATACAGGATACTACCTTGACCCATAAATGTTAACCTGTTGCCGATGAAATACTAGTTATTACACAATGTCTAAGGTAAATTCCCGATTTGTTTGGCCAAAAATAGGGGGGTCGACTTTCACATGAGACAGACTTTTACTCGAGTATGTGATGTATAACATATTATGTGAGTATAAAGGCATGGAATACTGCCTCCCTCCCATGCCCATGACTGGTGGCGCCACCTCCCATGTTTCCCTGCACCTACAGGGTGTGGGAAACCTCACTCGTGTCGGAGGATTTTTGTAATTTTCTCCAGTCGTTGCAATTCCACTTTTGCTGATCTACGCGGATTAATCTGGGAACAACTTTCCAGTACGAAGGCTGCCGAACAGACTACGCGCGACCATCCTGAATCACGTCGCTCAAATACCCTGTCGAAATGAATGGGATAATGATGTGATCACCACCGACATGCTGTGTGCCAAGAGAGCTGGGAGGGGCATATGTAAGGTAAGTCACTTTGCATATCGCTGCATCTATGCACCAACCAGACGCAGTGGCCGAATCAGTAGAGCGCTGGCTTCCCATGCGGCATGTTGGGAGTTCGAAATCCGAGTCAAACAAATGACTTATGAAATTGATACTTGTCACTACCTAGCCTGACGCTCGGCATTAATAGGATAAGGCAAGAACTGGTTTGCACAGTGTCAGGTTAATGTGACTGTGTGGAATATTGGGTCATGGTGCTAGCAGCCTGGTCTCCCAGTGGGACAGCACTATAAAGTCATCATGAGTGCACACTGTTACAAGTCGGTACCCATCCTGATATGAGCTTAGATGTTGATAGGATGTAGAACAACAAACAAACAAACGTGTCTATGCATATAATTCTAATCTAGTCAAATGTAGTCTGCACTGACCTCTTAGGTAATGAGCCACATACATCGGTAGAGGTAGGCGTGGATAGGGTGATTGCATTAGGGAGCCTGGATATGCTAATGGTTAGGATGCTAACCCAAGGATGGCAAGAAGTGTGGGTTTAAATCCTGCTCTAGGCACAATATTTCCATTTGCATCATCACCCGCCCGCCCACCTCCACCACCTTCACCACGACACTGGTTGCCATGACCAGGATCCTGTACAAGCTACATGCTGTATGGTTGTTGAACCTATCCTGTGTATGTATGTCTATATGTAGTTTTATTTGTTTGTTGGAGTTTTACATCCTGGCAACATCTAAAGTCATATCAGGACGTGTATATATGTAAGTGCATTGCCTGAATGGATGTATATATATACAAAGTATATCTTTAGTCAATGATGCATGCTTAAGTTTATTGGGTAGGACACAAATAACAATTTCCAATTTGAAAATTAAACAAAACAAGTCATGCGCAAACTTTATTCAAACAGGGTGACTCCGGTGGCCCGCTTGGGAAGCCGCTCAACGGACGTCGCTTTGTGCAGTATGGCATTGTCAGCTTTGTCTCCTCAAGAGGCTGCATCGCGCTACCTGGGGTGTTCACCAGGGTGGCGGCCTATGTTCCCTGGATAAAAGACATGGCGCGTCTTTGCTGAGCATGGACACGACATCCTGCACCGTCACTGAGAAATGGATAAGACCCAATCACCATCGAATATGCTGACTACCGGAACATCACACTTAAACTCACACTTAAGTTCTTTAATAACATTGAACAATTCTTTTTCGGTTTGCTCGGAACTACTTATAAGAATCCGAATGTCAATGAGTTGAGCATTCGCCCACCCACCTACCTCTCGCTTTGGTAGGACGTGGAATTTGAACCCCCGGGTTTGAACTCTGGGTTGAGTCAAACCAATGACTTAAAAATTTATATTTGTCGCTACTTAGCCTGGTGTTTGGCATTACTGGGATAGGGCAAGGAGCAGCAGAATGAGGAAGACCAATTGTCCACGATTGAAATTTCCCCGGTTTAAGCAACTAATTTACAAATAAACAAAACTAAAATATTTGTTGAAATCTCGAGAATAAGTGGAGTGTCTACTTGAATAAACCAGAGTACCTGTTGTCCTAGTTGTGTGCTGTTTTATTTTTTTATTCAATGTGGGATGCCATAGTGTGTGCTAACCTTTAAAGGGGCATCAACATGATGATTGCAACTGAATTCATCCACACTTATCAGGATTGGATATGACTAGTCACACCGGATGCGGTGGCCGAATCAGTAGAGCGCAGGCTTCTCATGCTGAACATTGGGAGTTTGAGTCCCAGTCGAATCAAACCAATGACTTACAAAATTGATACTTGTCGCTACCTAGCCTGGCGCTCGGCATTAATAGGATAGGGCTAGGACTGGTTAGCTCAGTGTCAGGATAATGTGAATGGGTGGGATATCAGGTCATGCTGCCAGCAGTCTTGTCTCTCAGTGGGGCAGCACTGTAAAGTTGCCATGAGTATGCACTGTCACAAGTCAGTACCCATCCTGATATTAGGTTACTGATATGACTGTAGATGTTGCTAGGGCATAAAACCCCAACATACAAAATATCACAATGTCATAGCTTGTGTAGCAAGTAGTGTGTGTCATATATATATATGTGTATGTATGTGGGCCGCCACCCGTGTGCCCGGTGAGGCATAGCAGCGGGATCTCCGTTCTATAAATAAACTCACTTGTTCACTAGCCACCAATCTGTGCGGTTGTTCTTTACTTACACGTTACATGGTGTCAGATGTGCTACCAAGATGCCGCTAACAGGACTAAAACCGCCTGGTCCTCTCATTTTGGATAATAATGCAGCAACAAACTGGAAAAAATGGTACCGAGCGTATAAGATTTATGCAACTGCTGCAGGTGTGAAAGAGAAAACAGAGGACGTTCAATGCTGCGTGTTCCTACATGTGGCCGGTGAGGAGGCTCAAAGGGTGCATGCAAACCTGCACCTACAATCTGACAACGAAGACCGCATCGAACCGCTGATAAAGGCATTCAAGGAGCATTGCACTGGCAGGGCAAATTTAATTATTACTCGATACCGTTTCAATACACACAATCAAACTACTGAAGACTTTAACACCTATATCACTGCACTGCGGGACCGCGTAGCCGATTGCGAGTATGGGCCCACAGAGGAGTCACTACTGCGTGACCTCATAGTAGCAGGTGTGAGCGGTATCGAGCTAAGAAACAAGTTACTGCAAACGGCTGACTTGACTCTCCAAAAATGCATAGAAATTTGCCAGATGAGTGAATTCAAGGGCGACCAGCTAGAAAGCCAACACAGTAAAGACCTAACAAAAGAAGTAGACCTCATGACAAGGACGACCTGTGCACCTGTGACATGAGGACCGACAGCGCCATCTTGGAGAACCCAAAGCAGCAACAACAATGACATGAGCCGTATGATATGCGGAAACTGTGGATTTAACCACCGAAGAGGGGCGTGCCCAGCCAAAGGGAAAACTTGCAGTTCATGTCGGAAGATAGGTCATTTCATGAAAGTTTGCAGGAGCAAACCTCCAACTGTACATGAACTTTCAATGGACATACCCGACCATGACATAGGAGCGAGCGGGGCTGCAGGCATAAACATCAACAAGACGCACGTGGACAGCTTAGAAGCGGACCTATTCACGGGCGCGATCTTCAGTGATGATCAACCTGGACTATGGCATGTGGATCTGTGCATCGCAGGCCGAGACGTCCGATTCAAGGTGGATTCAGGATCCGAAGCGAACCTCATCCTGCGCAGGGCGTTTGATCGCTTACCCGGAATGACTTTGACAAAATCCAAATGTCGCCTTGTGACATACTCGGGACATAGGATAGTCCCTGATGGGGAAGCGATCATGGACGTCAAGGGCCAGCCGATCAAGTTCCAGGTGGTGCGTCAGGGCCACGCTATCCTGGGAAAACAAGCCTGTGTACAACTACGGATTATCGCCAGGATAGATGAACTGATCAAACATTCACCCGCAGCCGGTTGTCTCAGCACACGCGCCGAAGACTTGGTGAGGCAATATGACGATGTATTCAATGGGTTAGGGTTGATCAAAACAAACGCCATTATACATGCTGACCCCAAGGTAGTGCCAGTAGTCGATCCCCCCAGACGTATACCATATGCTATGCAAAATCAAGTACATGATGAAATAAAGAGAATGTTGGAACTGGGGGTAATAATAGAACAAAACGAGCCGACGGGATGGGTAAATTCGATCACGATTGTTCGCAAACCAAATAAGTAAGCATTTGCCTCGACCCCACTAAGCTGAACAAGGCGATCCTTCGTGGGGCATATCACACAAAGACGATCGATGAAATCATTGCTAACACTGCCGACGCCCAGTATTTCTCTGTACTAGATGCACAGTCAGGATACTGGCAGATCCAACTGGATGCGAACAGCTCACGGCTTTGCACGTTCAATACCCCGTGGGGGCGATATAGATATACTCGGCTGCCTTTTGGCATAAAGACAGCTGGGGATATCTTCATCGAAGAAATGCAGCGCATCCTGGGGGATCTCCCAGGCGTCGGAATTGTGACAGACGACATTCTCATATACGGGTCAACAAAAAAAGAACATGATGACAGATTAGAGGCCGTATTAGAACGCGCCAGGACAGTCAATTTGAAACTAAACTCAGATAAAAGCAAAATATGTCAAAATCAGGTAGGATACGTGGGCCACATATTGACACAAGAAGGTGTCAAACCTGATCCCTCTAGGATACAAGCTATCGTTGACATGCCCATGCCACGCGACAAAGCAGCAGTGCAGCAATTTCTTGGCATGGTTGGGTATGTCCATAAGTTCATCCCGAACATGTCGGAAATTACTAAACCACTCCGAACACTGCTAACCAAAAACGTTGCGTGGCATTGGCAAACCGAACAAGAGAAGGCGTTCGAAGCATTAAAACAGAAATTAAAAGAAGCTCCAGTATTAACATATTATAACGTAAAGAAACCTATTACCATACAAGTAGACGCTTGCCAGTCAGGGCTAGGGGCTGTACTCATTCAAGATGGAAAACCGGTAGCAATGGCCTCCAGGGCACTTGACACAGCACAAAGCAGCTATGCCACAATTGAAAAAGAACTGCTAGCTATCTGTTTCGGTTGCCAACGATTTCACAATTACATATATGGTAAACATGTGCAAATAGAAACAGATCACAAACCATTGATAGCCATAATAGATAAACCCATCCATAAGCTCTCAGCGCGCATGCAACGTATGCGCATGCGCCTACAAAACTACAACATATCACTAACCCATATAAAAGGATCCAAATTATTCTTTGCAGATGCACTATCCAGGGCACACAGCGACACGCTGGAACCCCAAAACTTATATGACGACACCCTGAGCATGGCCGCGATCGACGCTACATCAGATATCATGATCGAGATAAAAGAGGAGTACAAAACAGATGACACACTCATCGAGCTGAAACAACATATAAAAAACAGCTGGCACACTCCCAGCAAATTGCTACAACAAAACATTCAACCATACAACGCACACAAAGATGACCTAACGATAGAAAATGACATGGTCCTGAAAGGCAACAGGTTGCTGATCCCACATAAACTCCGAGATAAGGTGATAGAAATCCTACACGAAACACACCTGGGAATCACAAAAACCAAACAACTTGCACGTGACACAGTTTTTTGTCCCCACATAGATGCACAGATAACCAATCGCATAGAAAGGTGCACTACTTGCCAAATTCATAGGAAACAGCAACACACCGAGCCGATGGTAAGTCACCACATCCCGTGCATGCCATATGAAAAGATAGGAACAGACCTCTTTGAAATAGACAACCAATATTACATAATAACGGTAGACTATTACTCAAAATATCCTGAGGTAACACTCCTAGATGACATTACATCCACCAGTGTAATTAAAGTGTTAAAAGATAATTTTGCACGACATGGGATACCAAAATTTGTCGTCTCCGACAATGGCCCACAATACCGCAGCTTAGAATACACCAGATTTGCGCAACACTATGCATTTAATCCCATTTATTCAAGCCCACAGTTTCCAAAAAGCAATGGACAAATAGAGCGTTTCGTGCAAACGATTAAAAACATGATCAGAAAGTGCAAATGGGACAAAATAGACTTAGAACTAGCTCTATTAAATTATCGCAACACACCACTACCTGTATTAAATGCTTCTCCAGCACAACTTCTAATGAGTCGGCGGTTGAGATCTAGGATGCCCATACATCGCACAAATCTTAAACCACACACCGAAAAGAATAAATCAAAAGAGATACAACAAACACAACAGACACAACGGTACTACCACAATCAAAGAGCCGGGACAACACATAGACCACTCAGACAGGGCAATCGAGTTCGATACCAAAATCACAACAGGCAATGGGCTCCAGGTATCATCACGAAAGTACAAGGCCCTACTGGAAGGGAATACAAAGTAAGAAATTCCAACCACCGTCAAATTATCAGAAACAGAACACAGATATTCAAAATTCCCAAAGAGGAGTATGTAACGGAAATGGCACCAAACGCAACACCGCAGACACCTGAAATACAACCACAGACACCACACGATGACACACAACAAGCCGAAGAAAATAACGACCAGGAGACACAAGCCACACCTGTAAGAATGTCCAGTTTCGGACGAATCATAAAACGAGTTATCAGACTAGATTTGTAGAAAAGTAGAATTAAGATACGGATGTCTTGTAATGAAAAGCGATAGAGTGATAAATAGAGACTGGATGACGGTAGCAATGTAGCATTACACATGTCATATAGTGGTAACGTTGTTGAAAGTGATACCAAATATCTATAACAACTGGTTAACAAACAGGGCTTGTCAAGCCAGGTCAAATCAATAAAGCAAAGATGTAATCATCCTCCGTTACCATATTAGATCGCATAACATGTATACTAAGATTATGGTTATTGTTATTGTTATTGCAATGATTGTTATTATAAACAGCATAAATAAACCCCTTGATAAAATGTATTACAGTGATGCAGAATAAGCAAAGGGATTGGTTCCGCATTCTGAAAGGGAGATGTCATATATATATGTGTACGTATGTGGGCTGCCACCCGTGTGACCGGTGAGGCATAGCAGCGGGATCTCCGTTCTATAAATAAACTCACTTGTTAGCTAGCCACCAAGCTGTGCGGTTGTTCTTTACTTACACGTTACAGTGTGCACTGACCTCTCAGGCAAGGAGCCACATAGACAGGTAGGGGTGGATAGGGTGATGACATCAGGGAGCCTAGGTGGTGTAATGGTTAGTACACAAGCCCTGGAATGGCAAGAAGTGTGAGTTTGAATCCTACTCTCGCCACGTTTCCTTTGTTTGCATCAATAATAATACTAGGTCAATTTCGACAAGCATGCCCAAATTAATTTTGTGTTTACATTTAAAATATCTCCAAAGTTAGCTATTTTAAATCAAAGTTACTTCAAACTAAAGTAAGGTAGAATATATTGATCTATTAATATGTATATCTAAAAAAATTACAGAAACTCAAAACCATCGGACTATGAAACTTTAAATCAAAGATCACACTTAGAATGGACTATTTGAGCTTTAGTTTAACTCGGTAGGTCGGGATTGTTCTACCCAGCACCATTGGTCTCTGAGAACCTCATGGCTATTATTAGTAGTAGTTCTGCAATCTCACAGAGGGAAGGCAAAGGTGGACCTACATAGATTGAAAGATATACTCAAAAACTTCGAAGTTTACATTAAAGTTGCATGTTCTGATGAAATATACGCTTCGACACACACACACCTCCACACACACAGTCACTGCTTAAACACACAACTGACATACCCACAGTCATGGGTTACACATACACTCACACACCCACAGTCACTGCTTAAACATACACTCACACACACACAGTCATGGCTTATACACACTCACACACCCACAACCACTGCTTACACACACACACAGTCATGGCTTCCACACACACACCCACAGTCACTGCATATACACACACTCACACACACAGTCACTGCTTACACACCCACATGTAAAAATATATGGTCTTTCGGCTGTGATAGCCGAGCTTGGAATCACATCAATATCTCAGGCGACGGAGTTGGGGACCATTGTTAATACTGATGCAATGTGTGCCCACTCGCTGTGTGACATGGAAATAATAAAGTGTAAATATTATGAAGCACGGAGACCGGGATTGCAGTATGATGTCCGGATATTAAGATACGGTTATTAATTACAGGAATGTTCCCTCCATGCACCAGGAAGAGTGCAAAAGGGAGAGGGACATGTATTGTTTAATGTAACTGTAATATGACTACTTGTTACCACGGGACCGCTGGGTAAGCACACCCAGCCATTCTGCATACATTAAGGACACCACCTGCCCTGGGGTTGAGTGACATGTGCCCCTCTTGGGCGGCACCCCTCCCAGGGTGCAGAGGTGTATGATTGGCTGGCTGTGTGAGTCCAGTCACCCTTGTACTCCTTGCACTTGCTGGCCAGACATGACACTCACTCTAGAGATACCAAAGGAAGCAGTTCACCACTGAGCTGTGTGTAACACCCATAGGACTTAGGTTCAAGAGGCTGTAGGCACTGAATTTGACTGAACAAGCAGAAGCTCTGTGGGTCTGTGTAGCAGGGTGGCAGGTCACTAGTAGGTGAACAAGAGTTGTAGCAATAAAGCCCAACCTTATCACTGTCAATCTTGTGTGGCTTGTCTCTCTTTCTTTCTTATGAGTTGTGTTTTGGTATTTAGTGGGGGGAGACTGGCAGACAGTTGCCAGGCTCCTCCTGATAGTAGTGAGTATAAGAGGAGTAACTGGAGAAGGACAAACAACCAGTTATTCTTCACACAGTCACTGTTTACACCCACTCACACACCCACACACATGGCTTATACACAACCACAGTCCCTGTTTACACCCACACCCATAGTCACTGCTTGCATACACAAGTTCACTGCTTACACATAAACTCACACACATACAGTCACTGCTTACACTCACCCACATCCATTTCTTTCACACCCACAGTCCCTGTTTACACACATACAGTGGCCCTTAAGTATAGCATACATGATAACAACAGACTCACACACACAGTCACTGATTGCACACACACTCAAACACAGTGCAGGCGGCCTGATTTCCCATCGAGGCAGCACTATAAAGTCGCCATTAGTGCACACTATCACAAGTCCATCACATGGGACGGCTTTCAGCGGTGCCCATACAGTGCTGCAGATCTGCAGCCTTCAGTGCAGCAACGCGACTGAAAACTCCCCAAAAACAAACACCCCCCCAAAGTCACTGCTTACACATACATACAGTCACTGCTTATACACACATAGTCACTGCTTACACATACATACAGTCACTGCTTATACACACATAGTCACTGCTTACAGAGACATACAGTCACCGCTTACACAGACATAGTCACTGCTTACACATACATACAGTCACTGCTTATACATACATACAGTCACTGCTTACACATACATACAGTCACTGCTTATACATACATACAGTCACTGCTTACAAATACATACAGTCACTGCTTACAAATACATACAGTCACTGCTTATACATACATACAGTCACTGCTTACACATACATACAGTCACTGCTTACACATACATACAGTTGCTGCTTACACAGACATACAATCACTGCTTACTTATACATACAGTCACTGCTTATACATACAGTCACTGCTTACTTATACATACAGTCACTGCTTACACATACATACAGTCACTGCTTACACATACATACAGTCACTGCTTACAAATACATACAGTCACTGCTTACACATAAATACAGTCACTGCTTACACATGCATACTGTCACTGCTTACACATACATACAGTCACTGCTTACACATACATACAGTCACTGCTTACACATACATACATACACTGCTTATACATACATACAGTCACTGCTTACAAATACATAGTCACTGCTTCCACATACATGGTCACTGCTTGCACATACATACAGGCATTGCTTATACATACAGTCACTGCTTACACATATGTAATGGCCCACGGCCCTCCGACTCCCACTCTCACAGTCACTCACGGAAGAACGCCAAGATTCAATTAGAGTAAGCTTCAACTTGGTTTATTGAACCATCTGCTCTCTGCGGCGTCAGTAGTTGTCTGACCCGCCCCCTGACTCGCCAGATCCCACATCGACTCTGTAGGTGTGTCTGGGGGGGGGGGGGGGGGGGGGGGGGGGGGGGGTCATCCACCCGCAGTGGAGGGCAGCCCAGTTGGGGTCTGCCTGGTGGCTACCCATGCCGCCACCTGGCGCAGTATAGTGGTACTGCGCTGGTGCACGGTGTAGTCTCCGTTGCTACCGCGTGGTAGTAGAGCTCATGTACAGACTACTACACTGCCCCCCCTTAGAGTCTCACCGGTTGCAGAATGTAAACCGATGAGAATCGAGAAATGATAGTAGTCAACATGAGAACTAACTTGAAAGGGAGAGAAGCCTTACAAAGCTATGTATCCTTATGCGCAATGCCTAGAACTGCCTGCAGCGAATAGTAATATGTAACTAGCTAGCTGCAAGGCAAACATGTAAATAATCTAGGTGAAGAAAGAGACTTTAAATGTGTCACACAGAAACTACCTCTCCCAGCTTCTATGTAGTTGGTGTATAGAATGTCTTTTGCTGGGAGAGAAGTGTCCATACCCCACAAGTGGAACCCCCTCAACAGAAAGAAGCAAGGAACTACTCAGTCCCCCCCCCACCTCCCCCCATCTCAGGAGAACCGTTAGCGGGGCGTTGTTCCCTCTGCACGGAGTGGCTCCTCTTAGAGCTTCCTCAGTCCGTCCTTCTCGTGCCCACGTCGCCTGGCCAGTAGATCACAGATGGTATTACACCGCGGACACATCAAGCAGCCACACCCAGGACCCGCCACGCTCGGCGACCCGCTCCGGTGTAGAGTGCATGAAAGTAGAAGGGCGGTGTTACTTATAACAATTGAGAAAGTCTCCGCAGATACAACGTTAGGCATGTAATACATTCCATAAGAAGAACTGGGCGCCAGCAAGAACCCGGCCTCCTACAAAGTAAATTACACCCATGTGCATCCTCCCGTATCGTAACAGCAGCCGATGCACACGCTGTCTATCATGTTCTGCCAGAAGCGCTTACTATAAGAAGTAATTTTAAATGTATAAAGAATGCAGCATAAAATAAGAGTCAGGGCGGCACTGTCTATGAAAATATATAGTGTGAAATGTACAGTGCCAACCCACCAACTCCCACACCATTGACCACCTCGTTCCACTGAATAAATTTAGACATTAATGTTTCCTAATAGTGTGGAAAAAGGAAGTCAAAACGGGGTGAAAGTTGAGGAATATTAGGAAATAATTAATTTAATATGTATGTAATGGCCCACGGCCCTCCGACTCCGACTCTCACGGTCACTCACAGAAGAACACCAAGATTCAATTAGAGTATGCTTCAACTTGGTTTATTGAACCATCTGCTCTCCGCGGCGTCAGTAGTTGTCTGACCCGCCCCCTGACTCGCCAGATCCCACATCGACCTCATTAGTGTGGGGGGGGGGGGGGGGGGGGGGGGGTCAGCCACCCGCAGTAGAGGGCAGCCCAGTTGGGGTCTGCACGGTGGCTACCCGTGCCACCACCTGGCGCAGTATAGTGGTACTGCGCTGGTGCATGGCGTAGTCTCCGCTGCTACCGCGTGGTAGTAGAGCTCATGTACAGACTACTACACTGCCCCCCCTAGAGTCTCACCGGTTGCAGAATGCAAACCGATGAGAATCGAGAAATGATAGAAGTCAACATGAGAACTAACTTGAAAGGGAGAGAAGCCTTACAAAGCTATGTATCCTTATGCGCAATGCCTAGAACTGCCTGCAGCGAATAGCAATATGTAACTAGCTAGCTGCAAGGCAAACATGTTATTAATCTAGGTGAAGAAAGAGACTTTAAATGTGTCGCACAGATACGACCTCTCCCAGCTTCTATGTAGTTGGTGTATAGAATGTCTTTTGCTGGGAGAGAATTGTCAATACCCCACAAGTGGAACCCCCTCAACAGAAGGAAGCAAGGAACTACTCAGTCCGCCCTCCACCGCCCCCCCATCTCAGGAGAACCGTTAGCGGGGCGCTGTTCCCTCTGTGAGGAGCGGCTCCTCTTACAGCTTCCTCAGTCCGTCCTTCTCGTGCCCGCGTCGCCTGGCCAGTAGATCACAGACGGTATTACACCACGGACACATCAAGCAGCCACACCCAGGACCCGCCATGTTTGGCGACCCGCTCCGGTGTAGAGTGCATGAAAGTAGAAGGGCGGTCTTACTTATAACAATTGAGAAAGTCTCCGCAGATACAACGTTAGGCATGTAATACATTCCATAAGAAGCACTGGGTGCCAGCAAGAACCTGGCCTCCTACAAAGTAAATTACACCCCATGTGCATCCTCCCCTGTCGTAACAGGAGCCGATGCACATGCTGTCTATCATGTTCTGCCAGAAGCGCTTACTATAAGTAGTAATTTTAAATGTATAAAGAATGCAGCATAAAATAAGAGTCAGGGCGGCACTGTTTATGAAAATGTATAGTGTGAAATGTACAGTGCCAACCCACCAACTCCCACACCATTGACCACCTCGTTCCACTGAATAAATTTAGATGATAATGTTTCCTAATAGTGTGGGAAAAGGAAGTCAAAACGGGGTGAAAGTTGAGGAATATTTAGGAAATAATTAATTTATTATGTATATAAAAAAAAAATTATTCCGACCCCTACTGCAAAAAAATAGGCAGAACCACCCAACCCGCGGTCATACCCCTTTCTGAGTCTCCATAAGAATGGGCAGCGAGTGACTCGCTGCATTTTTTTCGTACGACTCAGTTCACCGTATGACACTTTTTTTATGTGGCTCACTCGGCCTAAGGGCATTCTGTGCCGGTTTTCCATGAATATTTGTTGTTCTTGTCAGGAGGGGCCGGACCCCCACATTCGTCCAAGGTTGACCTATGTAAAGACTGAGCCTACATAAACCCCCATGTTTGTCCAAAGCCTGACATATGAAAAGACTGAGCCTACCTAAACGCCCACATTCGTCCAAAGCTATCAAAAAGAGGGCCCTCACTCAGCGGGACCGATTGGCTGAGGATGCATAGGTGGTCCGGCAATGCAGGATAGTGACAACAGTAGTTACAGGCATTTTTTAATTTATGCATTTATTTATGTATTAATTTATTTAATTATTTCTATAGTTCACCACAACATTTCTATAGTTCACCACGACATTTCTATAGTTCACCATGACATTTTTATAGGACGCAACCAAATCCCAAATTTATTTTTGCTGTGTGGAAATCAAGGAATAGACTTTTCTTCTACTGCATCGACTTTTCTTCTACTGGATGTAGTTATGCAGTAACAACCATGGTTTGTTTGCGGCTGCACTTTTTGCTTCCCACCATAGGCACTAGGTGGTGCCATCATTGATCTTCAGGGTTCTAACCTAATCTCCAGGTGGCAGCACCGGACAACAGAGGTCAGACGGTCGTCTTCTTTTCTAGTTGCAAATCTTCATGCCCGATGGCACCACCTGCGTGAAACATACTTCATTTCGTTACCACTAGGTGTCTGACCGCTTGACCGCTTGACCTCTTGACCGATTGACCATGCCTCGCCTCACCGCACTGCTCGCACACCAGCTCAAATCTACTCACACACTCTCACACTCGCGCACCTCACACACCTCACATCACTCCTATCACCTCCGATCTCCAACGATGTCTTCTTGTGGTGCCCCCGATTCAAAATGTGTGAGTATTTGATTTATATCCGTCTATATATGTTTTTTGTGTTGTAGGATTCTGTATTTGACCGTCAAATTTTGTAGGGTAGGTATGTAATATGTGCCAAACAAATTCAAACAAATTCAAAACCCTTCAATAATAAAACAAAAGGCAGCACTGGAAAGAGCTTTGAACCGCCCTTTACTATGACACCAAGAATATGGGGGTAGGCGTTTTGTGTTGAGTCGCCTCATCTAGTTTGCCTCCAGTAGGTTGTGGGTGTGAACATGGCTTATGTCTAAATCTTTAGGTTTAATCTTTAGGTTTAATCTGTAGGTTTAATAATCATTATTTAGGTTTGTTTGGTTTTGGTTTTGCAGACTGTGGTTTTCACCACAGCTGAGCAGCGGGCTATCCTGCAGCAGTTCTACAACGATGGGCTTGTAAGCACATCTAAGCCCTTCAAGCCGGAACTGCTGCGGGCTGCAGAGGCTGCCAACATGTCGTTGCGCGCAGTCAAGGTTAGAATCAATTAATCATCTTACCCCCCTTCCGAAATTAGTTATGTAACTAGTGAGTGACCCGACCCCCAGTGGCCTGTTTCCGGTTATACTCATCCAACCAAATGTGTATATTTCGCTTTTAAATCTAAAGCCGTGTTCACACGGGCAAAACATAAAGCGATTTAAGACAAGGCAAATCATATGAATCGATTTAGTTTGACTCGGTTTAAGGCAGAAGTGGATATCTGCGCATGAGCAAGTACAGATTTTAAATCTAAAGGGTTATTAAATAGATAACACTTTATTTTCCCGTGCACAATCCTCTGAACCAAATACATCTCTCAAACCTATTTCGCCCATTTTCGCATTTCGCATTCCCTTTAGGTGCGCAACAGCAACATGCGGCGAAATGTGCAGGAGCGGTGCGTTCCAGCCGCTTCTGCCGTCGCAGACCCCGACAGCCTTCGCCAAAAGGTTCGCCTTTCCATACAGCAGGCGAAGCGAACAATGGGGTTCGACCTCTACAAGCGCTCCACCCAGTCCGGTAAATTATATAGATTCCATATCAACGTTGGCCGAAGTATTTTTTTTTTAGCTGTAATTATCTGAAACTATTATATGGCATAATAGTTGCGTAACTAGTTACACGCCACGGTACTGACGGCTAATGTCCTGGCATGATTTTAATGGTTTAGCGTTACAAAGTATTTAGATATTTAGTCGATTGTTTTTCTAACTAGTCAAGTTATGTTGTCATTGATATGATATGCCTTATACCTATTTTGTTACACACTTGGTAGACACTGGAATATCGTTGCATGTAGATATGGACTTAAAACAGATACAAACAAACATTAATTGAATGTAATTTGTAAATATTTCAGCCGCCGGTACCTTCGCCGAGAAGCAGACTGCTTGGCTGGCTGGGTGGAGAGCGCTTCTCCCCGCTGAGCGCAACACCGACAGCGACGATGCCCGGCAGCTCACTCAGATGTGTCCTGAACAAATGACCCGTGAGGAGCGAGTTGCCGCGGTGAATGCTTCTTATCACCATCTGTGCAAGGAGGTATATTAGTCTACGCTAATATTCCCTAATATTCCTTGTGTCTGTTACATCTACTGAATGTAAAATGTCTTCACACCGTCTGTGCAAGCCTGAATATTAGTCTACCATAATAATTCATAATCTTCCTTGGGGCTGTTATATGTACCTAATGTTGACCCAGATACTATTCTGTCAGCATTGTTTTATATGTCAATTTATTTTACTTGTGTCTGTTATATATACCTAAAGTTGACCCATTTACTATTCTATATAAATTTATATCACTTTTTTTATCTAGCCTTGTTAAAAGAACCTACATTTTTTGCGGTATTGATCCAGGCCAACCTGCTGTGCGACCTCAACACAGACGGTGAGGTAGACATGCTCTTATTTCTCAAATCTCCGCGGGGCAACGTGGACATCTGCTCCGGCACTGCCCCGCAGTTTAAAAAAAAAACTGGGCGCTCTTCCGGGACGGCTTCGATTGTAATGATGGTAAGTTTTAGCTGAATGCCAATTCTCTGTTTTTCCCCCTACCCACAATCTATCACTAAGGACTTACAACTGGTGTATGAAAAGTTTTACCTGAATGCCAAGTCGCTCTTCTCAATATCAAAACATGTCGATTTTCTAGCCTCTGTAACCAATATGCCTCTGTAACACATGTGTTGTGCTACCTACCTGTATTTGCTTTTCATTATTTCGTTCAGTCAACTGCATTCTCAATCAAAGTTATATATATCCCGCTTCCCACAATCTATAACACATGACTTACGACTTGTTTGTGAAAATCTAACCCTTAGTAAGGAACCCGGAGCAGGCCGAGGACCTCCCGGCTGCCCCTTCTGCTGCTGCCGCTTCCCCTGCTGCTGCTGCTGCTGCTGCCGCCCCTGCTGCTGCCCCTGGTCACCCCACGAGCGCCAAGGATAAGATGCGCGCTACCTATCTTACCAAACTGCAGGATGCTATGGGTACGATCGAACACTTGATAATTTTTATGAGTATAAATGCCTGTCCTATTTTGATATCACCATTACGAAATCCATTCCCAAAATTATAATATTCTACATCACAAATTATTTTTGTTAATTCCCGGTAAATCTAAAAAGAAATAGTCCATTGCATTTTACTTATGTTATTATTGGGCAATAGTTATTAGTTAAATCGTCATTCTTCCCAGCCTTACTAACCTGTTAATTTTATGTTTTCAGGACCCACTGACAATATATGTATGATGTTCTTCCAAGCCTTTACTAACTAACCGTGTAATTTTTTGTTGTTTTCAGAAGCCTTTCTTGGTCGATGTCCCGCAGGCTTCAATGTTGGAAGGGTCCTACCAGAGGCCCTTGCTAAATTAGGGGCAGTCATAGTGGGTCTTCCTGGTCCAATTGTCAACCTGAATGCCCTACGTAAGGAGTACTTCCTCGCCATCATGGCGGCTGACATTCGGATCGTGAAGGCCCCTGTGAGTGCTCCTTTTGATACCTGTGCTGAGAGTCCCCACCGACCTGTCCAGGTATCTCCCACAATTCCGTGCGAGTCAAGCTCTACCGATGGCGAAGCTGCAGTTCTCCCAACTGTAGCTGCGCCCTTGGTGGAGAATGAGAGCAGTTGGGAAATGCCTGTTGTGCCCATAGCCATCGAGAATGAGGATGGCGTGCTACTTGGTTGTAGTCAACCTTCCTCCTCGTTGGCTATGAGCACAGCTGAGGATTGTGCATCTCCTTCGCCACCGCGAAAGGCTTTCAAGCAGTCATCCCTGCTACACTACATGGTGAGCAGTAAGGGGCAGAAGCGCAGTGCTCCCCCCTGAATGTAAATGTAATATATATATCTATTTGTACAGTAAATGTAAATGTAAATAATATCTATATATTGTATATATCTATATATATAGACCATCTACTGCTCAACATCTATATATTTGTACATTATTTGTACTTTTAATGTAAATAATTGTATATATCTATATATTTGTACATTATTTGTACATTAAATGTAAATAATATCTATATATTGAATAATTTTGTATATATATTTTTTGGTTTACTGAATGAATTTTATTCAGCGAATAATGTCTTTTGTCAGCACCAGAGCACTGGTCTTCCGGCCGTTCATTACAATTTGTTGGTACATAAATGACAATATCAGTTGCAATAATAACCACATGAAAAACCTGTTCGATAATAGAAGCATAATATAAGTTGCCTATTTGTTGTAATAGTAACTACATGCACTTCCATTTCAACCTATGTATTATGGCCGTTCATAACAATTTGTTGGTACATAAATGACAATATCAGTTGCAATAATAACCACATGAAAAACCTGTTCGATAATAGAAGCTATAATATAAGTTGACTATT